>CAJNDS010000338.1:0-110857 GCA_905221605.1 Symbiodinium natans
CCTTGAGTGGCAGCAATGGGGGTTGCAAACTCTGCGCGCTATGGGTTCGGTGAGTGTGGCGTGGCATAATGTACTTGCTGGCCACATCGGGCAGGCGTATATAATTGCGCTCCCGGTAACATTGCATGCATCTTGCAGAATTGCCACTACCACCCTGGGCAGCTACGAGGTGTTTTCTTCGGTTGAGCTCGCTGTCCTGTCTGCCTGTTTTCCGTCTTCATGCACCTCTTCTCGCATACCAAAGGTCACCTCCCACCCTGCTTGCTCGTGCCACCCATCATGGTTTTTGGCCTGGCGTTCTTAAACGCCCCTCTGGGCCTCTCCCAGCCGAGAATGGCACCGGTGCGCCACGAGTGCAAGAGTACCAGTTCACCACCCAAACGGCCTGCGCCTTTCACGAACAGGGTCTTGGTGCGACCTGTGCTTTCGTTGGCCAAATCGCCACCTTCGTCCTCGTTGAAGTTGGACTCGAGTTTGGATGTATGCTCAAGTACACCATGTGTTGCTCACCCTACACGCACGGTGAGTGGTACCTCCTCGACTCTACCCAACTAGGCGCTGAACTTCTTCCGCTCCTCCTGGAAAACATGGCCTTCCGACTTGATCTCAATCTGGTGCAAATCCAAGTAGTTGTCCAGGGACTGACTTTTGCTGTCCCTCTAGTCAGCTTTCTTGTTGATTGGCCTGTTGGGACGGTCTTTATTGCTGTTGCCTTCCCCTCCTTTGAGCACATGGTAGAGGCGCATCCGGTCCTGGTAGGGTCTTACTTTAGTAGGCGCCTCTGTATTGTCAATCCGCCTGATGGGATGCTCCCTCTCAATCTCACAATCGATCCAATGCTGCCGGTGCTAATGCTGCAAATACTAATTGTGCAACACATGCGGCAACGGAGTGGTTACCTTGAAAGTCGGGCTTTCGTACTTTGCGATGAACAGGGTTTTGTTGCGGACACGTGCACCAAAATCCAAACAGCGTTCCATGAGGATGCGAGGGTGCTTCTTAAGTACAAGTGCCTCACCTTCGAAGGTCACCTGTTTAGACTGGTCTCCGCCTCCCACAGCCTACTTTGATGCTAGGACGGCTGGCTTTGCTGCATTGGTAACGCCTTCTTGCCGCCTTTGGCTCACACTAGCGTAGTAGTGCTTTGGCTCATGGGAGTCTGAGGCTGCCCAGCGACGTCACTTTCCTGCCGCCACACTATACGACTCGTTGCCTTACGGCTCAACTTGAGCATGTCAACAGAGGAAGATTGCCTTGACAGCGACCCAAGGCAGCTTGAGTACGCCCGTACTCTTGCTCTGCCGCAAGCTCTGTCCTTGGATTTGTCCCCCGTGGCCTTGACGCTGGTCCTAGGCAATGACCCTCTAATTCCTCTTTGCGGAGGTGGAGAGGACCCTGTGCAAAAACTGACATCGTCAGTCGCGCAACGCCTTCTTGTGGATCTCTGCAACATCAAGGTTGTTCTTGCCCTGCCATTGCAGAGTGTTCATGGCACTGAAAATGCCGCTGATGCCTTCCAGGCTTGGCTTAGTTGGAGCATAAGCCAAGAAGTAAAGATCGGCCAGGTCTCGGGCGGCTTAGACTTTCATTGGCACATGCTTCATTGGTGCCAATTGGCTATCCAGTCTGTGGCCTGTCTTGCATCAGTTAATTCGCACTGGTTCCGACTTCTCTTGGAAGGTCTGAGGGGAATGCCCTTCTTTGCGATTCCCACGGGGGAACACGCAGGAGCGTTCTTTGGAGTCACGCCTCTTGACGAATGCACTTATGACGTCCATGCAGTTGGAGACTTCCCACTCGCGAGCCTCCGCTTCCTCCGACTGCGTTCACCGTTTACAGCTGACTTTGCCAATCAAACTCCTGCAAGGCAGCTCCTGGGCGGGCGACTTGCTCATGAGCATCATTGGCCTGCCCAAATGGATTCTCCTCACCCGCAGGCAGAGGGCCACTGTGGCAGTCTATGGCCTCGCACACAGTCCACCTTGCAGCGTCACGTGCCTGCCCCTTGGTCAGTCCGTGAAGCAGCTTCTCGTTGTAGGGTAAGGTATGCTGGCCTTGTTGCCAATCTCACCCTTGTGCGCGTTACTCAACATCAAGGTTGTAAGATTCAAATCGTTTGGTGCGTTGCCCCCTTTCGACAAGAAGCTCTTGAAGGGGATACTCTCCAACTTACCACTCAACTTTTCCCTGCTTTATGTGCTTTGTGCCCGAACCGCCTGCAGCCAGACCTCCTTGGGGTCTTCGCGGTTTCGCAACTTAGCCACCTACCTGTCCCTCCGTGCTGTGCCCTGGTAGATTGGCCGGTGGGCACACCGTTCACTGTATATGCCTACAATGATCTCCTGGCTGTAAGGGCAGCGCATCCACCCGTCACTGTTGGCTGGCCGTCCTGGCACCTGCAGCTCCTCAACCCAAGCGATTGGAATGACCTGCCTTGCCCTGTTTTGGCTTCTGGTAGCTGGCCTGTGTCCCTGTTGATGGTCAAATGCGTGCAAGCGATGAGAGAACGCAGTGGGCACCTCGAGTGTCGATCTTTTGTCCTGGCCGACTCACAAGGGGCAGTTGCGAGTCCTGCGTCGACAGTACTCCGAGCTTTTGCTCCGAGTGCAAACATACTTCTGAAAATGCAGTAGGGACCCCGGCCCTTCATTAATGCTTGGCCTTGGAAGCATGAGGGCCTCGTTCTCCAGTTTCACACTGCTTTCGCGGTTTTGCATTCTAGGGAATGTGTTGGCGGGACTTCTTCATGGGTGCTGTGCAGTGCTGGCTCAGGTCAACTCTGTAGATCCGAGGTAGTCCACCGCCTTCCCCTCAGGAAGGCATCACTGACATGGTTGAGGCATCCAGCCCTCAAAGCCATATGGAACGTCTTGCTCCGCTGCTTGTGATTGTCTCGCAGTTGAGCCCTACGTCGGCCTACTGTATGCCCGTCTCCAGGCACAGCGATAGACACCTTCACGACTGCCCAATGGATGCACTGCGTTGTATCCTCTTTGATGCGTGCACTGTGTGCTTGAGCCTGTGGTTAATTATAGAGCCGCGCGAAGGCCTCTCCGAGCCTCCACAAGTGTACCTCTGGCGGCAACAACAGTCGAATTGGGGTTGTTGTTATACTCGCCTCCCTCACGTCGCTCCTGGAGTCGAGAATTATAGGGTTGCCCTCCCATCCCTGAGGGAAACCGCGAGAGTGGCTGCTGTTTGTCGGCGCTGGGGAGGTATCATCGGGGCTTGGGCATCGCGCAGGCGTTTTGTGACATCGACGTCAACCTTCGCCAGTACACAGCGTGTTGTGCCCGTCGTGCGTGTGAACTGCACCCATTTAAAATTGCAGCTTCATGTTACGGAATTGATGGACTTGGGTGTCGCGCGAATGCGAAACAATGCTATACTCTTCCCTTCCTCTAGCCAGGCTAGAACCCCAGTCACTGGGCAAGTGGAGGAGGACGGTTGAGTTGCTCATGCCACGTGAGTGCGCCCGCACTCACACGGCGGTGTAGGAACCTGCATCTCTTCTCAAGGCAGTAGATCCATTTACGTTCTCTGTATAAGTTTGACGAGCAGTGACCCCTCACCGCAATTTCCGAGCAGGGGCTCGGTGAAGCGGCTCAGGGCTCCCGTTCGGGTTGCTCCCTTGTTCCCGAGTATTACCTGCGGAGAATCTTGTGAGGGTGCGGGAGTGATTTGATGTTGGGTACGTGAGTGCGCCCGCACTCACACGCCCTAGTCCCCCGCATGGATTGCCAGTTTGTTCCTGTGGCTCATAGCCCTCTCAGCCGCGAACATAAAGGAGTGATGGTATTACCCGCTAACTTGCCCTCTTGTTCTGTGCCGCCAGGGCTCACAGGAGCAGGCGCCCGCTTGCCCTCCCCGAACTAACTGCCCGGCATGGCTGCTTCGTTGGTCATTGGTGGCAGCCTTTACACTGCTGTCAATGGAGATGGCGACAGTGACTGGGAAAGATGTTACCCTTACCAAAGATCTCCAGCGAGCCCATCCTCGAAGGCCACGGCCACACTTGTAGTGCTGGCTGGATATCGCTCACCAAGCTCCTCGTACTGCAAGGAATCCGCGATGCCTCGGCAGCCCAAGGACGTCCTAATCAACGGACCCTCGCCATGGTTGCTGCGGCCGAACTCGCGCACTCTGTTGGAGGTCATCGTGCCTGGCTTGCACACCACCTTCGAGATCTTTCGCAGGATTTGAGGAACGAGCTTGCCCAGGAGTACGGGGCGTTACTGGCTATGTTCAGACGTCCGCCTGGACCACAGCAGAATGCCCTTTTAGCCTGGGCCAGGCCAATCATTGTGCATCGCCAGGAAGATTTTCCAATTTACCTCATAAAAGCGCATTTGGAGCAGCATCTTTTGCTTGCATGGCGTTTCACTGCCGATAAAGTCAATTTGCTTTTGCAAGCGATGTCCGATGCCGTCCCCAATGATAATGCCGTCATTCTGGAGTGGGTAGCGTGCTTCCTCGATGAACGTATTGCTACCGACATTCTCGAGCATTTAGATGAAGAGACCATGCATCTGCTTGAGGACAATCGGCATTCGGATAGTGACATCTAACGCTGACCTTGTGCGAATACGGAACAAACGGCGGCCTAGTACATCGGTCGTTATCCATGGTCATGCGGCATTCCTGTATTGTCATGCTGTTGTCTTGACTGATTTGGAAAGTTGTAACCATGGATCATGTTATACTGCTGATGTAGTCTCCAGCTGAAGGGAGCTGAGTCAGGGGAAGTTGGGAGCAAGCTTGTTGTTGTGTGACATTCTTTGCGCTGGACGGCACGGCTCTCAGGCAAGGCTGCCCAGTCTTCCTCTACCTTGCCCCATCAATTGGGTAGGCTGCCTCTTCTTCGCCATGGCATTGCAAGAGCCCCTTGGCATGGAGAACCTGCAGCCTCCTCCATTCATCGCCCCTCCGCTCGTAGCTGGGCGTGAAAACACCTGGATTACGGCGAGCCATGGCAGTTCAACCCTCCCCTTTGTTGTATCCCGGCCGAGTGCGGATGCAGGGGAAGCCAACTCGATAGTGCTTCTCCTCCCTGGTTGTGGACATTTCTATGTGGAGAATATGCACCCACTGCCTTGGCAAGGGGCCATCGAGTATCTGTGGAGCAACCTGGCTTTCAAAAAGGCCGTCATTGCCTGCGCATGGCCTGTGGCGGGACAAGCAGGCTCACCGCCTGCCTGGATGCTGCCTGACGGTGCTGCCTGGACCAAGGCAGTGTATACAATGGAAATTCTACCGCTCCTACTGGCCGTCCAACGTGATGCGAGCCCTCGCATCTCCTTGCCCACATATCTCATGGGCCTTGGCTCTGGAGGAACCATCACCTACCAGATTGCAATTTCCGAGGCCCATGCGACCTTCCGGGCTTGTGTCTGCATGGGCCCCATTAGGCTGCCTTCTTTGCTGCCAGCCCCCACGGGCGGGGAGACACGAATTTTAGTCTATGGCGGACGAAAGGACGTAGAGACCTTTCAGCACCACCTTCGGATGTGCTACTCGGTGCGGGGCAATCATCGCGTGCCTCCTGTCACAGAAGCCCTTTCCGAAGACTCACACTTTACCGCCTTCAAGGGCTACGGACGCACGCAGTACCCCTGGGCCCCCGGCCTCACAATCCGCCAGGTCGTTATCGGCAAGGACCCGGAGCATGTGGTGTGGCCTGCATTGCTGAGCGATCCTGATTGGCTGCTGGCGGACCATATCGAGCTCCCGGAGTAGTCGCCGGGGCAGGGTAGAGAGTGCCTTCCTTTTTCCATTTTAATCGATTTATGCGCGCCGGCCCTTGGGTTGCCGCTACAAACAGACCAGCAACCGAGGTACGCCTGCGTTCTGGTGCTACTACTGTGCACGGACAAAGTAAAGGATGCCATCGTCTCCAGGTCATTGCTTTGTACATGCAGCACAGTGCAGCCACAAGTAACAGCCACCTGCGATGACACGCTGCATCCCTTTTCAGGTTGCGCGTTGGATGTGCCCTGGCTCAAGCTAAGGGTGGCTGGCTGACTGAACGAGGAACCCATTGTGTAGAGGGTTGTAACGCTCCTGGCTGGTTTTTGTCTCGCTTCTCTGCTTCTTCTCTCCTGTGTGCTGTGGTTTTTGTTTGGTCCTCCCTTTCCTGGTGTCCCTCCCTTGTTCTTGTAAGGGCTTTCCAGGGATCTTGGTGTCTGGAGGTTGCCTCGTGGTTCTCCGCTGTCTGTGGGGTTGTCACATGAGTTTGGCCTGCCATGTTCGGTGAGTGATGCCATGGAGTCGTATGCCTGTCAACCGTACGCGATCCGGGTTGGAGCGCAAGTGCTCCAAGTCCACGTTGCCAGGAGAGGGCAACTCACTGCACTTGCCACTTTAGGGACCAGTGATATCGCAATGACCAGGCAGATGCAAGCCGGCGTCATCCTGCCTCACGAATTCGATGCTGCCGGTTGGTGCCGATACTTTCCGCCGGAAATACAACCCTTGTTGTGTCTGGACCATTCTGCCTTTTTGAGAAACAGCAACGCCGTCTGCTTCGCTCGGCAACCCACGGTTCGCTGTTTTCTCCTGCATGCATGGAGGCCAGGCATCGGCATCATGCCGCATGGCAGTGCCCTCATGGGGCGAGCGGTGTCCACGCACAGTGCTTTGCCTGGTGACGCGATAGACCTTCCCCCTTGGGCGAGTGTTGTCACCGAACAAGGAGCGGGTAGGGAGACAGCCCTGTCTCCCGGGCCCTGGCAAACTCCATCACCTAATCCACCTAGGGTCTGCTGGCCGGATAATAGTCCTCGCCCTCCCACACCGCCGATTCCTCCACGTGTTGGAGAATACCCAGTGGGTGAGGTCAGTAGGATCGAGCCGCGAATTCCACATGGGAGGCCACCTCCCGCGCCAGTTGCAGCCGACCTACCACCGTGGCAGGTCCCTAGCCACCCAGGTCCACAGGTCCTTGCGGCGACCGCAATGCAGGCTATATGCCAGCTTCGCACGCTCAGTGCTGACCATGCGCCGGGGCCTCAGGAGCCTGAGGATCTCGTGCAGGCACTAGAAAGTAATCAGAACTTCCCTGAGCCCACCCCTAGCGGCGTACTGCCATTGAAACTGGCCTCGGGAGCCATTTCCGGCAACCGCCTGAGCCGCAAGGTCTCCACCCAGAGATTGACTACAATGCATTACTCGGCTGCCTACTTCCACAGCTCCGGGCTGCTGAGTCCGCAGGAGCCCATGTCCTGCTCTTGGTCACGGATAGTCGCTGCTTCTTGTCTATTCCGCACTTCCCCTACTTTGTCCGGCATTTGGTAGCACGCATGCAGTGGGAAGGCCCGTTTAAGGAGAGGTGGTTTCCCATCTTGGTTAACACCAAGGAAGCGGGGCTAGCTTCTGTGCACTTTACGTGGGCGGGGCCCGAAATTCTGGCATGGTCTTGATGTTGCTTGACCATGACACCTTGTTCACTGCCAGGTGGGAAGCCGAAGAGCTGCGAAGGTTTGCAGTCCTCGATCTATTGCTCAATACCCTCTCGACGGAGTCACTGGGCAGCATGGAAGTCGAGACGGACGAGACACAGCCCTGTGGCTCGCTTCCAGCCTCGCCGTGGAGTTGCTCGCCGGACGGGTCCATACCGTGTGGGGCCCGATCGCCAAACTCAATTGGCATGGTTTGTGCGTCCGAGGACCAGCTTGAAGCAAATGGGGGATTGGTCCTCTTCTACCCGAATGCTCCGGACGGCCAAAATCCCCGGCCCCCTCGCTTCTGCATCCCTGGCAACGTCGCTAGTGCGGTGACCTCAATTGGTACTGCGTTGAGCCGAGCCCTGCAGCTAGTCATCATGCCCAGTGAAGTGCCCACTCCATTGCCTGGTATGCATGAGCAGGTGCCGTTGGACCAGATCCATTATCGGCAATGTCTACGCAACACCCCTCTTGCCGGAACCACTGCTCACAAGCACTCTGACTTTGTGTTTGCGTGGGCACTTTTAGGAAGATACATACATGAAGTTGCGTGGAAAACGGCCGACCTTACTGCCGGCCGGCCAGAGCCAGACATCCAGTTTGGCGCCTCCCCAGTCAGGCAGGTCAGAGGGGTCAAAACATGGGGACAAGGCCCATATGAACAGGGATTTCTTCCCTTGCTCAGGGGTTATGGCGGCTCGCATTCTCGTTTGGCAATCCTACCTGGTCCTGACTTATTCATGGCGAACCGATACGCCGAGGTTATACCCCCTCCTTTTGTGCATGGATATGGTGCCAAAGGCAAAAACATCCTGCCGCAGTGGGGGAGTGTAGTACGGCTGCCTACTCTACCCGAGTCGGTCTGGGGCAACGGGAACACCGTCCCTCTGTGGGCCTCTGTTGGGAAAAAGGGCAGTGGACCAGTGCGGCTCCAGCTCTTCCCTGGGGTCCTCATGTTTTGGAAGAAAGATGCCCTATCTTCCTGCAGGGCCACCCCGAAATGGCGCAGTCGACCCAATACCCCAACTGGGCCGCTTGCTCTTCTTGCTGCCGCTGCGCATGCTTGGCTGGCCCAGGCGGATCTGCCGTGGCCTCTCTTCGCTGCAGACATAAAGGTCACGCCGTTGGGCCTCAGTCAATACTGGGATGATGGACTAGCCATGCGTGTGCAACAAGCCCTGGCAGCCTTTGCCTTTCCTGCCTACCAGTACCCGCCCCCAAAGCCTCACCTAACCCCCTCAGGGGAATGTCGGTCGCTCTTCGTTAGCGGGATGAATGGGAAGGCTGAGAATACGCCCCCCACTGTGTCGGGTAGCATCATTCACACAGCCAATTCCTATGCACTCACTGGCTTAGAAATGGAAACAGTCCGGGACAACCAGGGCAAAAAGGTCCGATATGAGGACACACAACGCCCGTTGTTGCTTTCGACCAGCGGTAATGCCGCACATGCATTGTTGCTCCTGCCCCAAGCCGCCCAGCTATGGGCACGTGCTCTGTACCCTCAGGTCGAAGGATGCGGTCTGCCAGCGGCGGTTCGTGCTAGAATCAGCTCGGTAGAAGCCTCCCTGACAATGTGCCCTGCCCTGGCTCACTTGCACATGCCACATACTGCTGCGCTGACCGCTCTACATGTGGGCCTCGCCGCGGGTAGAGCTGGCGAGTGCAAACTGTGCGTTACGGGTTTCTCTGCTGGGTCGTATACGGGCGCTGCTGTGGCTATCGCTTGGCATGAGCGCCAAAAGCTTCCTGACTGCAAGGGCGATTTTGTCCACATCAAGGCACGCTTGGGCGGCGTTGCCATGCCACGGGCCATGCTGCAATATATCCTGGGTTCGGAACTACGGCACGCTGTTAGTCTTGTCCATCATGAGAGCGACCAGCTTTGTATCTTCCGGCCCAGCCAAGCCAGGCAGCAAGGACGCAAGCGATTGGCGCGGGAGCGCGTCTCTACTACTTCACTGGACCTGAGTCGCTTGGCAGTGGTGGACACTCTTATGGTCACTTTGTCCACAGTGAAGAGCTATTCCAGCTCACGCCGGGGGATTATGTGCATAAGGAATTGACTAAAAAGATTTGCGGCTTGGCCGACCCCCGGATGGATCGCACAGTGCGAGCAGATTTGATGGGTGTTGCGTGTGGCTCTGTCCAGCTTTCGGATAAGTCTAAAACTTTCATCAACTCCGTGCTGGGACGGCAAATCAGACGCCCCGATATGGAGGCTTTTCTCCGGATACCTTCCGCTGAGAACCGGAGCATTGCAAGTCTCCGTGCTGACTGTACCCAAGTCCTCCTGATGGATGCCAAGCCGCATCTGGCTGATTTGCCGCCCCCGTATCATGAACTTGGTCCCACGATGAAACTAGTTTTGGGTATGTGGCTCCCCCACCTGTCGTTAGAACGCCTGGTTGACATGCTGGGTTATCAGTTTTAGCCATGGCCTCGGAAGCAGAAATCGAGGAGGAGCCCTCGGAACAGTATCACTACCCAGAGCAAGCTGCGGTCAAGCGGGCCGCCACCCCCGTGGCGATAAAGCCCGGCACGCATACGTGGCCAATCTGCCTTCTCCATCGAGTTTACCCAAGGGCATCGGTCATGCGCCTTACACCGGAGTTGGCGGATGTCCCTGACTGGGCTACAAAGTGGTTTGCTGTCGCTGGTAAAGTGCCGGCCAAGGGCACTGCTTTGCTGGTTACCTTGAGAGAAGACAAGGGGGATGTGGCCTACCCAGGCATGTTTATAGAGCTCCTTGCCCCGAAGAAGCTTTCACCGGCCCTGGAGAAAGTAAGGCCATGCAGCCAGTCAATATAACCATTGCCCTGCTCTTGACTGATGAACAGCACAACCAATTCGCGCAACGACCCTCACTGCCGAGAGTCAGCCAGCTTGAGGTTCTGCCCGGAGGAGCCTCTACCCCGCTTTGGGATGCTCTGTTACACATGCCTAGGGAAAGGCAGCATGTTGCATTGGGCGTTCCGCTAGAAGACTCGCCTCTTGATGCCATCCGGCAGCCACAGTGGTTGCCGGGCTTTCTCACAGATTTAGTGCTTGTCCTCCTTATCGGGCTAGTGGTGAGAGGGAACTGGCACGACGCATGGGCACAGCTCATTCACCCGGAGGTCTGCCAAGTCTTCAGAGGCAAGCACGAAACGCAAGCTGCGCAGGCATCGCTTACTGCGGGTCCAGGGGCTGGCTTCCAACCCCTTGCAAAGCTTCCTCAACCTTTGGCTTGCGGAGGAACAATCCTATCGCAAAGAATGGACGCCGACGCTGCTGAGTGGCGTGTTAGCTACGCTGCCTGACTCTCCGCTGCCCGGCCAGGAGGACGCCCGGACTCCTGCGCTGTGGCATGCGGAGTGTCTACGCCTGTCCCATGACTCGTTGAGCAACGAGCACGATCCGAGGACTCGAGCCAGCATCTTTGCGCTCGCGGTTGGTCCCGCCTTCCTTACGTGCCTCTGTGATACGTTTTGGGGGGCGGACGGACACCTGGCAGCGCTGCTGGGAGCGTGCTCGTACGGCCTGGCCGCTAATCGTACCTCTGTATTCATAACGGGTGCGCCCGGCAGCGGGAAGACACGATCCTGCGCGTTTCTAGGAGTACTCCTTGCGTGCCTGACGAACCGGCTCACCCTGTACACCGCTCATGGCAATGAATCGGTTCGGGCCTATGTCGAAGCGGTTGATAGGCTCACGACTGCTAGCAATGAATTTGTTCGCAGCCGCATCGTTCGCATACCGGGTAACAAGGAGAAGGACACACATAAGCTCCCTTTTGATGTGCACGATTTGTACCGGGGGCTACTTGTAGCCACGACACATGGTACGATTGTGGCAAGGCTTAGCTTTCCCTACTCGCAGCTCATTAACCGTCTAAAGGATGTTGAGTTGCTCCTCCGAGATGAAGCCCAGCAATTGGGCACACCGGGTTCCAACACCATTCTGGCGCACATCAAGCATGCACTCGATGTCATGATTGGCGACCACAGACAGCCCGCTGGAGGATCGCGACCCAATTACCACTTCGTCACGGAGTTGGAGCAAAAGGTTTGTGGTCTCAATGCGGTCCCTGCCGACCTCCACACGCCAGCCACCTTGCCTGCGGCCCTTTTGCGGCAAACGGCCCAAAGTTCCGGCCCGTGGAAAAAGGGACAAGGCGAGATGCCCTCTTGGGGCAAGCCCCACCGTCCCTCTGGAGCGTCTGAGGTGTTGTTCTCAGCGGTCTCGATGCTGGAATCGATTCTCTGTATGAGCATCGTCAAACCGAAGCAAGCCGAGACAGTCATGCTCTCGCTCTGTTCATCCATGCGCCTCCCTCCTGAGATTGCTGCCATTCTATATGCATGTCGGTACTCGGAGGCGTGCCGCTTCGAGCTGATAGGCAGGGTCCCTCGGCTACGTATGCCACCAGGTCCCACAATGCAGCACCTGCTCGGGCGGCCACTGCGTAGTCTTGCAGGCAGGTGGATGGAAACGTGTCGATGGGTACGGGTGCCAGATCAGGATGAGACCCAAACCAAAATAGGCAGAAGCTACGACCTCAGCATAGTCCTGGCGGACATTGTGCTCACTTTTGGGCACCAGGTCTATCCTGGCTCCCCTATCGGGATGGTCTCTCAGTATGCCAGGATTGTTACCCAAATGAAGTTTATGCTGCAGTTGAGTCTCCCCGCAGACCCACTGGGTGATGACGATATGAGCCTACTTGAAGCCTGCCAAACCGCGGAAGACTTCCCGCTAACTGGCGCGCCCAACACTTGGAGCCTTGTGACGTTTCGGACCTTCCTCATGAATCGCATAGGGTCCCTTAAACGCTTCTTCGGCGCTATCACCACGGCCTGCTCCACTGGCCCCACATTTGGGATATGTGTCTTTGTGACATGTCGGGCTTCTGGATTCCTGTTTAGTAGCGAGGCAGGGTTTGCCCGAGCCACCTCCTCCTTCACGAGAGGGCTTGGGGCTTTGGTTTTCGTGGCACCGCACTACTCTGATGGTATAGGTGCATGCTTCCAAATGGCGGCCTGCGCAACCGGGGGCCTAATTGAATGCGCTGAATATGTGCGCACACAAGCCAGCTTGTGGAGCATGGATGGCCCTGGCATTGCAACGGCATTACACAAGCAAGCCTTCCGAGAACGGACAGTAGCCAGCATTGTACTGCCTGCGGAACGCAAAGTTGGGCTGGACCTCTTTGAAGCACCACCCCTGCATCAAGCGTGGGCTTTGACGGCCACCTGGGGAGATAAGCGGGAAGTTTTTTACCGCACACTTCAGCAAGAAGGATGGGGGAGTCCCTCTTTCACCTCCAACTCTTACTCGGGCACCATTGCTAGTCTGCAAACGCGCGGCTTCGTCCTGGAGCCCCTGCCCAATGCGGTGTATTGTGTCCCCTTCCAGCCGGTGAGGGAAGGAGATGGGGTCGCCCAGTACCTCACCTGCTTGCTAGGGGACACCAACATTAGGATGCCGCCCAAGCGGGGATCTGCTCAACGCGCTGACCCGGCTTTCGAACATAAGGCCGGCATAATGCGAGCCCCCCGCGGTCTTCACCTCCTACCTGTTCGTACGGGTAATCCGAAACTGCGATTGATGTGGACTCCCCGGAAACAGCCCTGTGCCCGCGGGTAGTAACAGTCCCGACGTGGTTGCTGCTACTGCAGTCGAGGTTCCTACGCCGCAGCAGTCGCCAGCCCAAGGCGAGGCTACCACCAACGCGCGCCATGGCGAGCGGTGGGGTACACCATGGCTCAAGCCTCGGGCCGCGGGGGGCTCCATTGCGGCAGCTGTCAGCCCGCCTCCGCCAGCTAAACGGGACGTTTCCCGAACCCCTTGCGGCACCCCAACGCGGGAGAGAGGACCACTGACGAAGGAGCCTGCAACGAAAGCGCCTGCGGTCGTGCCGGCCGCGCGTCCTATTGCTCTGGATGCTTGTGTGACGACTCCCTCAAGTGAAGTTGCTCACAGGATCGGAGGGGGTAGCGCCGCCTCATGTCCACCCCGTAGTGGCGGCAACATTAGGGACCCGCCGCCTGGCGTACGACGTCCACCCAGCCCCCGGACACGGCCCACGCACGCAACATCTCCGGATGGGATTAGGACGGTTGAGGCGTCACAGCCCCCTTGCGCTAAGTCTCCCACGGACTCACTTGAACTGACGGAACCAAAATCGTATCTCCCTATGCCTCCCCATGGCCCGACGCCCATCCCCGCCAGGCCTGTGCCCGCTGTCCAAGCTCGCAAGGAAAGTCGGCCTCTCGCTTTGGACAAAGACGGCTCTCAGCAGCTGGAACCACCAAAAGCCAAGCCTCGAGGGCCTAGCGAGCCCAGCGGCACCCGCGATCCCAGCGTCAGCCTGCGCACCCATCATGCAGAGCAACACAGTCTCGGTCTGTGATCTCATGTGGCGCGCACTTGCAGCGGGACATCACTTTGGTAAGAATGTCAAACCTCGGCCCTACATGAACCTGCGTGACTCGCAGCACCTCACAACACACTGCCAGCAGCTTCGGGCATATCGGGCCTATGAGGTGTTTTTGAACGGCATACCGAACCAGCTGCAAGACTCGGAAATGCTAATCGGAATCGCTGACACGCTACTGCATCTGCCTGAAACGTTTCCGGCAGCGTATTTGAAGGTTTATGACCCTATCATCACGCAGTGCCTTAGATTGTCGGGGGCATTGCAGCATTTCGACCTTGCTAAAATGTTGGATTGCCCGGTCCCGCAGCTGGACCAAGCAAGGCTTTCGGAGTCCCTGGTGGGGTATGGCTTTCTTACCACAGCGCAGTACATCGCGGACCTTTTCTCTGCGGTGTCGGACTTGCCGAGTGTTATCAATGCCAGTTTTCCTGCAATGCTCAGCTACGCTGACCCAGATTATTGGCTGGGTGCACTTCTGCTCGCGTTCGAGTCCCACCAAAAAGGTCCCCTGGAGCGTACGGCAGGGCTGCCCATTGTTATTGGTTTTCCTGAATCTGACAATAAAATTACTGACCTGCAGATCAATGTGCCGCCTGCAGCCATGGTGGCCTTCTTGGCTGGCCGCGCTTATCGGTGTCCCAAATGCCCTACTACCAAATATGTGATGGACGTGCACAGTGGACTGCCACAAGTCACTGGCCAAGCCTCCCAAGAAGTCTTGCAGGCATGGGCCGCAGCTGCTCAGCACACGGACGTGGAAACGGCCAGGCTTGCCCAGCCCAGCCTGAATACGTTCCTAGGCATCACGCTGCAGGGCACAGAGACACTTGGGAAAAGGCACTATCAAGAATTTAGGCCGGACCTCCCCCCTGCCCATTTCCTTGACGCCGTCCGGCTTGCTCTTGCGGCCTCGGTGGCCAACCAAAACATTGAACATTTTTGGTCAGTTTATAACTTGGAATGGCCTGACACTTCTCACAGAATGGCTGTTTTTCTACGGCGAGTGTTGCCACTAGAGTGCCTGCTCTCCTCGCCCTTGGCTGCGCCTGTGGAAGCAAACACTGCAGCAACCTCGCCGGAGGTCGTCAGCATCTCTTCCGAAACTAACGAAGGCTCTCCCTGCCCGATGGATGACATGTCGGACGCGGAGGACGAACCCGAGGCACAGGTGAATGATTGGCGCTTCTCGGAGCTGCGAACCACTGACCTTGCAGCTTTGCGAGAAGTGGATGTCTCCGCCCCTTTCCGGCTGCCAGTCATCTTTGATGCGCATTGGAAAGGGATCAGTACCACACCCACCAAGCATGGGCCCCGACGTCCCCAAAATGCGTGGTATGACGCAGCCACTGCTCATTGGGCTGCCATTAAGGGGCTCATGCGAGCCAAACATCCAACCAAGCAGCGACTCAACAGCTTCTGGTTTAGGATGTACTGTCATGGCACCCCCAAGGACCCTGATCCTTCGGCCCTGCGTGCGGCAGTTACCTCCTTCCCCTTTCAGTATAAGGACGAAGGTGTTGTGCAGTACAGGCAAATCCAGGAAGCTGTCCGGGTGATGTGGCTCGCGGCCCAAACCTCAATGACAAGATACAGGAGTATCCCCATTCCGGACGGCATCCCTGAGTGGGGGTTGATGAGCAAGAGCTGCCTCCAATGCAGGTCATGCCCAGCAGTACGCGTTCCCATACCACCTCAGATGGCCATCGTTCCCGGCGTCCGGACTGGGATGGCTCCTGGCAATAGACAGCAACCTGTCATCTGAGGGCTCCTACTGACGCCATGCGAACGCGCCATTGCGTCCTTTCATGGCATGCTGCCCAGAGTGATGTGAGCCCTCACATCTCCTCGCCGATACATGCCGCAAGACTACCTCGGGATATTCTTGGTTGGCAACCCTCTCGTGGTCTATGCCACGGATTGGATCGTGCTTGTCTTTTGTGTGCTTACAGCTTGCAGCTGTGAACACCCTTCTGTGTCGGCCCCGCGGTGTGCCTGTGGGAACGGGGGGCCTTTCTTTCGTGGTTGCTCCACTGGCCATCTGCCACGGACTACCCTGGCCCGGTCCTGCTTGGATGTTCCAGCTTTGTCATCGGTAAAACGGCCAATCTTCCTTTCCTCTGCCCCCTCTAGGTGGGCCGGTTGCCTGCTTTTATGTGCTACGACCGTGTGTGAACCACTTGGACTTGAGTGTTGACCATCTCTCGTCTGGACGGTGACACCCCCTTGTCGTACACCGGCGTCATACCAATTGGGAGAGACCAGCTAGGGGATGCTGCTTCTGGGTTGTGGACACTTCTACGCGGAGATCAGGTTTCCACATCCCTGGCAATGTGCCATCGAGCACCTGTGGACAACCTGGCCTTCACGAGAGCCATTCTCGCCTGTGCTTGGGTTGCTGCGGGGTTCCCTGCCTGCTTGGGTGTATATCTCTGCTTGCGTCAAAGCAGCCATACATGACTACCTCCCCAGCGGTAGGTGGCCAAGCGTGATGTGAGCCCTCACATCTCCTCGCCGACGTCCGTCGGTTTGGGCATGGAGGGTCTGATTCTGGTTATTGAACCCTCAACCCTCACCGACCAAGGAGATAGTTGCTTGGCCTTGAGTGCAAAGTTTCGACTGGGGGACTCTCCCGCTTCCTGCGGGGCAGGTGGGGTCCCCGCCTACTTGGGTTCACCTGATGGCTCTGATTGGAACGAAGCAGTCAAGCCTGCTTTGGCCGTCGGACGAGACTCTTGTGAGTCCAAAGAACGTTGCGCCTTGTGCTCGGAGAGGCTCCACTGGCTGACCACCATGGAGTGCTCTGGGCTGGTCCTACCCTTTGTTCTTGCCGTTAAGTCCCCACTGGCTGACCACCGTGGGGCAACTTTCTACTTCGGATCAAGAAGGTTGACACCTGCAACATCCCGTGCCAAGGCACGACTATGCCCCGCCTGTGATGGCGGAC
The DNA here is from genome assembly GCA_905221605.1 of Symbiodinium natans. Classification (NCBI taxonomy): domain Eukaryota; class Dinophyceae; order Suessiales; family Symbiodiniaceae; genus Symbiodinium; species Symbiodinium natans. The sequence goes on from CAJNDS010000338.1 coordinate 16,808, forward strand.
TTGTGCACCTTCTCGTGAACGGCCTTGGCTGGTGCTGAATGTATTCGCATCGGTGGCTGCATGATGGTGATTTTGTGAATCTGGCAACGTCGCAACTTGCGACGCACCCCCGCACTCGGTGCTACATGTGTGCTCCCGGCCTCTTCGACGATTTCGAGTACTGAGTGCACAGGGTGACCTAGCAGTTCGGCGCGCTGGCTGTGGACACTTCTACGTGGAGGTTATGCACCCGCTGACTTGGCAGGGAGCCATTCTCCACTTTAGAACAACCTGGCCCTCTTGTGACTCTGGAGGGTCACCCTCGTCTGAGCTGGCCTGCGGCAGGGCAAGTGGGCTCCCCGCCCGCGTGGATGTTACCTGAAGGCTCTGATTGGACCAAAGTAGCAATACCGTGGAGATCCTTGCACCTCGGCACCAATGTGATGTGATCCCTCCCATCTCCTTACCGACGTACCTCGCGGGTTTGGGTTTGGAGGGACCTGATGCGTGCCGATGCGCAGGCCAGCGCCAAGGTGGCGTGGCCCTGTGTGAGATGCCTGGACTGGGAGGTTCCTCGTTGTCATTATCAACCCTGTGGCGTTAAGGGTTTGATGACTCGCTGTGGACTCTCCCCGTGGAATCGGTAGCTGCAGCTACTCTCGCCCCCCCTCTGGCCGGGCGCGAGCACCTTTCTGGGTGGGCACTTGTACGCCAGGTTGACGGAAAACCCTGTGCTCGGAGCTACTCCACTGGCTGACCACCATGGAGTGCCCTGGGCCGGTCTTGCTTGATTGTTCTCGCTGTTAAGTCCCTACTGGCTGACCACCGTGGGGCATATGCACATCTCTCATCCCCCCTAGGAAGTCTGACTTGCAACATCCTTTCGCCATTGAGTGTCGGTTGTCTGTCCTTGACAACGAGTACGTGATCCGAACCTCTTCTGATGACCTCGGTTTGAATAACCGCTGTCGCACCAGTGGCTACATGATGGTGGTTTTGAGAATCTGGCAACGTCGCAATTTGCGACTCCCCCACAAGCTCTGTGCTTCCTTGTGAACCGGGACTTCATTGACGACCTCGAGTACTGAGTCCGTGGGGTATCTAGTAGTTCAGCGCGATTGCTCGCTTTGTTTCTTCGGTGTCTGTTTGCTTGGTGGTTGCTTGTTGTGTCTTGCGGTTGTGAGCGCTGACTTTGTTTCACCCTTTACGTCGAGCCCAACAAGACCGGCCTACTGTGCTACTGATGTAGTAAAGAGGCGCCAGTCCAAAAAAAAGATCTGTTTGTGTTTTTGGTTAGGGTGGTTTTCTTAAAACTTTTTCTGAAGCTTTGTATTTCGGCCTGAAGCGGCAGCAAGAACGCGCCACCTTGAATTAAGAGTTAAGTGCGCGGAAGCCCTTCTGCGGAAATTAAAACCCTCACCGGCAACGATCTCCCTCCCCAATTTCCAGAGCTCGTACCCACCATGCAGCTGGTACTGGACATGTAGCTGCCCCATCTGGCGCTTAAGCAACTTATTGACATGCTAGACTATCAATTCTTGGCCATGGCTTAGAGGGCTAAAGCGTGCTCCGGTGCTCTTGTTGCAAGGGGTGTTCACTTACCTCCTTACTTGCAGGATTCCCCCCCCTCGAAATAGGAATCTGGAGGGGGACACTCTCCGCCGGGCCTAATTTCAACTCTCCCCGGACGGACGGGGCCTCTGTTTTGAAATAGGTCTGGCAACCATGAATAACGTGGCCCGTGAATCATCATAAATGACTTTTTTTGTTGCATATTAATATTAATCCATAGGTCGCACGGGTGTTACGTTGAGTCATTGCAAGTTAAGAGAGAAAGAGAGACAGAGAGAGAAAGAGAGAGAGAGGAGCAAGGGAGGGAGGGGGGAGGCAGGGAGGCGGAGGCAGGGCGGCAGCAACGGTGGCTTTGACAGGGACCTTTACTGTTTTTGGTACGGGTCCCCATACTGTTTCTGGCAATCAGTGGCAAAATGCGCCCCGTCGAGCTATGTTCCTTTGTGGGTTATAAGAGAAAATTAAGAGCCTAGAAATGCGCACGTCGAGCTAGGTTTCTTTCTAATCCTTTCTGTCTTGTCAGCGACAGTTAACCCCCTCAAGAAGACCTGGCCACCCACCGGTACTCTTACTCTTCCAGAGCATTGAAAAACAGGTGCGCCTTTAGTGGTGATTTCCCCATAACACTGAAACACAAATCATACCTCTGGAAGAGTCCCCTGACCCCCCCCAAGGCATGATTTTTTTGAAATAGGCCTGGGCCTATTTTGCCCCCCCCACTCACCTCCCCCCCCCGCGAGGGTGGGGGAATCTTGCAGGATTTTTCATGCGCTTACGGGAGTGTGATGAGCCTTCACAGACTTGTCTTCTGCTTTTAACAACTGATCTGTCACTCTGGGTACTGCCTTGAGAAAAAAGACTAGCTTTGTCCGAGTGTTGTGGAGCGTCTGTGATTTTGGAAATTCTGAAATAGAATAAGCCCCTCCTCCCTTTGAAAAAGGGATGGGCTTTATTCTTACAAAAATCAAAGAACGTTTATGTTAAATTTTCTGACGGACAGTTGCACTCTTCTGGTTTCTTGTTCACCTTGTAAACATATGCAGTGCCGTGCATGTTCGTGTTCGTTGGCTCTTATTGCAGGAGAAGAGTTTTTGTTCCACCGTCTTGTACAACTCAGGCGTGGGTTGTTTGAAATTCGGGCAGGGTTTTGCAGGATTTGATGAGCTGGGGGTGTTCACCGCACCTCCTCACTTGCAGGATTTTTCATGTGCTTGCGGGAGTGTGATGAGCTTTCACAGACTTGTCTTCTGCTTTTAACAACTGATCTGTCACTCTGGGTACCGCCTTGAGAAAAAGGATGAGCTTTGTCTGAGTGTTGTGGAGCGTCTGTGATTTTTGAAATAGAATGCGAGCTACAAACATAAGATAGAAACTGCACGTTTTTTCTGGGGCGTTCACTGCGTTCACTTGAAAAGCGCAATTAACAAGGCCTTTCAAGCCAATGCATGAGAAGAATGAATTCTGGGGGCATAAGAGAAGACCCATAAACGCCCCCCTTTTAAACACCCCAGCAAATGAATTTCCAAGAGTTGAGCCCCCCAAAGCCCCATCTCGGATCTCCACCGATGCCCCCTCTCGACTCCACACCGATTCTTTTTGGAGTTGATAATTTAGGGTTTAGGGTTTAGGGCTTAGGGTTAATTAAGGGTTTAGGGTTTAGGGTTTAGGGTTTAGGGTTTAGGGTTTAGGGTTTAGGGTTTAGGGTTTAGGGTTTCGGGACCCAGAAGTCCATGTCCATGCCAACCTAAACCTTGGCACTTGTAGCGTTTCTTCGAGAAGCGGTAAGCCCAGGCCCCCATTCGAGCACTCCAAGGAATCTGAGAGAGGGAGGGATTTGAAGACGGCGGAGATGATATTGCAGTTTTGGGTCAAGATTTCTGAGCTGTGCGTGCATAGCTCAGCCTTTCCATGGCTCCGTGGATGTTGGCTGTGGCCAACCTGGCCACCATGGCCACCATGGCCACCATGAGCATGCCCCTTGCAACGTTGCCAGAGGGCCCCATCATCGCGGCCTGGCAGAACTGGGGAACCTGCAATGAGACGCAGACCCTGCGGGCCGTGGAGAGGGGTGTGAACGTGGTCTTCTGGTTCAGCACCAACCTCGTGAAAGACGGCGGGCAGCCGAAAGTCACGGGGCCCATCCCCGATCTCAACTGTGTGGCCAGGGTTCGCCAACAGATTCAAGAAAAGCAGCTTCCGACGGCCCATCTCATCACGATCGGGGGCTGGGACGCGCCGCATCCGGAGGACTCCTTTACGGGTGCCGAGTGGTTTCAAGCCTGGCATGCCTGGAACCAAGCCTTGCCCATGCCCTTTGATGGCTTCGATTGGGACCTTGAGGGTAACTCAGCTGATTCAAGGAGCATCTCATGTTCGATGCTGGCTCATGGCTTGTTTAGGGTTTAGGGTTTTGGGTTTAGGGTTTAGGGTTTAGGGTGTAGGGTTTAGGGTTTAGGGTTTAGGGTTATGTCTTTTCATAAGCAGCTCGAAACAAACTCCAGGCAATGATTACGTCAAATCTCGGTGGAATGTCTTCAGCTCGAAGTGCATGGAGCTCGTGGTGGACATGTCAGCTGCAGCAAAAGCTGCTGGGTACTTAGTGACAGCCAGCATTGTTGAGTCAATGCTATTTGTTTTGGGGTGTGTAGATAGCCCCAAAACCATCCCAACTGCTTCATCTTGGCACGGAATGTCATGGGTTTGCGGAATGCAGTCCTTCTGAATGTTTGCCCACCTGTCGGATCTCCATCTCCGCACTCAGGACAATGGCACCTCCGCAAACATATTTTTCTTCGACCATGCCCGATTTCAACCGCTATCTCAACAACTCCGACCCTGCAACTTGGCGGCGCTGAAGGCATGTAGCCATAGCAAGATGATTCAGAGCAAAGCGAAGGTCACACTAGTGAGAAAGTCATCTTGTCAGAAGACCGAGTTGGCAAGGGTTCCAGTGGGAGCAGGGTTTGGGATGGTGTCCAGCAATGCAGGCCATTGGACCTTAACAGCAGTATCCGCTTACTCGTGTGTTTTGTGAGTTGACAAGTCAAAAGGATGATAACGGTTGCCAACCTGCTGGCGTATATGACCGGCTGTGTCAGCACGGATTTGTGTCTGCTTGACGTAAACACAGTTGTGTTGAGTGCTGTTAGTACAGTACCCTAAAGCAAAACCCTAAGACCAAAACCCTCAAGTCTAAATCCTCAACCCGTTTGCAACACTCGCCAAAGGGATTATAGCCTTCCGCTTGGAAGAAATGCCAACATCTGCTATACTGAAATGCATAACAAAGAAGTAAGACCATGTGTATATGCATATGTGTATGTGTATGTGTATGTGTATGTGTATTTGTATTTGTATTTGTATTTGTATCTGTATGTGTATTTGTATGTGTATGTGTATGTGTATGTGTATGTGTATCTATACGTGTACGTGTATGTGCACGTGTAGGTGCGCAACACACATACATAATTCATAGATACGTACGTACATACAAACATATCTTTACAGAGGTATCTACATAATCATATTGTGTACCACTGTGCTAAATTATTTGTGAGTCTGTGTTATATCATGTGTAATTCTCTTATATTGTGTTGAGTTTTCTTCTCTATGAGTTGACGCAGGGATGTGTAGGTTGGCTCCCAGTGGCGACAAGTCATACAAACGCTCTGCGCAAAGATGAGGAAGGGAGAACACCATGGTTATGGGTTTAGAGTTTCGGGTTTAGGGTTTCGGGTTCAGGGTTTAAGGATAGGGTTGTAGCGAAATCTTCAGTGGGAGATGCAGGTGGACTTTTGCTCAAGTGGGATTCGGAGTGGGGGCTCTGGGTGCCAGCCTGTTGAGCTTGGGCGTTGACAGGTGCTGTCTTGTCTGCAAAACTGTTCCCAGAGAAGCACCAGTATAAGAACATGACGGCAACAACAGGGGAGGGGCTAAGTGACGATTGTTTGGAATCAATTCATTCAAATCCTTCCCAAATAGCTGGGGTGGCAGTGGCCGGACGCTTGCATAACTAACTTGTTCTTTTCAAAAAACTTGTCCTCGTTCATGCATCATGATTGCGACCTGGTTGGATCCATAGCCAGACCCATAGCCATCTTCACCTTCTGGTTAAGCCTTGATCGCCCTCGCACGTCAATAGCAGGCCAACTGCGAAGATTTCACCCTTTGTTTGGTTCAGCTGTCTCAATTGGTAACCCATGTTTGGTTCAAATCCAGCGGTTTTGTGTTATCGGGGCCTGGAAAAGCAAAACAGCCCTGAACCCAAAACCCTAAAACCATTCGAACAGGACTATCATCCCGACTTTCACTACCGGGGTCGCAACAGCTACGCCTACTGGTGGGCCGCAGCACCTCCAGGTACTTTCGACTTGGTTACTCGGTGGCCCACATAGGGTTTAGGGTTTAGGGTTTAGGGTTTAGGGTTTAGGGTTTAGGGTTTAGGGTTTAGGGTGAGATCGGAGTATCGCAAACATAGCAGTGTTGAGCAGCAAACTCACCCATGAATTGAATGGTATTGAACGCATGCGGTCTTGAACAAGACAAATTCATTAAACTGGTGTTTTTGTTCTAGGCCGTATGCCTATTCGGTAGCGTCAGATTCTGTTCCAGTTACGGATCAGACAAGGCCCTGATGAGCGGCCCGCTGTGTTTTTTCCTGCTGTTGGTTCTTTGTTTGTTTGCGTGACTTATGGCTTACTCCCATTGCCCATACCCGACGAGTAGCAAGTAACCCATCTAGCTCCTTGCCAGTTGCCAGCCATCTCCCGATTTCTGAGGTCACGGTTCAACTGTACGAGACCTATGCACCTGCGATGCAGGCGCTGTCTGAAGGCATGTCGGGTGTGGAGTACCTCCGAAGCTGGGCCGCGCAATTTCTCGGTGGATGGACCATCAACTTCAGCGATCCTTCGCTGAGACTGCAAGGGCATGTTCCCATCGTGGTGCCACAAAGCCGCCTTCTCATAGGACTGGGCTGTGGTCACTAGAACCCCGCCATGCTCGGCATAACACTACATCTACGCATATACATCGACGGTATTTCTGTTTGCGTATTGATTCATGTATGTATTCACTTTCCCCTAAACCCTACACCCTAAACCCTAAACACGAAACCCTAAACCCTAAACCCTAAACCCTATACCCTAAACCCTAAACCCTATACCCTAAACCCTAAACCCTAAACCCTAAACCCTAAACCCTAAACCCATCCCGTAGTGCTACATTGGGGAAGAGATTCCAGGACTCAGTTCCGGGAGTCCTCCGCGGTCGGCATTCTTTTGGCCAGAAGAGGTGCCTGGGCTTTTTCCTGGTTTAGGGTTTAGGGTTTAGGGTGTAGGGTTTAGGGCTTAGGGTTTAGGGTTGAGGGCTTAGGATTTGAGATTGAAGTAGCTGGAGGTTAGATGTGTGAAATGACTTGGCTTGTCTAAAGTTTCACAGGTCTAAACAGCAGTTGGGAATAGGAGCATGTCGAGGGGAGACTCCATGTAAGCTTGCATGCTCAAACTTGAAGCCTGCAACTGTCCGGACTCTCCCCTATCGCAGTGCTCATGCCTTTGTGAGCAAGGTTTTTGAAAGCGGGCGTTTATTTGGAAAACATGCGTCCCGAACACCTTGGAAACAAAAAGGTTCACCCAGAGACAGCAAGATGTTCTGTTCTGTTATGGTTTGCGTACCATGCCCCTTTCGTGCATCCCCAAGTGTGCAATGGGACCGAGGCACAAGAGGCCTACATGACGGCACCGGAGCATCAGCGGCCGCGAGGATATGCATTCTGGTGCATTGCTATGGAGGACTTGCGGTTGAAGCGGCACACGCATCATCACGACAAGGATACTGAAAGGAAGTATGTCAATGTTAATGATCTAGTATCTCTGCTACACTTGCTACAACGATGACTGCTGCTACTTCTACAACTGCTACGACTGCTCCTATTCCCCTTACTACTGCTCCTAGTGCTACTACGACGACCTGCTGCTGCTGCTAACGCTACCGCTACAGCTACTGCTACCGCTACTGCTACCGCTACTGCTACCACTACTGCTACCACTACTGCTACCGCTACCGCTACTGCTACTCCTACTCCTACTCCTACTACTACTCCTAGTACTACTACTACTACTACTACTACTACTACTACTACTACTACTCCTGCTACGACTACGACGATGATGATGATGATGATGATGACGATGATGATGATGAAAATGACGATGACGATGACGACGATGACGACGCCGACTGCGACGACGACATGGTATCGATACGACTATCATTGCCTATATTTATCTTGTTGTACTAGGACAACAAGCATCATCACCAACGATGACGCCTCTTGTCATGTTCATCCATCAGACGGCGAGGGCTCAATTGGGCACCACGCGATTTTAGCTGTTGGATATGTGTCGGTCAGACCATGTTTGACCGCAGCCCTCTGTGGTGAACGCGCGAAGCCATGAAGCGTGCGTGGGCTTGGGATACTAGTCGCATAAAGGCCAAAGCCTCAGATGGGAGTGTACGAAAAGACGGGACCCCTAACATACATCCCCAAATAGTAGGATCCCCTGTTAAAAGACCCCCAACAAGGGACGGTCTTCGTCTTTTCGCTTTGTGGGATGAGGACCGTGGGTTGAGTTAAAATTGAATGTAGCCACAAAAACTGAATTTTTCGAGCTCAACATCTTTAAGCCATGTTCAACCTGATGTACCTTTTTCCCGCCAGGACACGAATCGCTCACATCGCCGTCTGAGCTTTGCCTCCGGACTGAACAGCTTCCTGCACGTACGGCAAGATCCACTGGAGAGGAGGCGATTGGCATCACAGCTCAAGGTTCGGAAAGAAGCTGCGAAAGACGAGAACTTCTTCTTTCCTTGAGGAGATGGACGGTGCGAAAACTGCCAGAGGCAGGTTCCCCGTGACGGATAGGAAACAACTTCCTGACCTGCAAGACCAATTCACGACAGTTGCGGTGGCCACCTCTTAGCATCCTCCTCCGCTCGGCCATCCCAAAGGGATGGCGCAGAGATGGAGGTGGCGGTTAGAGAGGCGGCCACCGGGCTAAAATCAAGACCCTGTCGTCCCGAAGGCTCCCCCAAGGGGAGCCTTCGAGACATCTTTATTGCGTTCCTTCTTAGTTTTAACGAACGGAGCAATTAAGCAAATGGCCCACGGGCCACTTGACACAAGAAGAAGGCAAGTAGAGGGCACAAGGAGAACCCTCCCATCTTCACGTCAGGAAAGAGATGAACGGCTCTTCGGAGCTTCAGTTGCTTGGAGTTGGGTTTCGGGTTTAGGGTTTAGGGTTCAGGGTTTAGGGTTTAGGGTTTAGGGGTTAGGGGTTAGGGGTTAAGGGTTAGGGTTTAGGGGTTAGGTTTAGGGTGTGTCTGGTGCCGCCGAGCCACAGGGATTTCCGGGCCCCACTGTGCAGATGGATCTTGAAGTTGAACTCCGGAGCAGACGTCTAAGTGGGGGAAGCTGGGCTAGGGAGTTACCCAGGGACTCCAATACCCCTTCATGAAGGAATCTTCGTTAGATTATTCTAGGGTTTCTAGGGTTCCCATTATATTTTAAGGGATATTGCTTAATTAAGGGGTTTGGGAGTCTCGGGGTACCACCTGGTTCTTAGTAGGGAATGGGGGAATTGGAGCCTTATATATATATATATACATATATACATATATACATATATACATATATACATATATACATATATACATATATACATATATACATATATACATATATACATATATACATATATACATATATACATATATACATATATACATTTCTACATATATACATATATACATATATACATACATATACATACATCCTCCCCCCCCCCCCCCCCCCCCAATGGACGCATCCGAGTCCTAGCCAGATCAAGGGAACAACAACAAAACAAGAAACTAACAAAAAAACAAAAAACCAAAAAGCCAAAAAAACAAAAAAAAAAAAACATCTTTTCCCAAACTATGGGGCTGGGGCCTCCAAAAGATGGTTTTTTTTGGTTCTCTCGAGAAAAAGATGGTTTTTTTGGTTCGAAACAATCTTTTTCTCGAGAAAAGATGGTTTTTGGAGGTCTTCTCCTGGGAAAACCATCTTTTGCTCGAGAAAAAGATGGTTTTTGGAGGTCTTCTCCTGGTAAAACCATCATTTTCTCGAGAAAAAGATGGTTTTCCCAGGAGAAGACCTCCAAAAACCATCTTTTTCTCGAGAAAAAGATGGTTTCGAACCAAAAAAACCATCTTTTTCTCGAGAAACCAAAAAAACCATCTTTTGGAGGCCCCAGCCCCATAGTTTTGGAAAAGATGTTTTTTTTTTTTGTTTTTTGGTTTTCTCGAGAAAAGATGGTTTTTTGGTTGGAAACCATCTTTTTCTCGAGAAAAAGATGGTTTTGAGCAACCATCCTTCGAAAAACCATCTTTTTCTCGAGAAAAGATGGTTTTACCAGGAGAAGACTTCCAATCCTTTAGGTATTGCCTAAACCTTTAATCCTAAACCTTTAACTTTAAACCCTGCAGGGTTAACCCCGTGAGAAATTTAGAGATAGACCCCGAAAAGACCCTAAACCTTCTTACAGGGTGTAGTGGTTTAAAAACCGATGTATACCTGCAGGTGCTAGATCCATATAGGGTGCTAAGGTTCTGGCCCTGAAGGGTTTAGGGTTAAGGCTTAAATGCCCTCTAGGTTCAAATGCCTCAGCCTTAAACCCCAAACCTTCAAACCTTCATCCTATGGGGTTTGAAGGTCAAGGGTTTAGGCTTGACTGCCGGGGGCTTTAGGGTCCTGACCCTAGAGGGTTTAGGGTTAAGGAATAGATGCCTAAACCTTAAACCCTTAAGGTTTAAACTCTATGGGCTTAGGTTTAAATGTCTAAATCTTAAACCCTAAACCTTTAAACCTTCACACTACAAAGTTTAAGGGTGTTAAGGGTGACAAATTAATTACATACTTAGGTTTAAATGCCAGAATCTTAAACCCCAAACCTTTAATCTTATAGGGTTTAAAAGTTCAGGGTTTATTGTTAATTGCCGTCTTAGGTTTAAATGTCTGAATCTTAAACCCTTAAACTTTAAACCTTCACCCTATAGGGTTTTAAAGGTTAAAGGTTTCGGAAGCTTAGATTTAAATGTCTAAGTAAAGAATCCTAAACCTCTAAATCTTATCCCTATAGGGTTTAAGGTTAAGGGTTCAATATGAACTGCCGGCATAGGTCTAAATACCTAAGCCTGAAACTTAAACCCTAAACCATTCAATATCTTAACCCTATAGGGTTTTAAGGTTAAAGGCTTAGCGTTAATTGCCGGAATCGGTTTAAATGCCTAAATCTTAATCCCGAAACCTTTAAACCTTAGCCCAACAGGGTTTAAAGGTTAAGGGTTTAAAATTAATTGAAGTCTGAGATTTACATGCTTAAATCTTAAATCCTAAACCTTTAAAATCTTAACCCTACAGGGTTTAAAGGTTAAGGGCTTGGCTACAGGTTTAAATGGCTAAATCTTAAACCCTAAGCCGTTAAACCTTAGCCCTACAGGGTTTAAAGGTTAAGGGTTTAAAATTAGTTGCAGACTTAGGTTTAAATGCCTACATCTTAAACCTAAACCTGTAAAAATCTTAACCCTATAGAATTCAAAGGTTAAGGGCTTAGGGTTTAATTGCCGGCATGGGTTCAAATGCCTAAATCTTAAACCCTTAACCTTGAAACAGAAAGAAAATCCATCCGTGTGTGTGAGAGAGTGAATTAAGGAATACAGTCAAAAATCCAGTCACCGGAAAATCACCAGACAGCATAGGTTTTATCGGTATTTGCGGTACTTTTGCAAAGATCAAGGCCCGCGGTGGGTCCATTGGGGGGGGGTGACCATACATATATACATATACTTTTTCAGGGATTTTTTCGGGTACCCCATTCCCTCATTCCCAATTAAGAACCAAGGGAAGCTGAGATAGGGAGCCCAGGGCCACCGAGGTCGCCTTAGAGGGCAAGCTCGAAGACGTCGCGAGCTCTCAAACGGTTGCCTTTAAAGAACGCAATGAAGGTGGGTTGAGGGTTTTGGGGGAGGGGGATCATGGTTCTTGTTTTTGTTGCTTCCTGGAGGGAGACTTGGTGCAGTACCGTCTATTGATCTCTATTGATCATCACGGTCTCCATTTTTTGCCATGATTTTTTTTTTTTGCCATGGGGCCACTTGTTGCTCAGACCAAAATGCTTGACGCTTCGTAGGGCTACCTTCGGCTTGAAATCATCCAGACCATAATTGTTTTGACATCCCACTTGCAAAAGAGTCCGCTTGTAACAGCAGCTCGCTGAAGCACCTGCTGAAGTCGTGCAACCCCAGATCTTTCCTGGGCTCATCCATGCGAGATCTGCTGCTGTTGGGCTCTGGCAGCAACGTTCACTGGTTTAGGGTTTGGGGTTTAGGGTTTAGGGTTTAGGGTTTAGGGTTTAGGGTTTAGGGGTGTAAGCATGTCTTCCGGATGCTCCTGTCCCCAAAGCAGGTCGCGCACGAATCGATTCCAGGGTCGCCGTCGAATCCCGCAACCTTCCAGAGGGTGCTGGGTTAAGGCGGTTAAGGGCTGACAACCTTTAGGGTTCAGGGTTTAGGGTTTAGGGTTTAGGGGTTTAGGGGTTTAGGGGTTTAGGGGTTTAGGGGTTTAGGGGTTTAGGGGTTTAGGGGTTTAGGGGTTTAGGGGTTTAGGGGTTTAGGGGTGTAGGGTTTAGGGTTTAGGGTTTAGGACCTACGATCCTGAAGCCAAGAGCGGACATGCCGACCCCAACGCTGACGAATGACCAGCAACTGTGGGAGCTCCTGCGCCAGGACGGCGCTGCCATCGAGTCCGGATCGTCCTTTTAGGGTTTGGGGGTTTCGGGTTTGGGTTTAGGGTTACCTAAGATCGTTCTAAACCTACATGCATCCTTAACAGGGACCCGCAAAAATGTACCCCAATTTTCCGAAACCCCCCAAAAAGACGAAAAGCTGTGCAGCCAGAAACCCTCCGCCTCCCACCGCAGTCGCCAAGGCTTTGCAATCCCTAAACCCTAAACCAGAAACCATAAACCCCAAACCCTAAGCCCTAAGCCCTAGACCCTAAACCGTTCTAAGCCCTAAACCCTGAGGAGATTCGACTGGAGATTCTAAAGACCCAGGCGGAGGAGCCTGTGCCCGACCAAAATGTCCGGTGGGAGTTGGATGAGTGGCTTGGAATGGAATCGACCGAAACCCTACACCTTCAGCAGCACCCTAAACCCTAAAACCCTAAACCCCTAAACCCCTAAACCCTAAACCCTACCTAAACCCTGGACAAAATAATCCCTAAACCCCTAAACCCCTAAACCCCAAAACCCCAAACCCCAAAAAACCCTAAACCCCAAGGCTGCGGCAGCAGATCCAGGGCGACTTGACCCTAAACCCTAAACCCTAAACCCTAAACCCTCAACCCCTAAACCCTAAACCCTAAACCCTAAACCCTAAACCCTATACCCCTAAACCCTAAACCCTAAACCCTAAACCCTAAACCCTAAACCCTCAACCCCCTCAGCCCTCAAACCCCAAGGCTGCGCCAGAAGATCCAGGGCGACTTGCAGAGCATGTCCGCGCGCATCGCGGCCCTGGAGCTGCGCCCCAACCACAGCGGCCCATCCCACAGCGGTGCCGTGGCTTAGGGCAGTTTAGGGTTTAGGGTTTAGGGTTTAGGGTTTCGGGTTTAGGGTTTCGGGTTCAAGAGCTCCTGGTCGAGCAATTTCTCGTTTAGGCTCGTCGTTTAGAACATCGAACGAGTACCCACCCACCCGAAGTTCCCCTAGCATTAAGAAATACAAAGTTTCTTCTTATTATCAGGATGGCTCAGCAACAAAACTCATAGGGATCGCAAGGGTCTCAAGGGTTTAGGGTTTAGGGTTTAGGGTTTAGGGTTTAGGGACTCAAGGGTTTAGGGACTCAAGGGTTTAGGGACTCAAGGGCTTCGGCTCACAAGGGTTTCGCGGCTCAAGGCCTATGCCCACGAAGCCCCGGGGCCCACCCTGAACTCTACAAACCCCACTGGAAGGTTCCTGGGTGCTTCTTCGGAGTCTTTGAGGGTAGGGTTTAGGGTTTAGGGTTTAGGGTTTAGGGTTTAGGGTTTAGGGTTTAGGGTTTAGGGTTTAGGGTTTAGGGTTTAGGGTTTAGGGTTTAGGGAAGGTGTGGTATTGGTTTCCTTACTTGTAGCTGTACTGACATCTTCAGCAAGGTGAGCGCCGGAGCAGCCACTCCATCTGGAAGGGGTCTTCGGATGAGCCGGGCTCCAACAAGCACAGATCCCTGGCCCAAGCACCCCAACCCTAAGCCCTGTTTTTATTTTTTGAGGTTTTCTTTCTTTTTTTGGTGTACTAATATTATTAATAATAATTTAGGAATAAAAAATAATAATAGTAATAAGGATTTTTTTATTTTTGTTTTTGGTGATTTTTCATGACTTAGGGCTCAAGCAGGATGTCGTGTTTCCCTGTGAGTCAGCAGACTTAAAGAAGTCATGAGGAAAGAGCCCTACATTGGCTTTTTCACTTGGTGGCCCTAGTGCCCTCTGGGAAGGTCATGGGCACTTACAGGTAGGGTTTGGGATGTTCCCCCTTATGCAAGCCGTCCTTAGTAGGGATGATCGCACCCTCCTATTAACAATGCCTATTCAGGACTGTTAGTATACAGGGGAACATCCCAAGTTGTACGTTGTTTTTGCTGCAGGATGCAGTATAGCTAGCTCTAAACGCCAGGGCACGCATGAACTCTTCGTAGGCCTAAAAGCCCAGCCATGTAGGATTCTCAACCCTCAACCCTAAACCCTAAACCCTAAACCCTAAACCGTAAACCCTAAACCCTAAACCCTAAACCCGAAACCCGAAGCCCTAAACCCTAAACCCCCCAAACCCTAAACCCTGAACCCTAGCCTAAACCCTAAACCCTAAACCCTAAGCCCTGAACCCTAAACCCGAGGCGTGCTTTCCAACTACACCAACAACTCGGCAAACTCTGCCACGCCCACGGCGACTGCGACCACCATCCAGGTGGAGGCGCGTGTTTGGGGTCTGTCGGTCGAGTCTCCCTTGATGGGCCCAAGACCCTTTACACCCCAAACCTTGAACCTTACTTAAATCCCAAACCTGAGGGTTTGGGGTTTAGGGTTTAGGGTTTAGGGTGCCCCGGACAAAGGGGGGGGAGCATGAGCCGCCGCCCGCTTCTGGCGAGAGGGCTTGGGATGAACCATGCAGCCCCTGTGGCAAGGGGGATTCGGGTGTGTGTTGGAGTACCCTTCGAACCCGAACTCGCGGAAACCCCGAGATTTGGGTCTGTGTTTGCATGGCCAGATGGCATACGGTCAGGCAGAAACATTGCACGTGGCTGGGGCAGGCACTAGCTGCAGTTTCAATCCGTCAAGCCTCAACCCCTTTGCCGTAAACCCTATCACCCCTAAACCCTAAACCCCTCAGCCCTAAACCTAAACCCTTAAACCCCTAAACCCCTAAACCCTTAAACCCCTAAACCCCTAAACCCCTAAGCCCTAAACCCCGAAACCCCTAAACCCCCAAGCCCCTAAACCCCGAAACCCCGAAACCCCTAAACCCCTAAACCCTAAACCCTAAACCCTAGCCCTAAACCCTAAACCCTAAACCCCTAAAATCTTCAAGCGGAGTTTCCGTAGCACCCCGGGTCGCCTTCTTTGCCCCTCTCCCGGAGGTGGAGGAGACGGAAGAGATGGAGGAGATTTCCGTTAGCTTCGAGGAGTGGGTTTAGGGTTTAGGGTTTAGGGCTTAGGGCTTAGGGCTATGGTTTAGGGTTGAGGGTTTAGGATCGCATGTAAACTTCTGGAACCATAGACCCAACCTATTTTAGGGTTTAGGGTTGAGGGTTTAGAGTTTAGGGTTTAGGGTTTAGGGTCGAGGGTTTAGGGCTTAGGGCAGCCTGTTGGGTGGAGGGTTCGGGTTTAGGGCTTGGGCTTAGGCTTAGGAAACTTCAGACAAGCCTTTCGTTTTTCAGCGTTCAGTTTGCGAGCCCCAAGGCGCCAAAGAGAGAGGCTCTCCTGACACTCAGAATATCCAGCACTGTGCAACAAGAATTGGAGTTTTTGAGGGTTTAGGGATTTAGGGTTTAGGGTTTAGGGTTTAGGACTTAGGGTTCAGGGTTCAGGGTTAAGCCTTGGCGCACAACCAAGCCCTTCCACCCCGACCCGAAAAGCCTCAAACCCCTCACTCCAAAAGCGCCTAAAGCCCTGAAGCCTAAAACCCCCCCTAAAGCCCCTAAACCCTGAACCCCCTAAAGCCCTTAAATCCGGAAAAGCCCTTCAACGCCCTAAACCCTAAAACCTAAACCCTGAACCCTAAAACCTAAACCGTGAAAAGCCCCCCCCAACAGGAGTCGGCTTGGAGCATTCCAATGGTCATCGGCCTCGTGCGTGCTGGCCGTTTCGACATGGCCTACGCCGTGGTTCTGCTCCTGGTGAACTGTGCACCTTGTTTATTTGGGTTTAGGGTTTAGGGTTTAGGGTTTAGGGTTCAGGGTGCTGCTCCTGGTGAACTGTGCACCTTGGTTTCGGGGCATCAGGGGTTTGGTGGGGTTTTGAAGACCCTCGAAACCCTCTTCTGTAAACATAACCCTCTTCTGTCTTTAATAACCCGGTGAACTGTGCACTTGGTTTCGGGTATCAGGGGTTTGGAGTTTTAGTATCAGGGGTTTGGGGTTTTAAAGACCCTTTAAACCCTCTTCTGTTTAAAGAAACCTTCTTCTGCTTTTAAAAGCCCGGTCCTGCTCCTGGTGAACTGTGCACCTTGGTTTCGGAGATCAGGGGTTTGGGGGTTTGGGGGTTTTGGGGTTTTGGGGTTTGGCATTTGGGGGTATACGGGTTTGGGGATTAGGTGTTCGGGGTTTAAGGGTTTTAGGGGGTTGGGGGGCCCCAGGATTGCTGTGGGTTTAGGGTTCAAGGGGCTTGAGGTCTAGGGTTGAAGGGTTAAGGGTTTAAGGGTTTAGGGTTCAGGGTTAAGGATTCAGGGTATAAGGTTTTTAGTAGGGTTTAAGGTTTAGGGTTTAAGGGTTTACCCTCCAAGGCCATGCAGATAATGTTCGCGCTCATCCTCCTCGATGACGGGTTCATGGGTGACGCCGCTGGGTTCGTTTAGGTCTGAGTTTTAGGGTTTCAGGGTCCCTAGACCCTAAAGCCTAAACCTAAACCCTAAGCCCAAAGTACACCCTATACCCTAAACCTAGTGAGTGCTTGTGGTCTAGAGTCCTGCACCCCTGAACGCCTCCTGTGCTCCAATGGCTCTCTGTCCAGCACTTACACCGCTTTAGGTCTGGGCCCCTTAATTTGAAATTTTCCTAAAAATATGGGACCCCTAATATAGGATTCCCCTACAATAAGGACCCAAAAAAGGTACCCCTAGTTTCGGCAACTCCAATTTGGGAGCCCTGTTATTACCCAGACCCTCTTGGGAGGATCCAAAAGGTAGAACCCCCAAGTAGTACCCTAGACCTAAACCCTAAACCCTAAACCCTAAACCCTAAACCCTCAACCCTCAACCCTCAACCCTCAACCCTCAACCCTCAACCCTAAACCCTAAACCCTAAACCCTAAACCCTAAACCCTAAACCCTAAACCCTAAACCCTAAACCCTAACTATTGGGTCATTCTTAGGAACCCTTAAAGGGGATCCACTTGTGGGTCTGGGTCTCGCATACCCCGAGCAGGCCCCACTTCGAACTCTCGATAGAGATTTAGGGTTTAGGGTTTAGGGTTTAGGGTTTAGGGTTGAGGGTTGAGGGTTTAGGGTTTGGGGTTTGGGGTTTGGGGTTTGGGGTTTAGGGTTTGGGGTTGAAGGTTGAAGGCCCAGCAGACCCATGAGTGCAACAAAGCCTCTCCTAAAACCCTTCAAAATTTGAAGTATCGGTTGAGGTTTACGGCCTAGGTTTTTTTTTTGGGGGGGGGAGTAGGATTTTTTGGGCTTGGCAATTTTGGTTTGGGGTTAAGGTCAGGGTTTGGGGTTTAGCGCTTCGTGAGGTTTGGAGTAAGGTTTAGGGGTCAGGGCCTGTTTGAGCAGAGTGTGGGGTTTGAGGTGGACCTAGGCTTTTGGGCACTTTATGCTGCCCTAAACCCTACACCCCAAACCCTAAACCCTAAACCCTAAACCTTAAACCCTAAGCCCTAAGCCCTAAACCCTAAACCCTAAACCCTAAACCCTAAACCCTAAACCCTAAACCTCAACAACGCAGAAGTCTGTGGAGCCCCGAACCCCAACGAAAGCCCTGAGACCCAAAACCTTCAGACCCAGAGCCGATACTTAAAATCCTAAACCCTAAACCCTAAACCCTAAACCCTAAACCCTAAACCCTAGGTAACCCTAAACCCTAAACCCTAAACCTTAAATGCTGAACGTGGCGTCTCAGGACTTCGCGATGCAGAAGCTCAATGCCCAGATCTGGAGGACAAGCGTCGCCCACGACTACAAGCGCCCTGGACCTGCCCCTTCATGATTTGAGGGTTTAGGGTTTAGGGTTTAGGGTTTACCCCTGTGGTTTAGGGTTTGGAGCGTTCGGTTTTAGGTCTGGGTGAAAGGTTTAGGGTATAGAGGTGTAGAGGCTTAAAGGTTTGGGGCCCCGAAGCCAAGCCAAAGCCAACGCCGGTTATTCGAATGGGTTTAGGGTTTAGGTTTAGCTCCAGGGTGTTTCGTGATACAATCGTGGGACCCTTCATCCTACCTCCTTTCAGAACCCCGAATCCTATATGTACGTTGTTAAGTACCTTGATGGGAATTTGGGGGCTTGGGGGTTTGGGTTTAGGGTTGACGGGTTCAGGGTTTAGGGCTTAGGCTTTAGGGGGAAGTCTGGGGCGTTTAGGGTTTAGGGCTCATGGAAGCTGCCGCTCTCTCGGACGGCACATCTCAAACCCCAAAGCCTAAAGCCTAAACTCTGCAACTTGGGATGTTCTAAACCCTAAGCCCCAAGCGTTGAGCCATAAACTAAACCCTTGAACTCATGAGCCGTCAACAGCCCTAAACTTGTCCCGAAACCCTAAACTTTGTCATAGTTGGGTAACGTTTTACATTTTTAAGGGTACCTAAACCCAATAAGAAATATAAATTTAAAATTTTAATATTATCCCAACAATGAACTAGTAAACCTTGACATGAAGACCAAACTCAAGCCCAGAACCCGAGAGGCTCTGACAAGCCCAAAAGGCCTTCTTGGGGCCTATATACCTGCAGTAGGCTCCCGGCGTTACAGTGGTTTAGGGCTTCAGTTTGGGATGTTCCGCCAGAAACGAACAGTCCTTAGTAGGGATTAGAATGGGGGGTGGTATGATCCCTAGTAAGGACCGTTAGGGAGAGGGGGAACTTAGGGTTTTGGGGTTTCACCTAAACCCTAAGCCCTAAGCCCTAAGCCCTAAGCCCTAAGCCCTAAACCCTAAACCCTAAACCCTAAACCCTAAACCCTAAACCCTAAACCCGAAGGACTTAGGGCTGACAGAGGGTGTCGAGGTACATGGACCTTGCGGAAACGAGCCTCGTGACGCGGGTGTGCAACGGCGACGGTGCGCTCATCTTGTCAACGAAGCAGGCGTGGACTCGTTTTTTTTTTTTTGGGTTCAGGGCTTTGGGTTTAGGGTTTTTTGGGTTTTGGGTTTAGGGTTTAGGGTTTAGGGTTTGGGGTTTTGGGGGGAAGTTCGGGCGCCCAAAAGCCCTGAGCTCTTTGTACCCTAAAGCCACCCTGTTAGCCCTTGAGCCCTGTAAAGCCCTAAACCCTGGGAAAGCCCCTTAAGGCCCTAAATCCCAAAACCCCAACCCTAAACCCGAAACCCTAGACCGCAAACCCTGAACCCCGAAGCCCTACACCCTAAGCCTGCTAATCCTTTGATGCAGATTCCAGGTGTTGAGGGCTTCCTATGGCTCAGAACCCCGCAGCCCCTCGCGCCCCGCTGTTTTGGGGGCTCTAGGCGGGTTGAGGGTGTAGGGTGTTGAAATTATTGAGGGTTCAGGTCCGGGGAAGTCTTGAGGTGTTTCGAGGAGTTTCCGGGAAAGTTTTGAGGAGTTTCGAGGAAAGGTTCTTGTGTTAACTTTTGCATATTCTCAAGTTACAGGGGCGTGAGGGTTTAAGGTTTTGGGTCACCCCCCCTGGATACCCCAAGCTCTCAACCCGAAGCCCTAAACCCTCAAATTGCCCAAGCGTACCTTGATTTGGGGGAGTAGACCTACACCCCCGCCAAAACAGGGCCTAAGCGTACCTTGATGGAGGTGGGTTCGGGTATCTTGATTGTGGGTGTGCTTTGGCAGTTTGGGGGAGGTTCTTGGTACCCTAAACCCTAAACCCTAAACCCTAAACCCTAAACCCTAAACCCTAAACCCTAAACCCTAAACCCTAAACCCGAAACCCTAAACCCTAAACCCTAAACCCTTGGTAACCAGAAGCTTGGCAAAGTTGCCTTCGCAGCCTTGCAGGCTTCCCTGGTGGAGCAGATCAACATGTACTTGAAAATGGACACCGACTCCTGGTCTAAACCCTAAACCCTAAACCCTAAACCCTAAACCCTAAACCCTAAACCCTAAACCCTAAACCCTAAACCCTAAACCTTAAACCCGAAACCCGAAACCCTTAACCCTTAACCCTAAACCCTCAACCCTAAACCGGAAACCCTAAACCCTAAACCCTAAACCCTAAACTCTAAACCCTCGACCCTAAACCCTAAAATTGGTTGGGTCTATGGTTCAAGAAGCTTACATGCGACAAGTGCTAAAACCCCTGAGCCCGGAGCCTTGAACGCTAACCCTGCAAAAGCCCAGTGCTTCCGAAATGGTTTAGGGTTTAGGGTTTAGGGTTTAGGGTTTAGGGTTTAGGATATAGGGTTCACCCTCAATAGCCGCCTTTTTGGTGTGCTGCTTCGCCGCAGAGCTTAGGGGAGAATCTCTGGAGTTTCGGACTGAGTTGCAGGGCTTGGGTCTAGCGTTTTGGGGTTTCGGGAAGTTCGAGATCTAGAGACTCACGGGATTTTCGGGGTTTTTGAGT
Source organism: Symbiodinium natans (assembly GCA_905221605.1). Taxonomy (NCBI): domain Eukaryota; class Dinophyceae; order Suessiales; family Symbiodiniaceae; genus Symbiodinium; species Symbiodinium natans. Next base: position 37,385 of record CAJNDS010000338.1, read on the forward strand.
TGTAGAGGTTTCGCCCGTATGGCAAGGACTGGTGAAGCCAAAGCCCTCAACCCTCAACCCTCAACCCTCAACCCTCAACCCTCAACCCTCAACCCTCAACCCTCAACCCTCAGCCCTCAACCCTCAACCCTCAACCCTCAACCCTCAACCCTCAACCCTTCAAGGACCAGTTCATGCCGGACGATTTCGGGCCGGGCGTTCTGCTGTGTATGCTGTGCATCCTGCTCTGGAGCTTGTGCGTGTACAAGGCAAGACGCGGATTCGAGGTTTTAAGGTTGGCGCCCGAAAGGCTTGAACCCCCCATTCCCCATGAAAATGCCCGTAGAAACTATTCTTAAGGTCTCTTACATCCTCCTCGTGAACATTGCACCGAAAGGGGCCTTTGTTACAGGCTTTAAGGGCTGCAGCACTCCACCGCCCCGCTATACTCTAACCCTGAACCCTGAACCCTGAACCCTAAACCCTAAACCCTAAACCCTAAACCCTAAACCCGAAACCCTAAACCCTAAACCCTAAACCCTAAACCCCAGGAGTTCCGGCACATCTGGCTCGCGGTGGCCGGCGCGGTGAACATCCCAAGGTCCCGGCGCACCAACTTCACCGAAGGCGCCCCTGGCTCAATTTGGGGCTTAGGGTTCAGGGTTTAGGGTTTAGGGTTTAGGGTTTAGGGTTTAGGGTTTAGGGTTTAGGGTTTAGGGTTTAGGGTTTAGGCCTGAATAAGTAGAATAGGGTTGTTGGGTGGTATTATAGTATCATTACAAAGGGACCATAAGGGAATATTATTGGTAATTATTCCGACCTCTAAATTAGCTGGCTGGTTCTTTGGTTCCCAGGGAATGAGGGCCCTCGATACTCCCTTAAAGGGTGCAAGAAAGGGCCCGCATTCCCTCATTCTCTACTAAGAACCAGGGGGGTCTTGGAACAAAAGGGCTCCCAGAGCATCCGAAAGCCCCCAAAAGTCCTAGACCCTAAACCCTAAACCCTAAACCCTAGGCCCTAAACCCTAAACCCTAAACCCTAAACCCTAAACCCTAAACCCTAAACCCTAAAGCCCCTTAAGGACTTGAAGTGCTTATAGTGTAGGGTCCCCTAAACCCGAAACCCCTGTCAGAGGCACCTTCCATCAGATCTCCTGGGGTCGCTTCTGCGTCTTCTTGGCCACGAACTTCACGCGCGCAGCTTGCTGCTTGCGGGTTTGGGCTTTAGGGTCGAGGGTTCAGGGTTTAGGGTTTCAGTCGGACATGATTCCCACCTTGGACCTACCTCCCAAAACGCAAGTCAAGTTCAGTTAGGGTCTAGCGTGTTAGGGGTTGTGTGATCTCTTGCTCTCTGCTTCTTGCAAGTGAGACCCTTAAACACTCGTCTGTGCTGGGCTCTTGCGAACCAACCTAATTCCACTTACCATACTAACAATGCTAAACTTCCACTTGGGGTACTGTCTGATTATGGTGTTTAGGGTTTAGGGTTTAGGGTCTAGGGTTTAGGGTTTAGGGTTTCAGCTACAGTAGCACGCTTCAAGAATTACTGAGCGCCCGGAGACCCTTGCATGCGCCGTTAACATGTCTTGGAATATTGACGAACACCCTTAAGCATGCAAATGGCAAGGGTAGCGCTCAAGAGCCACAAAGGGACCCTCAACCCTTTAAACCCTGTAACTTGCTGTAAACTCTAAAATCCGCATAAGCCCTGTAAACCTCTAAACTCTACAGACCCTATAAACCCTTATAAACGCTCAAGACCCTTATAAACCCTATAAACCCCTGTGAACCCTATTAAACCCTTAAACGGCCTTTAAACCCCTAGAACCCTGGTATGCAAAAAAGAAAGAGTACAAGGTAGCGGTGGCCAGTGTGCTGCTGGTGGCGGGCATTCTGTGGCTGGCTCGCACCACTTCGAGCCTCGGTTTTCTACGCGACCTAAACCCTAAACCCTAAACCCTGAACCCTAAACCCTAAACAAATCCCTAAACCCTAAATCCCTAATCCCTAAACCCTAAACCCTAAACCCTAAACCCTAGCAACCTTCGCGCAAGGATCTCGGAGCTGATGCTCAACGCGGTGGCTCTCAACGCCATCCTGGATGTGGCCGCTTGGCGCATGGGGCTGAGGGCGGTTAGGGTTTAGGGTTTAGGGTTTAGGGTTTAGGTAGGGTTTGGGGTTTAGGGTTTAGGGCTTAGGGTGTAGGGTTCAAGGTCTAGGGGCTTCTTTGTGGTTTTCTTGTGAACTCTTTTTTAGGGGTAGTATGTAAGGTTTATGAACTGCAAACTCCAAGCTCTAAACCCTAAACTCTAAGCCCTAAATCCTGAACCCTAAGCCCTAAACCCTTACTGTTCGGGTTTAGGGTTACAGGGTTTAGGGTTCAGGGATGTTTAAACCCTAAACCCTAACATTCTCCTTGCACTTTTGGACAAGCCAGGACGAGTTCCTGTTCAATGGCCTCACTCCGATGAAGCGTGGTCTTTTTCAGAATATCCCTACCCCTAAACCCGAAACCCGAAACCCTAAACCCTAAACCCTAAACCCTAAACCCTAAACCCTAAACCCTAAACCCTACACCCCTGAACCCCTGAACCCCTAAACACCTAAACCCCTGAACCCTAAACCCGGGACACCCCGCCCGAAATCCTAAACCCTCAGCCGGGCAGTGGATCCCTGCTTTTGGGGCCTTTTGCGCCCGATCCAAATCTCCTGGATCCCCCCCCTAGCCTAAAACGGGTTTCAGCAGCAGCCAAGGAAGTTCAGGGTTTAGGGTTTAGGGGCCAAGGAAGTTTCAGCACGCCATTCAGAGCCTGAGCCCCTTGACCATCAAGTACAGCCGCCGGAGAAGCGAGTGGGAGTCGAGTGTGCAGTGCCTCCTCTTGATTGGGACCATCGTGGTGCCTTACATGCTGCTGGTGAAGCCCTTTGGTGAGACCATGGTGGAAGTGAAGGAGCTCCTGTGTGGCGGAAACCAGACCTTCGTGGTCCATCACAACTCGGACACCCAGCTGACGTATGGCCTGATCACCCGGGGCGGTCGAGGTGCCTCCCTTGCAAAGAACCTGTCAGCCTCCGTGACCTAAACCCTAAACCCCTGAACCCCAAACCCCAAACCAGCTGCCCCTAAACTCTTTCATCCGCCCCAAACCGGCCCAAACCCTAAGCTGGATGTATGTCGGTATCAAGCCTTCTACCCTGTGAGGCAACTCCGAGAACCTCTCCATCAGCGAGATTGCTGCGACTTCGTTGCCCTAAGGCGATCCAAAATTCCACACACTTGGGGTTCGAAGGCCACCGTTGGGGTGTTTTCCTAGGGTTTCCGAGGGTTGCTATAGGATTTCTCAAGGGTTTTCTAGGGTTCATCGGGTTTGTTTTTTTTTAGGGTTTTTAGAGGTTTTTTCAAGCCTTTTGTGGGGGCGTTTTTTGGGTTTTTTTTTGTTTGTTTTTTTTTTTCCAAGGTTTTCTAGATCTTTCTGGTGGGTTTTCTAGGGTTTCCTAATTTCCTAGGGTTTTTTCAGGGCTCATAGGCTGAGGGGTGTAGGGTTGCAGGGCGCTGGGTTCAAAAGATGGGGGCCCCCAGTGCTTATGCCCGGGCCGACCAGGCAGCTTCAAGAGCAAGTTTTTGGGTGTAGGGTTGAGGGTTGAGGGGTTTAGGTTTTTAGGGTTTCGTCTTTGTAGGGTGTGTGTGTGTGTGTTTTTTTTTTGGTTTGGGGGCTTTCGGGGTTTTGAGTATTTTGGGCTTAGGGCTTGGGGGTTTATGTAGGGTTTAGGGGTTTAGGGCTTGGGTTAGTTGTTTTTTTTTGGGTTTAGGGTTTGAGGGTTTATATAGGGGTTTAGGCCTTAGCATGAAAAGTGTAGGATTGTAACCCGCAACCTTGACCATGGGCCCGGCTACTTCGACCATTGCCCGAAACCCGAAACCCTAAACCCGAAACCCGAAACCCTAAACCCTAAACCCTAAACCTTAAATCCTAAACCCCTAAACCCTGAATGCGTCACTCTGTGCCGAGGTGAACTCACAAACGTTCAGAGACCCCAGCCTGTATCCTTTGTACATCCAGCTGCATACCCTGGGCAACGTCGATCAGCATCTCGACGAAAGATCACGGGTACTAAGGTTTAGGGTTTCGGGTTTAGGGTTTAGAAACCCCAAAACCCCTAGAAACCTAAAGCCTAAACTCCTACACCCTAAACCCCTAAAACGCTGAAACCCTAGAACCGAGAACCCTGAAACCCGAAACGCCCTAATGAAAAGCCTCTAGAACCTTAAAAGCCCTAAACCCTAGAACCCGAGGCAGCGTCCTAGGAGGGGTTTGGGGTGCTTCGCACAGTTCTTTGCAGCTGCGTTTCTGGTTTCGGCTCTAGGTATGCCCTTGGTATACTTTACATGGTCAGCGGCTAAATTATGGTCCCTATTGGGGTGCCCTGAATGATTGCGGCCGCCAAAGCCCTTACTTGGTTCAAGAGGATCATATTTCGGAACAAGCCTTCAGCAACTGCTAGTCCCCCGAGACTCCAGTACTACGCAGCTAAGGAATCCCCCTTAAACCACCATAAGGAATCCTACTATAGCCTAAGTAATCTTCCTTAGCCAAGGGGTATCATGTGTCAGAATGTTTGTCAGAGTGCCATCCTAGGGCCTAGGGTTTAGGTGCCACGCCAGCACAGGTTTGAGACTGACAGGACGCAGGACATGGCCCACCTGGTGACATCTTTTCCGGTTTGTCTCTCGGGGCCGACTTTGGAATTTTTTTTGAGGGGCTTGGGTTTAGGGTTTAGGGGTTTGGGCTTTTGGAGGTTTTGCCCTAAGCCCAACGCCCTAAACCCGAAGCCCGCCCTTTCAGCCTGCGCAGGGTTTGGGGTGGAGGGTTCAGGGTTCACTGAAGCCCTGAACCCACTTGAAGCGGAAGCCTTAACCCTAAAGAACTTCCCCAGACCCGTATACCCTAAGCCCTAAACCCAAAACCCCAAACTAAACCCTAAACCCTAAACCCTGAACCCTGAACCCTGAACCCTGAACCCTGAACCCTGAACCCTGAACCCTGAACCCTGAACCCTGAACCCTGAACCCGAAACCCGAAACCCGAAACCCTAAACCCTAAACCCTAAACCCCTAAACCCTAAACCCCTAAACCCCTAAACCCTAAACCCTAAACCCTAAACCCTAAACCCTAAACCCCTAAACCCCTAAACCCCTAAACCCGAAACCCGAAACCCTAAACCCTAAACCCTACGCCCTAAACCCTAACCCTAAACCCTAAGCCCTAAACCCTAAACCCTAAACCCCAAAACCCTAAACCCTAAACCCTGAACCCCTAAACCCGCTGCGGCCATATCGAGGCCTGGAAACTGACATTCTGGATCCGACCGGCCCGTTCCATCAAGACAGCAGCGTAAGGCGGCTTGCTTGCGCTGAGGGTTTAGGGTTTAGGGTTAGGGTTGAGGGTTTATTCTTGCAGAGTGGTCTTTGGGAGCCCGTGTCAGTAGGTGTGAGCAAAGTCGAGTGATCCAAGATGCTTTCCGTCACATGCCCAACCTCAAGAAACCACTGCTGAATACTTTTAGAGCCGTGTACGTGCATTTTTGGGCTTCCCACCCTCGGGTGCATTTCCCACCCTCTGGAATTGCCCCCACCCTCGTACACGTTACGCGGGATTCCAGGGCTGTTGGAGACCTGTTGGTTGCTACATCAGGTCAGTTCTTCCCTGCTGATCCCTAAACCCTAAACCCTAAACCCTAAACCCTAAACCCTAAACTCAGGGCCGAGGCCGCCCCCCCTACGTTGGGGGGGCGGCGCTTAAGACCTTCGACCTCGATGGCGTGCCCTAAACCCTCAGGTCATGACCTGGAGGGCGCTTAACCCTCTCAGGGGGGGGTCTAAACCCTAAACCCTAAACCCTAAACCCTAAACCCTAAACCCTAAACCCTAAACCCTAAACCCTAAACCCTAAACCCTAAACCCTAAACCCTAAACCCTAAACCCTAAACCCTAAACCCTAAACCCTAAACCCTAAACCCTAACTCCTAAACCCTAAACCCTAAACCCTAAACCCTAAACCCTAAACCCTAAACCCTAAACCCTAAACCCTAAACCCTAAACCCTAAACCCTAAACCCTAAACCCTAAACCCTAAACCCTAAACCCAAACTCTAAACCCTAGCTGGCAGGCCCTCGGCAGACATGATCCTGCGAGCCGCGGGTCTCACTGCCGGTGAGGCGCTGGCGCCATGCCCGCGAGCTCTAGGGTTAGTTGGGGGGTTTAGGGTTTAGGGTTTAGGGTTTAGGGTTTAGGGCTAGGGGCTGTTCGTTGGGATGTTCCCCCTTATATTCACAGTCCTGAATAGGGGGTTGTTAAGGGCTTAGGGTATAGGGTGTGGGGTTGAGGGTTAAAGGTTGGGATGTTCAGCCCTAAACTAACAGTCCTTGATAGTTTCAGGGTTTCAGGATTTAGGGTTCGGGGTTTTGGGGTTGGGGGCTTAAGGTTATGCATTAAGGCTTCGGGGGCTTAGGCCCTAAACCCCAGACGCAGTTCACGGTTGTGTCGTCATGGCGTCCTGGCGGGGAGGGGGTGGGGGATTCTATGGGACGACGATGTTGGCTTTTGGGTTCTTTGACTTTGGGATCTATCTATCTTACATCTCCCAAGGGTTTGCGGGTAGGGTGTTGGGGTCTTAGGGTTTTTGGGGCTGCTTGGGCATAAGGGGTTTGGGATTCGAGCAACTCGGGCTTTAGGGGTTGGGTTGAAACCCTAAACCCTAAACCCTAAACCCTAAACCCTAAACCCTAAACCCTAAACCCTAAACCCTAAACCCTAAACCCTAAACCCTAGACCCTAGACCCTAAACCCTAAACCCTAAACCCTAAACCCTAAACCCTAAACCCTAAACCCTACCTAGATTGCAGCGTCTTTCGGGGTGCTTGGCCCTCAAAGTTGCCCGTGCCACCGTAAGCTTGAGACGAAAGCGTGGCTGCTTGCTAGCTTTCAAAGTGCTGCAGGCCTCAACGGCTGGGAGTGGAGGGAACCTAGCTGGAGGTTCATGGCACTTGTGAACCAATCCTAATTGTGTACTCAGAACCCACTTATAAGCCCCTTAAGTGCCACAATTGTATGAACCATGACACTCCAAGTAGACCCCCTTCGTTTCAGGGCAGTCGCACCATTCCCATCCCAAGCTTGTTAGCCTCAGCGAGTTTTTCTTTTCTTGTGGCTGTGCAAGGCAAGAGAAGCAGTTATAAACTGGACATGCGCCCCAGACTGGGATGTTCCCCCTTATAACCCCTTCCCCCCCCCCCCCCCCAAACAAAATCCCTCGTAAGGACTGCTAGCATAAGGGGGAACATCCCAAGCCCTTAAGCCCTAAGCCCCAAACCCTAAACCCTAAACCCTAAACCCTAAACCCGAAACCCTAAACCCGAAACCCTAAACCCTAAACCCTAAACCCTAAAAACCAGCCTGAAGCCCTGCTCCCCCAAACCCTTGACAGTCGAGGTTGCAAACTGCTCGCGGCTCCTTTCCCATTGCAACCGGTGCCTTGGTCTATCATCCTCGTACTTGGAGGTTCATGGTACTTACTAACCAATTATAACTGGGCTTATAACCCTACTTATAATTGGGATAACCCCAATAAGGCCCTTTAGGGGTATTATAAGTAGGGTTATAAGTACAGTTATAATTGGTTAGTAAGTACCATGAACCTCCAAGTAGGCCCTTGGGACATGCTTTATGTTTTCCCTTTTTGGGTTTAAGAGATCATATGTTCAGGAATATATTCAGGAATGTTTTTCAGAGGGGTTTAAGGGCCATCCTGGCAAGGAGTCTCGGATGCGTAGGGCTTGGGTTTCAAGGCCGGTGTGCAGACCTGAGACTTTGGGGAGGTTCGGCGCATCCTGCTTCGAGTGATGTGCCGGTCCACGGATGTTAGGGTGACCGGGGGCTGTCAGGGCTGTTGGGATTTGGGGCCTGGCCTCATTCTGCACAGCTAATCTCTGGGACCTATGTCGTTCTTTCTTCTGGCGCGTAGCCCCGGACATGCACAGGCCCTTATGCTTCTAACTTCTATCTAGCGCAGGGGCCCTAAACCCTAAACCCTAACCCCGAAACCCTAAACCCTAAACCCTAAACCCCAAACCCTAAACCCTAAACCCGAAACCCAAAACCCTGCAAGTCCACTGTCTCTTGATTCCTGGCCCTCTGAAGCCTCACTAAGCCTTTGAGGGTTAGGAGATTCGTCCTTCCTCCTTCTAGCCCTAAAGTAGCCTAAAAACCCTAAGCCCTAAACCCTGAACCCTAAGCCCTAAAGAGACTGAACCTTCTTAATGCTTTTCCCCTCGCTATTCTTGCATGCCTGGGCTGAAGCTTTCGACGCCGCGTTTTTCCTTCGTTTTGACTCTGTTCCTCTCCTAAACGCTAAACCTTCAACCCTGCATCCCTAAACCCTAAACCCTAAACCCTAAACCCTAAACCCTAAACCCTAAACCCGAAACCCTACACCCTAAACCCTAAACCCTAAACCCTCAACCCTAACTGCCATTCTGAGCATGCTTTACGTCTACGTCGTTCGCCGGTGAGGTACGAAGGGCGCCTGGTGCGATTTGCATGTGGGAGAACCTGCGGCTTCTTGACCTCCAAGGTGTGTTTTGGGTTTAGGGTTTAGGGTTTAGGGTGTGGGGTTTAGGGTTTAGGGTTTAGGGTTTAGGGTGTGGGGTTTAGGATTTGATTTCGAGTTTGGGATTTCGGGAGTTTCGGGTTTCTTGAAGTTTCGGGGTGTGAGGTATAAGTCTTCGGGCCGGGGGGGAGGGGGAGGATGCGGGTTCTTTGGGTTCCGGTATTTGGGGGATGAAATTCTTGGGTGTGGGGATTCAAGGTTCAAAGTTCGGGGTTTGGGTAGTGAACCTTGATTCCAGGCCCTACGCCCAAGGTCCTAGAACCCGAACACCCCACATAGCGGCCCAAACCCCCAAAATGGTATCATCCTCATTCCAGGATCCCCCAAGATGGGTGAATACTACTATTTGCTCAAGAACCCTAGAAAAAAGTAAGCGCGTTGTCTTTTTTTTTTTGGGGGGGGGGTTCTTAAGCAAATAGTAGAACAGGGCTTAGGGGAGTTCGGTTCTTTGTTTCTGGTGGTTTGCCCGAAGTAATCCCCTCCCCATTAACCCCCCCCCCCCTACCCCCCAATATTAAAATCCCCCAATATTCCATAATGTAATTATCATGGGGGGTATTCTAATATTTGGGTGTAGGGGGGGGGGGAAATATTCGGGGGAGGGGATTGCGGTTTAGGTTTTCGGTTATGGGCTTTAACCTATGCGCTCCTGCTTCGGCCTAAGAGGTGCTAGGTGCATTCAAGGTTTCAGGACGTCCAGGCTAAGTTCCTGTTTTCCGCTGTTTTCTGTCTCGAACGGTCTTGTTTTCTGAATGGTGCCATGGTTTAGGGTTTAGGGTTTAGGGTTTAGGGTTTGGGGTTTAGGGTTTAGGGTTTAAACCAGAGTAGCATTTCAGGCTGTTCAGATTCGACGTCCTCGCCTTGGTACAAAGTTGGTGCCCAAGGCTGCTCGCCCGTGTGCATGAGGCAGGGAGGGTTCAGGATTTTTGGGGGTGGGGTTCGGGGTTTTGGGGGGTTTGTTTGTGGTGGTCTAGTAACCAGAATAGAATTCCTAGAACAGGTGTTCTTCCTCAAAAGTATGGTGGTCGACCGCAAAAAGAGTAGAATTCCCTAAGAAGGCCCGTTTCGGGTTAGGGGAGGCCTTGGGGGCCTTGGGGGCCTTGGGGATAGCAGATGCTTGCCCCGCACCTGAAGTCGTTGGACTCCAGGGGGTTAGGCACATGTGTGGTGCCTGGGGGCCTAAACCCTAAACCCTAAACCCTAAACCCTAAACCCTAAACCCTAAACCCTAAACCCTAAACCCTAAACCCTAAACCCTAAACCCTAAACCCTAAACCCTAAACCCTAAACCCTAAACCCTAAACCCTAAACCCTAAATCCCTACACTGCAATCCATCCATGTCTGCTCTGCCCAGAACTCCTTCGAGCTTCTTTCAGACCATTTCTCCTTGCCCGTAAACCCTAAACCCTGAACCCTAAACCCCTAAACCCTAAACCCTAAACCCTGAACCCTGAACCTTAAACCCTAAACCCTGAACCCCAAACCCTAAACCCTAAACCCCAAACCCTAAACCCTAAACCCCAAACCCTAAACCCCAAACCCTAAACCCTAAACCCCAAACCCTAAACCCTAAACTTGCTCTTTTGACGTGCTTGGCACTGGCTCTTGGAGCCTCAGCTGCCTAGGTTGGTCCATGTCTTGACTTAGGCTCTTACAACCTGTGAGGGTTTAGGGTCTATGGTTTAGGGCTTAGGGCTTAGGGGTTTAGGGTTTTGGGTTTCGGATTCAGGCTTCTGGGTTTAGGGTTTAGGGTTTAGGGTTTAGGGTTTAGGGTTTAGGGTTCAGGGCTCATGATTGGGCTTGGGGCACATGAGGGCGGCATGCAGGTTGGCGCAGCCGCCATGTGAGGACGTCACAGCCCAGGCCGGGAAGGAAGCCTCTATCTCGGGAATAAACCCTGAACCCTAACAACCTCAGCCTACCCCCTAAACCCTAAACCCTAAACCCTAAACCCTAAACCCTAAACCCTAAACCCTAAACCCTAAACCCTAAACCGACCCTAAACCCTAAACCCTAAACCCTAAACCCTAAACCCTAAACCCTAAACCCTAAACCCTAAACCCTAAACCCTAAACCCCAAGGTGGTTTGCGGCTGAGCTTGAGCATATTTTTCATCATATGGGTGGGTCGGACATGGGTTGGAGCTGTGGGCTGCGCAAGAAGACGCCCCGTTTAGGGTTTACGGTTTAGGGCTTAGGGAACCCTAAACCCTCGTCCCTAAACCATGAGTATTTCGTTTTAAGCTGACTTCTGAGAAGGGTGTTTTCCGCAAGGTCTCCCAAGAGGCATCCTTCAAAAGGTCATGGGGCGAAGGGGGAAAAGCACTTGATTCTAAATTCCTACTCCCCTCAACCTGCCTCCTGAACCCCAGACTCTCTAGAGCCCCATACACCCAAAAGCGCAACCCTAATCCGCACGGGCCCTAACCGCAGCGCTGGCAGCGATCCAGTGAGTCCAAAGGTTCTAGGATTCAGGGGGGGTGTATGTCGGGTTTCAGTTCGCAAAAGCCGAAAGTGACCTGACATCCTGCACAGTCCGACCGCATGAGCGCTTGGCACGCGTTCTGGGACGCTTCTTGGAAGCATGTGGCGGCTGACCTTCAATTTTGAGCTTCCTCCACCTCCTAAATCCCCACAGAATAGTCCAAACCCAATCTGTAAACCTTGAGCCCTACACCCGAAACCCAAGGCCCCAAACCACAAAAGCCCGATTGGGTTTGAGGACCCTTTTTTCGAAGATGCTCTAAGGGAATACAAGTATTCGGAGTACATTCATGGAAACCTAAACCCTAGTCCCTAAACCCTGAACCCTAAACCTCAAAGCCAACCTGCATATCAATTCTTCAAGTCCGGCGGACACCTCAAGCCTCGATCAGATAGGGGTGAGGGTTAGGGATTATTTAGGGTTTAGGGCTCAGGGCTTCGGGTTCAGGTTTAGGGTGTAGGGACGACGTGGGTTTAGAGGGCCATGAGGTCCTTATCCCGAGTCAAGGGTACATGCAGCCAGACTTCGAAGTACCCCGGAATGTTTCAGTACCCTCAGCCTAAATTAGACCCGAACCCTCAACCCTAAGCCTTATACCAAGACTTCAGGTGAGGTGAAAGCCTAACGTCCGAATCTTGACTTTCAGGCTTCCAGTCCCCAACCCCTAAACCCCTAAACCCCTAAACCCCTAAACCCCTAAACCCCTACACCCCTACACCCCTACACCTCTCAAGCCCTCAACCCTTAAACCCCTAAACCCCTAAACCCCCTAAACCTGTAAAGCCCTAAACCCCTAAACCCCTAAACCCCTAAACCCCCAAACTCCTAAACCCCTAAACCCCTAAACCCTAAAACCCTAAACCCTAAACCCCTAAACCCTAAGCCCTACACCCCTTGAACCCTAAACCCTAAACCCCAAACCCTGAACCCGAACCCCTAAACCCTAAACCCCTCAACCCCTGAATCCTCAAAGCGCCCCTTGAGGACTACGCCGATGTCTTGACGGTTCGCTTCGGTCAGGACATTCGGGCTGTGGCGGCACTTCGGCTCCAGTCTGCAAGGGGCTACTGGCTTAGGGTTTAGGGTTTAGGGTTTAGGGTTTAGGGGTTTAGGGGTTTAGGGGTTTAGGGGTTTAGGGGTTTAGGGTTTAGGGTTTAGGGTTTAGGGCTACTTGGAGGTTGAAGGCTTCTTGTCCAGTTCACGATTTAAATAGCACAGGTTTTAGGGTGGGGTTTTGGGGCTTATGGTTTAGGATTTTTTTGTTTGGAATCCTTACTATAGTTTAGGGTGTAACCCTCAACCCCACATCCTGATTCCATGAGTCCTAAGCTTGAACTAGGCCAAATTCTGCTTCAACCATTCCGGTACCTAACCCCTCTCCCTTCCCCCCGGTAAGTCCTCATAAGCCCGAAGCCCCAACCCCAAAGCCGTAAACCCTAAGCCCTAAGCCCTCATGCTCTAAACACCCCAAACCCTCAAGCCTAAACCCTAAACCCTAAACCCCAAACCCCAAACCCCAAAGCCTTAAACCCTCAACCCTCAACCCTCAACCCTTAAACCCCTAAACCCCTAAACCCCTAAACCCCTAAACCCTAAAGCCTGAACCCTAAACCCTAAACCCCTAAACCCTAAACCTTAAACCCTAAACCCTAAACCCTCAACCCTAAACCACTTCAGTCAGGTCTGGCCCCAAATCAGCCAAACGCTCAACATGTTCAAGATGGTGGGGTGCCCTGGTCTGCTGACCGTGCCCACGGACTTCCTCACAGGCCGGAGATCCCTTGCTTGGCCTCAGAACGGGCTTTAGGTTTTAGGGCTTAGGGTTTAGGGTTTAGGGCCTGGTCCCTAAACCCTCAACCCTCAACCCTCATCAACTCTCAACCCTCAACCCTAAACCCTAGGCTCCACTATCTCGGAGCCGGAGGTTTGTGCAGGCCGGCCGAGTGCAGCGTCGCCCTTTCGAACTGGCACAGGGGTTTGGGGTTTAGGGTTTAGGGTGTAGGGTTTAGGGTTTAGGGTCCCCAGCAGAGCTCGGCCTGGCCCTGCACCAGCACGGCAGCGGCCAGCGGTGCCAGCATCGTTGTCTGGTTTCCCATAGCAGCCCATGCATAAGCCCTAAACCCTAAGCCCTAAACCCTAAACCCTAAACCCTAAACCCTAAGCCCTAAACCCTAAACCCTAAACCCAAAGCCCTAAACCCTAAGCCCTAGATGCTACCTGGCAATAGCATCACCCGGTGGTTCTGTAGCTTCGGGGGTTCAGCCTAAAACCTCCTCAAGTGGTCACTTCTCGACATTATGGTCCCGTAGTGGGATTACCAGGTGGCCCTTCAGATTGAGGGTACCCTAAACCGTAAACCCTAAACCCTAAACCCCTAAACCCCTAAACCCCTAAACCCCTAAACCCCTAAACCCCTAAACCCCTAGACCCCTTAACCCCTAAACCCTTAAACCCCTAAACCCCTAAACCCCTAAACCCCTAAACCCCTAAACCCCTAAACCCCTAGACCCCTAAACCCTAAACCCTAAACCCTAAACCCTAAACCCTAAACCCTAAACCCTAAACCCTAAACCCTAAACCCTAAACCCTAAACCCTAAGCCTATCCTCAACAGAGCCCTTACAGCCCAGAAGGGCGCTTGCCACTCCCAGAGATGCAACCTCATCCTGCAAGTGGGGTTTAGGGTTTAGGGTTTAGGGTTTAGGGTTTAGGGTTGAGGGTTTTCAGGGTTTTCAGGGTTTAAGGGTTCAGGGTTTAGGGTTTGAGGGTTTTCAGGGTTGTCAGGGTTTAGGGTTTGGGGGTTTAAGGGTTTCGGTTTTGGGTTTAAGGGTTTAGGGTTTAGGGATTAGGGTTTGGGATTTAAGGGTTTTTAAGGGTTTTAAGGGTTTAAGGGTTTTAAGGGTTTTAAGGGTTTTAAGGGTTTTTAGGGTTTTAAGGGTTTTAAGGGTTTAGGGGTTTAAGAGTTTAAGGGTTCTAAGGGTTTAAGGGGTCTAAAAATTCTAAGGGTTTAAGGGTTTAACGGGCTTAAGGGTTTAAGGGTTCAAGGGTTTTTAGGGTTTAAGGGTTGTCAGAGTTTTGGGCTCTTTGTGCCTGGCAGGCGCCACGTACTGCGCGGGCCACTTGCCTGCAACTGGCTGGGGCTGGGTTTAGGGCTCGTAGAGGTTACTTCAGGGGCTTTTTTGGGGCTTCTTGGGGCTTTTTTGGGGCTTACAGGGGCTTATAGGGGCTTACAGGGGCCTCTAGGGGCTTATAAAGGCTTGTAGGGGCTCTAGGGGGGCTTTAGGGGCTGTATGGGGCTTTCGGGGCTTCATAGTAAACACCCAAAACCCTATTCTAACTATTTTATACTAGAACTAACACCCAAAACCCTACTCTAATTGTTTATACTATACTAAACACCCAAAACCGTATTCTAATTATTAAGGGCCCCTATATGAAATAGGTTTCAGAGCTTTCGAGTTGCTAAGGAATTTGGTGAATCCAGGGAGACACGAGTTCACTCTCAACCCCAAAAGCCGCAAAAAAAAAAATCAACACAAAGAAACAAACCTAAACCCTGAACCCTGAACCCTAAACCCTAAACCCTCAACCCTAAACCCTAAACCCTAAACCCTAAACCCTCAACCCTCAACCCTCAACCCTCAACCCTAAACCCTAAACCCTCAACCCTACAGCCCCGAAACCCTCAACCCTCACCCCTGAGCCCGAACTCCTGGTCCTGAAGCCCTGGAACTCCTGAAGCCTCCAAAGCCCGAAAACCTGGACCCTAAACCCTAAACCCTAAACCCTAAACCCTAAACCCTAAACCCTAAACCCTAAACCCTAAACCCCTAAACCCTAGTGCCAAGAGCCCAAAGATCTGGCCCGGCGAGGTTTCGACGAGCTCTTTCAGCCTCTCGCGTACTTGCGCCCAGGCTGCAAGGAGGTCGGCTAGGGTTTAGGATTTAGGGTTTAGGGTTTAGGGTTTAGGGTTTAGGGCTTAGGGCTTAGGGTTTAGGGTTTAGGGCACTTGAAACTGTAGGTGTGGTTTAGTGGTTTAGTTTGGGATGTTCCCCCTTACACGCATAGGGGTTACCCTAAACCCTCAACCCTAAACCCTCAACCCTAAACCCTAAACCCTAAACCCTAAACCCTAAACCCTAGACCCTCAAGTTTCGGAACCCTTCCGGGGCTTTGGGGTGCTCAGGGGGCTTAGGGACTCAGGGGTCTGAGGATTCTGAGGGTAGTTGCAGGGCCCCAGCCTCCTTTCAAGGGTTCTGGTGTAGAAGGGGTTTAGTGTTTAGGGTTTGGGGTTTAGGGTTTAGGGTTTGGGGTATTTTTTGAGGGGTACACGATTGAGGGCCCATACTGGGAGACCATGTAGCTACTCTTAGAAGGGTTTAGGTGTGTAGGGGGTCAGGGCTTAAGGTGCTTCAGGGTTCTGGGTTCAGAGCCCGCAGCCCTACGCCCCAAACCCCAAACCTTAGAGCCTAAGGTTTAAGATTGAAACCTTGAGAACCCTCAGCTCTGAATCGTAAGCCCCCGAAATCCCTGGACATGCAGAGACGAGAACGCAACTGTCCACGCTCTACAGGCCCCTCAAAAGTTCCCAATTTCATGGGGGCCCGCCCAGCTGCCAAAAGTCGCACAGTCCGTTTACAAGGGCTTAGTACTCCTATGCACTACTTAGTGTTAGGGTTTAGGGTTTAGGGTTTAGGGTTTAGGGTTTAGGGTTTAGGGTTTAGGGTTTAGGGTTTAGGGTTTAGGGTTTAGGGTGGTTAGGGTTTAGGGTGGTTATAGGGTTTAGGGTTTAGGGTTATAAGTATTAAGGTTTGAGGATACTTACACCCTGAACCTTGAAGCCCTACCTACTTGAAGGTTCGTAGGAATTTATGAACTTCTGAACCCTAAACCCTGAACCCTGCACCTTAAACCCTAAACCCCAAACCCCAAACTCTAAACCCTAAACCCTAAACCCTAAACCCTAAACCCTAAACCCTAAACTCTAAACCCTAGGAATCCTCAGGTGCCCTGAGACGTGTGGCTGCAAGACGTCAGGCGCACAGCCAAGCGCCAGGGCATCATGTTGGGCAGCTATCCTAAGCCCGAAAGGTTTAGGGTTTAGGGTTTAGGGTTTAGGGTTTAGGGTTGAGGGTTTAGGGTTTAGGGTTTAGGGTCTAGGGAAACCCTATAAACTCTCTGAGCCCCCTGAGGCCTATAGAGAAGAGTGAAGAGTAGTTTGCAGTTTTTTCTTAAATCTAAATCTGATTTGTTGGTTTGCCCTCCCTCCCGCCCTTCTGTTTAGGCTTTATCTGATTTTGTGGCGCCCAATCACCCCCTCCCCCCCTTCGCCCCCATCAGGAAAGCGAGAAGAATTTGTGTGTTTTTTAAAGCAACACGTAGAATGTTTCAAATGTTATGGGATCCAAAGGATAGGTGGGAAGCCCTAAACCCTAAACCCTAAACCCTAGACCCTAAACCCTAAACCTTACCTTGCAGCCCAGAAGCCCCAGGCTACTGTCCGACCTCCTGTGCCGCGGCGGCCGCGGCGGCCGCGAACGCCTCGCAGGGGTGACTGCTGACGTGTTTAGGGTTTAGGGTTTGGGGTTTAGGGCTAGGGGTGAGGGTTGAGGGCCTGGGCGTGAGGGTTAGGGCTCCTAAATCCGGTTCAAGGCTTTGTAGCTTTCCTTCCGGCTGAAATTCAAAGTGCATCCCAGGCAGTGAGGCGTCTAAGCAGACGAGCCACTGTCAAAACCTCCAAGAGGGGTGAGACCAGAACTTTATACAAGACACCCTAAACCCTAAACCCTAAACCCTAAACCCTAAACCCTAAGCCCAAAACCCCAAACCCTAAACCCTAAACCCTAAACCCTAAACCCTAAACCCTAAACCCTCTTGAAGCAACCATTTCAGAGTCCTAAACCCATCGGTTGGCGCGGCCTTGGCGCCTTCATGAGGAGCTGCCCAAAGGGCAACCCCCCTCTCTCTCAGACCAGGTGCTGGAGTGCTCCCCTCTCCTGAACAAGATGGAGGGGTTTTAAACCCTAAACCCTAAACCCTAAACCCTAAACCCGAAACCCTAAACCCGAAACCCTAAACCCTAAACCCTACGGCTTCAGGGCTTACGATCCCATTTTCGGGGTTTGCTTCAAGAAGGGCTCTAGGCAATGTTTGGTCGGCCTCCATGGCCTGTAAGTGGAAGGCCTTGAAGTCCCACCCTGTTTGCCCTAACCCCGGTCTATGAGGCTTTGGGTTCCCTATAAGTAGTTCTTAAACTCTGAAATCCTAAGCCCTGACCCATCCGGGTTAAGACCCCACATCTCTACGGAGACTCCCGACACCTTCCGTCGCCTTGGTGTGCGGTGCCTTAGAAACATTGAGTTGCCGCGGCCTCCAGCGACGCTGTGAGGAGCTCGTGAGAGCGAAAATGCGCCGCGGAATGAACCCTAAACCCGTAAACTCTAAACCCGAAACCCGAAGCCATAAGCCCTAATCCTGCGCCTAAAGCAAACCCTAAGGCTTAAGGGGTTCAAGGTTTAGTGTCGAGGATCTTTTTGAAGGTCTGTGCCCCAAAACCCTAAGCCTGAAACCCTAAAACCCTAAACCCTAAACCCTAAACACTAAACCCTAAACCCTAAACCCTAAACCCTAAACCCTAAACCCTAAACCCTAAACCCGAAGCCCTAAACTCCCTTAACCCCAAACCTTCAACCCCAACCACCCCAGGGCCGCAGAAGGGACCTTCGGTTGTTTTTTTTGCAGGAGTAGGGTTTAGGGTTTAGGGTTTAGGGTTTAGGGTTGTGGTGAGTGGTGCATAGGGGGGCGCAAGAGGAGCCCCAGGTTGGGGCTCCCTCCTTTCCCTTTCCACGAGCTGGCCAGGCTTCGGGTTTAGGGTTTAGGGTTTAGGGATTTTAGGGTTTCGGGTTTAGGGTTTAGGGGTTTTCGGGTTTAGAGGTCTCGCTTGCTTGCCCTCAGGCCAAATATATATTCATGGCGGGAGAGGGGGGTTGCATCCCAACTTCGGCATATGTTGGGGTATATGGTTTAAGACCCTCACCCTAAACCCTGAACCCTAGATCCTAGACCCTAAACCCTCAACCCTCAACCCTCAACCCTCAACCCTAAACCCTCAACCTCAACCCTAACTTTGGTTTGAAGGTTTGGCTTCGGATTTTTTGGTTTGGGACGAAAGGACGCCTCTCTGCTTGGGGGAAGGCAGGAGGGTTTAGGGTTTAGTGTTTAGGGTTTAGGGTTTAGGGTTTAGGGTTTAGGGTTAGTGTTTCAGGGTTCAGGTTTTAGGGTTTAGGGTTTAGATCCTTGATGCTCCCGCCATGCCGCAGTTGATTTAATCCACGCCCAACACCGAAGTGCAAAGAAAACCCGGCATCCTGACCTGAGAGGTTCGGCATCCGAACCAGCGGCTAAGGGCAAAAAAAAACCCGAATCCTAAACCCTCAACCCCATGCCTTAAATCCTGAACCCTAAGCCCCTAAACCCACAAGAGCGAACCCTAACACTCAAAACGTGGAACCCCTGTACTCTAAGTTCTGTTCCTTTGTTCGGCTTCCTGGGCAGCTGCCCGCCCAACTTGCGATGGATGCCTTCGTGCTGCAGGGAAGGCGAGATATTTCCCCGAAATGTTCCCGACATTCGGGTACCTGATTGGGGGGTATAAGGGAACCCTACTATTTGGGGGTCGATATTGGGGGTCCCTGATTTCTTTGTAAACCCAAACCCAAGACCCTAAATCCTAGTTAAACCCCTCAACCTTGGCATCCCGAAGCCCTACAACGCCCAAATCCTACATCCGCCAAACCCCCAAGACTCAGAAACCCCAAATCCCCCAAACCCTAAACCCTAAACCCTAAACCCTAAACCCTAAACCCTAAACCCTAAACCCTAAACCCTAAACCCTAAACCCTAAACCCTAAACCCTAAACCCTAAACCCTAAACCCTAAACCCAAGGACCCCAAAACCTCAAACGCCTTAGCGGCATGTGCTCTCCCAGCCACGGCGCCCCAAGCCCAAACCCTCACCCTAAAACCCCTCAACACCGCCTAAAAACCCCGAAGAGCCCCAAAGCCCAGAAAGTCACCAAAGCTCCAACCCTAAACCCCAAAGCCTAAACCTCAAACCCAGTAGTTTTAAACCCTCTAAACCTAACGCTTCTAACCCACGAAAATAGACCCCAAACGCACTAGAACCCATTAAAGCCCCGAAAACCCCTCCAGCCCCGGCGCCCTAAACCCTACACCCTACACCCTAAACCCTAAACCCTAAACCCCAAACCCTAAACCCTAAACCCTAAACCCTGAAAACCCTTCCAGCCCCGGCGCCCTGCCGGTGCCGCTGGCGCGCTGCGGCTACGGGGGCAGCAGCGGCTCCTCAAGACGGCCACGGAGCCCCGGAGGAGGCTGCGGGGTGAGGGGGGTTTAGGGGGGTTTAGGGTTTAGGGTTTAGGGTTTAGGGGAGTTTAGGGTTCAGAGTTTAGGGTTTGGGAGTTTAGGGTTTAGGGTGTAGTGTTTAGGGTTTAGGGTTTAGGGCTTTAGGATTGAGGGAGGTTTAGGGGGGTTCAGACAGGGGGTTCAGGGGTGCGGGGCTCAGGCGGCACAAGAGTTCAGGGGCGAAGGTTTTGGGGGGGGGGGGGGGGGTTCAGGGGGGTTCAAGGGGTTCAGGCGGATTGTGGGTTCAGTTCAAGGGGGTCAAGGGGGTTTAGGGTCTAGGGTGTTTGGGGTTTGGGCTGAGGGGTGTGAGGGGGGTTGAGGTTGAGGCTTGAGGGTTTGGGGGTCTGGGGTTGAAGGGTTGAGGGTTGAGGGTTTGGGGTTTAGTTGAGGGTTTAGGAGGTTTAGATCTAGGTTTGAAGGTTTGGGGTTTAGGGTTGTGCGTGTGAGGCAGTTGAGGTGGGTTGAGGGTTTACGGTGTAGGGTGATTCAAGGCTTGGGCTTCGGGTGTGGTTCAGGGCTTGAGGTCTTGAGGAGTTTATTTAGACAACAAGTGTTACTCTTAGTGAAAGGTAGTAAAATCGTTCTTGTAAAGAGAGTGAAGGCATACGGGTTGGACACTGGAACTAACATAAATGAGTTGCTATATCATCCTGTGGGATGCGGGGTTGGACGAGGAGTTGGACGTGGGGGTTGGTTTTGGAGTCGGTCTTACTGTTGGGCGTGGTGTTGGGTGTGGAATCCCAGAACCGTACGGCCTCTAAGCCCCTCAGAGACTATCCCTTCAGAAATCCAAAGTCCTTAGATCCTTGTTGCAAACGACTCTGCGGTTCCTTGAGTAAGTACAACTCCACACACTACGCCCCCCAAGCGCCAAAACCCTAACCCAAGACTTGGAGGACCCTTAACCCTAAACCCCAATCCTGAACCCTCAAGCCCTAAACCCTAAACCCTAAACCCTAAACCCTAAACCCTAAACCCTAAACCCTAAACCTAAACCCCCTCCCCCTTCAAGGCCCAGCCCCAGGTCCCAGGCCCCTGGTCTCCGCCGGCGCCCTCGTGGCCGCCCTGGCAGCGAGGTCCCTATAAACCCCGCGTTTAGGGTTTAGGGTTTAGAGTTTAGGGTATAGGGTGTAGGGTTTAGGGTTTAGGGTTCAGGGTTTAGGGTTTGGGGAGTTTGGAGTTTAGGGTTTAGGGTTTTAGGGCGGGGTTTAGGGTTTCGGGTTTAGGGTTTGGGGCCCTAAATGCTTTTGATACATCATTGAACTGAAAACTCCCTACAAGGCCCCCTGAGGAGCCGAGACGATTGCCTTCACAATCCCTAGATAAGTAGAGTTACAGGCTAGCCAGACAAAACGCCCCTTCCAATGAAACTAGAGCCCCTCCCTGTGCAAAGGTCATCTGCTCGCGAGTGTTCAGAGTCTTCCGGACCAACGAGAGTCCCACTCCTACTATGGGCCCTCAGTGCCCTAAACCCTAAACCCAAAACCCTAAACCCAAAAAACCAGAACTCTAAACCCTACGCCCTAAACATCTCAACTCCAAAACCCTAAAACCCCCCCCCCCGGACCGCCAACCGCAGGAGGCACCAGAAGCCAGGACGCCTGCGCGGGATGTTGAAGGCTATGTCGGGTTAGGGGTTCAGGATTTTGGGGGCTCCGGGATTTAAAGCCACAGGTTTGTGCCACAGTGTGCTGTTTGCGTGGGTAGCCGAGCTCTGAACCCAAAGCCTTAGAGTCTCAAAATCCTCAGCCCTAAACCGCCAACCCCTATACCCCTAACCCTAAACCCTAAACTCTCAACCTTGCACCTCTCTATACCCCGACGAAATTTTTGAAACCCCAAAGCCCAAAAGCATTGTCCCGGGCTCCCCTAAGGTTGGGGGCTAGGCTCAAGGTTTAGGGGTTTAGGGGTTTAGGGGTTTTAGAGGGGTTTAGGGGTTTGGGGGTTTGGGGGGTTTGGGGGGTTTGGGGGGTTTAGGGGTTTAGGCGTTCAGGGGTGTAGGGTTAAAGTCGGCATTCGAGGTCATCTGACTGCTGTCAGCACGCCTTCGGACTGCGATGGGGACCTTGCGCGCAGTTATGGTGTGGAACATGAAGCCCTTGGTGACCCTAAACCCTAAACCCTAAACCCTAAACCCTAAACCCTAAACCCTAAACCCTAAACCCTAAACCCTAAACCCTAAACCCTAAACCCTAAAACCAAAACCCTAAACCCTAAACCCTAAACCCTAAACCCTAAACCCTAAACCCTAAACCCTAAACCCTTAAACCTAAACCCTAAACCCTAAACCCTAAACCCTAAACCCTAAACCCTAAACCCTAAACCCTAAACCCTAAACCCTAAACCCTAAACCCTAAACCCTAAACTCTAAACCCTAAACCCTAAACCCTAAACCGTTTCGAACCGACTTCGTTCGGCCGGCCGAGCGCCACAGGCAGCCGGCTCACGGCACTCTTAGGGTTTAGGGTTTAGGGTTTAGGGTTTAGGGTTTAGAGGCACTGCGTGCTGCAAGAGTTGGCAGAGGGGAAGGTGGGGCGCACGTGAGATGCATTTCTTCCAATGCTGCAACCCGCTCTTAAATTTCAGAAGTGGCAGTGCCTTTCAGAAGCCTACACCCACAATACCCCCAAAGCCTGAGCCTTAAGCCCTTTGCAGATTTCGTACTCAAAAACCATCCCGAAACCCCTAAACCCTAAACCCTAAACCCTAAACCCTAAACCCTAAAGCCCCTGAGCCGGCAAAGCCGGCTCGAAGCGGAGGCCGTGGAGACTGCCGAGGCGGAGACCTCCATTCAGGCCTCCCGGTTGCCCTAAACCCTAAACCCTAAACCCTAAACCCTAAACCCTAAACCCTAAACCCTAAACCCTAAACCCTAAACCCTAAACCCTAAACCCTAAACCCTAAACCAGAAACCCTAAACCCTAAACCCTAAACCCTAAACCCGAAACCCGAAACCCGAAACCCTAAACCCCAAACCCTAAACCCTAAACCGAAGCCCCGACCCAGGGTGGGGGGGTTTTGAGGGTTTGAGGATTTGGGGTTGAGGGCCCTAAGCCTTCACCCTAAACCTTAAACCCTAGTGTTTATGGTTTAGAGTTTGGGGTTTAGGGTTTAGGGTTTAAAGGGTTTATGGTCTGGGGTTAGGGCTTAGGGTTCAAAAACCCCTAGAAACTCTCCCCAAGGCCCCCAAGCGCCAAAACCAACTCCCCAAACTCCCAAACTCGAGGTTTAGGGTTTAGGGCGTCTAAGTGAAACTCCGGGTTGCAATTTAGGGTTTAGGGTTTAGGGTTTGGGGCATAGGGTTTGCGTGGCTTCAAAGACATACTTTTCACCACACATGAGCCTTCAGGCGCGCCCCAATCCCGAGCCCTAATCCCGCAAAGCCCAAACCCCAAACCCGCAGACCCTAAACTTCCCAAACCCTAAACCCTAAACCTTAAACCCCAAGCCCTAAACCCCAAGCCCTAAACCCTAAACCCTAAACCCTAAACCCCTAAACCCCTAAACCCTAAACCCTAAACCCCAAAAGCACACCAAGGTCGCCCCTTCGTCCAGTCTCGCGACGACGCGGCCGCGGACCGCGGCGGAAGTCTTCGAGGCCCTGGCACCTCCAACAGGGTTGGGGCTGAGGGCCTAAACCCTAAACCCTAAACCCTAAACCCTAAACCCTAAACCCTAAACCCTAAACCCTAAACCCTAAACCCTAAACTCGCCATAGCCCATCAGCTTCACCCTGGTCCTCAGGCAGGGGATCTCGAGAAGCTCCAGCTTGGGGAGCCGGGCGAGTCCAAGGTTTACAGGCCGCCTCATTAGTTTGGGCTTTAGGGTTTAGGGTTTAGGGTTTAGGGTTTAGGGTTTAGGGTTTAGGGTTTAGGGTTTAGGGTGTGGGGTTTCGGGTTTCGGGTTTGGGGTTAGTAAGGGTTTAGGGTTTAGGGGGTTTTGGAACTTAGGGTTTAGGCGGTTTTGGGATTCAGGGTGCAGGGTTTCGGGTCTTGGGTTTAGGGTTTTTGGAGGTTTTGGGGTTTGGGTTCCGGGCGC
Source organism: Symbiodinium natans (assembly GCA_905221605.1). NCBI lineage: Eukaryota > Dinophyceae > Suessiales > Symbiodiniaceae > Symbiodinium > Symbiodinium natans. The sequence goes on from CAJNDS010000338.1 coordinate 60,975, forward strand.
TTTGGGGCTTAGGGTTTGAGGTTTGGGGGGGTTTTGCGGTTTGGGGTTTCGGGTCGGAGGTGCACATGACAACGGGGGCTTAGGGACGTACAGGGACGGTTTGGGGGCTCGGGCGGGTGTAGGCTTGGGGCTTTCGCAGGTTTAGCGTTTGGGGTTGGGGGTCAGGGTTCACCTAGACTAGTTTCTCTTTTTGAGCCACGTTTACTGAAGGCATAACTACAATTCGGGTTTAGGGTTCCTTAGGGCTGTTTTTCCCCACCCGACAAGTGCGGTAGTTAGATTTTGAGAACGAAGTGGCACGCATCAATTGACGCGATGCAGTCAGGACAGTACAATCACAGCAGGTAGGACAGGGAGGCTCAGGCGGGCAACTGTACCGAAATGTCGCCACAAGACGCAGGCCAGGTTCAGGCGGGCAACTGTACCGAAACGTCGCCACATTAAGCAGGCCAGGGAGGCTCAGGCGGGCAACTGAGCAGGCTGGGGAGGCTGAGGTGGGCAACGGTACCGAAATGTCGCCTTACTAAGCAAGCCAGGGAGGCTCGGGCAACTGTACCGAAATGATGCCATACTAAGCAGGCCGAACTGTTCTGAATGAGATGAGACAGCCGCGCGGATCAGGACGGATGAGATGAGCTGTGCCATCCAGATGCTCAGTTCTGGAGCGTCCGATCTGGCTGAGTTGCAGCAGACCCAGGGCGGTGGCCAGAGCCAGGGCAGCGAGCGAACGGCAGTCCCGAAAAAAATGAAGGAAGTCCCGCTGGAGGTTGTCAAGCTGTCGCCTCATAGATCCCAGTGAAGATGAGAGTGCTACAATACGAAGAGTGCGGGAATCGTGACCTGATCATACCGGGGGTTGGATCTAGATCAGGGTCTCCGTGTCGTCATGCACGCCCTCAAGGTTTCCTCGCGCCCAAGAGGCCCCCCCAAGCTTGTGGAGTTGACGTTTGAAGGACAGGGTGGGGATTTGATATTTTTTTCCATGGGGCACTCTTAAATTCTTTCTCTTCCCTAAACCCTGAACCCTGAACTCTGAACCCTGAACCCTGAACCCTGAACCCTGAACCCTAAACCCTAAACCCTAAACCCTACACTCCAGACGCCAAACCCTGCACTCCGAGTCTCTGCACCGAAAGGCGCAGCCCGAAAACCTCAACCTGAACCCTAAACCCTAAACCCTAAACCCTAAACCCCAAACCCCAAACCCTAAACCCTAAACCCTAAACCCTAAACCCTAAACCCTAAACCCCAAACCCTAAACCCCAAACCCCAAAACCTTAAACCCTAAACCCCAAAGCCTAAACCCTAAACCCCTGGAGGCTCGGCAGAGCCGACGCCAGAGTTGTAAGCGCAGCCGCAGAGGAAGCGGCTGCTTCTGAGACTTCGGGTTGAGGGTTTCGAGTTTGGAGGTTTGGGGGTTTAGGGTTTCGGGTTTGGGGTTTTGGGGGTTTAGGGTTTCGGGTTTAGGGTTTAGGGTTTCGTTTTTTTTTTTTTTGTTTCGGGTTTCGGGTTTCATGTTTGGGGATCTAGGGTTTCGGGTTTGGGGTTTGGGGGTTTAGGGGTTTAGGGTTGAGGGGTTCAGGGTTTAGGGGATTCAGGGTGGATTTCGGGCCTAGGGTCTCGGGTTTGGGCGGTTCTAGTTTAGGGTTTAGGGTTTCCCGGTTTGGGGGCTTAGGGATTCAGGGTATAGGTTTAGGGTTCATACGGTTTCGGGTTTAGGGGGTTAAAGGGGTTCGGGTTTAGGGTTTGTGTTTTTGGGGGTTTTGGGGTTGAAGGTTCGGGTTTGGGGTTTAGGGTTTGGGGTCACGAGGTTGAAGGTTTGCCGCGTAGGGTCTAGGGTTTAGGGTTTAGGGTTTAGGGTTCAGGGTTTAGGGTTTAGGGTTTAGGGCTTCGGGCTTAGGGATAATTCTTGTGGGGGTTCAGGGCTTAGGGTTTGGGTTTTGTTTTTGGCATGCGGAGGCTTTCTCAAAAACCCGAAGCCTTTAGGGGTTAGGGTTTAGGGTTTAGGGTTTAGGGTTTAGGGTTTAGGGTTTAGGGTTTAGGGTACTGCGTCCTGCAAACTAGAGAACTGAAGCCCAGAATTTGGCTTTCAAGGCCTCTGAGTGGTTAAAGCCTAGACTCTAACCACCCTTGGCCTAAACTTAAATGGGGGTTTCCGAAAATAGGGTACCCTTTGGGGGGTTGAGGGCTTAGGCTTTAGGGTTTGGGTTCCTCTCAGAAGGATCATTTTGGGAGTGTTTTTGGCGTTATTTTCGGAAATATCCATACACGGGTAGGGTCTCTGTTACCGTTGTTGGTGCGTGTATATGGGCAACAGAAACCCGAAAACCCTAAACCCTACCTCAGCCCTGTCTCAAACCTAAGCCCCAAACTTCAAGCTTCAAACGTGCCTCAGCGTTCACGACCCATCTCCCAAGCAGAAAATGACACCTAACTTGAAGGTTCGGTATACGGACCAGGGTTTTCGGGGCGCTAGTTGGTTATAGGTAGAGCAAAAATTGGGGTCATGAGTCCCTAAACCCTAAGCCCTAAACCCAAAACCCTAAACCCTAAACCCTAAACACCAAACCCTAAACCCGAAACCCTAAACCCTACACCCTCAACCCTACTTAGGGTCATAAGGTACCCATGAACCCCCAAGTATGGGACCATGGAGGAGCTGGGCCTCTGCGTCAAGCAGGAGGGCAATCGTAGAGACCTAGTCGCGATGCGCTCAGGTGCTGTGGTGTCGGAAGGGAAAGCGTTGGGGTTTAGGGTTTAGGGTTTAGGGTTTAGGGTTTAGGGTTTAGGGTTTAGGGTTTAGGGTTTAGGGTTTAGGGTTTAGGGTTAGGGTTTAGGGGGTAGTGTTTTTTGGCTGAAGGGGAGGAGCCTCATGGGTAAACTGAACCCTAAACCGATAAGTAGGGCTCGAAGTGTCTACTGAGAGGCCACGTTCACGCGGCTGTGGTTTCCGTAGTCTTCGTAGCACTAACTTTGCGGCTGCCATGCAGCAGTGTTTTGCCCTAAACCCTAAACCCTAAGCCCTGAACCCTAAACCCTAAACCCTAAACCCTAAATCCCAAACCCTAAACCCTAAACCCCAAACCCTAAACCCTAAACCCTAAACCCTAAACCCCCAACCGACACCCCAAACCAAAAACCCGAAGCGCCAAGGTCTTCAAGTCTGGGGACGAGCTCCTCTTCGGCACGGTGAGCGGGCCTCAGCTCATCCAGCCTGATCTCTTCCAAACGGAGCTCGGGGGTTTGGGGTTTAGGGTTGAGGGTTTCGGGTTTAGGCCGTCGGGTTTAGGGGTTTGGGGCTTTTGGGAAACCCATCTACCCGACAACTCCGAACTCCTGAGCCCCCACATCTGCTGGGGTTTCGGGCTTGTCCCTAACCCGAAACCCCAAACCCGAAACCCGAAACCAAACCCTAAACCCTAAACCCTAAACCCTAAACCCTAAACCCTAAACCCTAAACCCTAAACCCTAAACCCTAAACCCTAAACCCTAAACCCTAAACCCTGAACCCTGAACCCTGAACCCTGAACCCTAAACCTTCCGAGGCCCTACTCCTTCGAGGAGTTAGGCCTCGACCAGGCCATCGTGTTGACGCCTCAGCCTGGGTGATGCCGATTCCTGTGCCTTTAGTTGAGCGGGTTTAGGGTTTAGGGTTTGGGGTTTAGGGTTTAGGGTTTAGGGTTTAGGCATGGAAGAACCCAGAACCCTGAACCCTGAACCCCAAACCCAGGCTTTAGGGTTTAGGGTTGAGTTGAGGTTGAAGTTGGGACCTTCTCCTGTACTCTACTAGACTCGACTATGTATGAGACTTGCGCGATCAGTCTGCCACCCTCACTATTTCCAACCTTGCACATCATGAAGTGGAGGTCGTGACATCCATAAAGCGTTATCCGCAGTCCCGTCTGCACTAAAACATGTACCACTACAGAGTCTTTTTCGTCTATCTTAGTAAGGGGTTTGTGTATTCTTAAATGTGTATGTATATATATATATATATGTATTACAAAAAAGAAAACAATATGCCGGTCGGAGGACCTTACAGGAAGTCAGGACGCAGTCTTCACGGGCTTGAGTGCTTGGCAAGTTTGAACTGGGGTTCCTTGTGCATTCAAACTAAGAGTCGCAGTGCCCGAAAGAAGATGTCAATGTAGTGGGTGCTGTTTTTGGGAGGATCATCGTGTATTTTGGGAGGATCATCGTGTATTTCGGGATATATTAGGAAAATGTCTATTTTGAGGAATGTATGCATGCTTGCTGCCCACGCTCTCGATTTGGTGTATGCTTGGGGGCACCGAAAACCCTGGAGAGGAAGCCTCGCGCAAAGTGCCATGGCCTGCCTTTACGATGCCCTGGAAGTTTCGGCCTCCGCCACAGAGGCCGAAATACGCACCGCATATCGCCGGCGCGCTTTGGCAACGCATCCGGACAAAGGCGGCCGCACCGAAGACTTCCTCCGGGTGGTCACGGCCTTTGAGACGCTGTGCGATGCAGACCGCCGGAGCGCTTACGACGAGAAGGTTGCGAAGCAGGGAAGAGGGTCCAAACCCAAAGAGCCCAAAGAGCCCAAGGACTGCAAGACAAAGAGTTGCAGGAAAAGAAAGGGGATGTCAGGGATGTCGCCGAGCCACTCGGCGGCACTTCACAACACGTTTCTTGGGCGGCAGGATGCCCTGGCACCCTTTCTAAGATTCTAAGACACTTTGCCCCCCTGGCAACCAAGGGCATACTGCCAGCTCCACCGCATCTTCCGCCCACCCCTCTGGCTGCAACCCGGCGTCGCGCGGGGCTGTGGAAGAGCTACTGCTCCTTGCGTGCCGAGACTTGCTGCAGCGGCTGCAGGGTTTCAGCGACGGCGAGCTGCGGGATCTCTACGACGTGAGCGAGACACTCCTTCAGCCAGCAGGCTCCGAAATTCCTGGGGGCTCCGAGGGCGAAGCTGCGAGCAGCGACAGCGAAGACTCTGAAGACGGCGATGCCCTCCTCGCGCTCGAGGATGCGGGCAGCGCGGAAGACGATGCGGGAGGCGATGCCACCCAGGGAGCCGCGACGAGAGAAAGCCGAGAAAGCCGACCGCAGGCTCCCATAATGATAGGCATAAGCCGGAAGACGTGGAAGCAGAACGCCTATGTAGGCTACAGCGCCAGAGTGCACTTCTTGAACTTGTCGGTGTGTGCGCAAGCCGTGAAAAGTTTGGACACCGCGATTGACATGCACATCAGCTTGGTTCGCTTGCGGCAGCTGGTGCGCGCGAAGATCGAGGAGGGCGTTCCGTGCAAGCAGGCTCTGCTGCAAGTGGTGGAGTTGATAAGAGAGGAGCCTGGGTCGTTGTTGACAATCATTTTCCATGTTTATGAATACTGAAACCCCAATAAGGAACAAAAAATGACCCTACACACGAAGCCCTGAACCCTGAACCCTATAAAAATCGCAAAGGAGAGGGCCGAAAGCAAGGGGACCGCCATACGGTACTCCTACACGCTCATCGTGAAGTCTGTTCGAACCAAAGCTGTACACGCGATTTCGGACATCTCGGATTCTGGGGTAGGTTTGAACATATTTTTTCTACTTCTTTCCCCTTAGTCCCTTATATAATCCTTTTAAAGCCATGAAAAGCTTAATTTTTATCGGGCCCCCAAACCCTACCCCAGGAGTTGTGGGCGGAAGTGGTGCAGAGGAGGACTCAGCAGCAGCGCAGGAAGCGCGAAATGGAGGAGTCCGGGGGAAAACCATTTGGGTTTAGGGTTTAGGGTTTCGGGTCTAGGGTGGAGGGTCAGGACTCAGAGTAGGCCTTGATTCCCTTTTTCAGGGTTTCGGCTCCCTTTTAAGCCCCTTTAATCCCAAGAGGGCACCCTTTTTATTCTTAGGTTACTCCTGGGTCTTGGGGGACTCCTTCACATGTACGAGAACTGGCAGGTTCTTATGTCATATGCTGGAATCCCTTTTTTTTTTTTTTTTCTCCATTTGCTTCGATTCGAATCTCTGGGCTAATTCCGAAGTCCAAGCCGAAAACCCACAACCCAAAACCCTAAACCCTAAACCCTAAACCCCCCCCAGGAGCGAAAGCAGGCTCGACGACAAGAGCTGATTCTCGGCATTGCCATGGTGCAACTTGTTTTTCTGCACAGGTCTATGGGGAGTCTACGGAGCGCTCTAAGTGAAGCATAAGCCCTAAGCCCTAAGCCCTAAGCCCTAAGCCCTAAGCCCTAAGCCCTAAACCCTAAGCCCTAAACCCTAAACCCTAAACCCTAAACCCTAAACCCTAAGCTCTACACCCCCAACCCCCCGCAAATTCGAGGATCGACAAGAAGAAGCAGGCCGAAGAGGCCAGGCGGCAGCGGAAGAGACAACGGGAGCAGCGGGCCCGAGATGGCAAGGAGGCCAAAGCTGGCTTTGCTGCGCTTCTGCTTGATTCTTATGTCTTATGTTGGGTTTTTTATGGGGTTCTATAGGGGTTTGTAGGGGTTTATAGGTTATTATTAGGGCTTATAGGGTTTCATAGGGTTTCATAGGGTTTCATAGGGTTTCATAGGGTTTTCACAGGGTTTTACAGGGTTCAGGGTTTAGGGTTTTGTAGGGTTTTTGGGCCTTTTATAGTTTTTTTTTTTTTTTTTCCACGGTGGGTTGTTCTAGGTTTTCTAGAGGGTTTAGGGTTGAGGTTTTCAGGTTGATACGGTTTAGGGGTTGTCGCCCTTGAGTGCTTAGGGGCTTTCAGCGCTCTAGGGCTTTAGGGCTTTAGGGCTTTCAGGGCTTTGGGGCCTTTGGGGTTTTAGGGTTCCGGGTTTTGGGGTGCAGGGTTTCGCAGTTTTCGGTTTAGTCTTCGGCTGAAACCCTAAACCGCAAGCCCAAAACCCCAAACCCTAGACGCTACGCCCTAAACCCCAAGCCCTAAACCCTACACCCCATAAGCCTTATAAACGCTAAAAGCCTTGCAGGGTTTATAAACCCTACAAACCCCAAGCCCTAAGCCCTAAACCCTACACCCTAAACCCTAAACGCTAAACCCTAAGCCCTAAACCCCAAACCCTAAATCCCAAGCCCCTTTGTGCAGGAGCTTGTTCGCCGCTTCCAGCGCCACGTGACCGCTGTATTGACCAAACGGGGGGTGGCCCTGCTCAAAAGCGCCTAGGCGGCCCTTATGGTAAGGTTTAGCGTTTAGCGTTTAGCGTTTAGGGTTTAGGGTTTAGGGTTTAGGGTTTAGGGTTTAGGGTTTAGGGTTTAGGGTTTAGGGTTTAGGGTTCGGGTTTAGGGTTTAGGGCGTCTTCAGGATGAGCAGCGGGTTTAGGACTGGCTTGCCCACGCCTGCCACCCGGAGTTCAAGATAACACAGATATGCTATTTCACACAACCAAAGAGCCATGGTAGGGTATATCATCTACACAGCAAAAAAGACAGTAGTGAGACATGATGTATAGAGGTTGCTGATCATCATCAGCATGATGATGATGATGATGATGATGGTCCAGTTTCAGGGTTTTTGCTGGCAATGTTGCTCTTTAGAAACACACGAAAACAGACCACTTCGAGTCTTTTCAGGTCCTTGCATGCGAAGACGAAGTGCAACTGGGGATGACGCTCTCTTGGGCATGACTTCATTGCAAGCACCTAGACGGGTACAGGGGTTCCCCCAACCGAAATCCAACCCTAGTGCTCTGGCGGCTCCCGCCATCACCACACGGCCCCCAAGGACGGGTTCAGGGTTCCCACCACAGGGGGTTACAGGCTTCCACCCAGCCGGGGGTTCAGTTTCAGGGTTCCCGCTGGCAATGTTGCTCTTTAGTAACACGCGAAAGCCCCCACCATCATCACCATGATCATTCCCCGGCTGGGTGAAACCTGTGGTGGGAACCCTGAACCCGTCCTTGTCGTGAAAACTCTGAGTCCTCGCGCGCCCTTGGGGGAACCATGTAGAGGAAAGCAGGTAGGCGCCAGAGCATTTCCGTGGGAGCCGCCAGAGCACTAGGGGTGGGAGCCGCCAGACGGAGCCGCCAGAGCACAAGGGGTGCGGGAGCCGCCAGAACACTTGGGTGGGGGGGCGAGCCGCCAGAGCATTTCGGTGGAGCTTGTCGGGTTTTTACCTTTACAAGGTATGGTATTGAACAGTGTGCGTACAGGCATCCACAATGAGCCGACTCTCACAGGGTTCGGGACGCGAGTGAGACAAGCGCTCGCTGGCGCTCGGCAAGCCTCGCCCGCCACAGATTGTGGGCGGCGTGGGCTTGGCTTAGACTTTCAGGTTTAGGGTTAAGTTGTTTAGGGTTAGGGTTTAGGGTTCTAAACTCCAAACCCCCAACCCCAAACCCCAAACCCCAAACCCAAAACACCCAAGACCCAAGGATGGGGGGTTTCTGCGATGCCTCCGGGCCTGGAAGCCACGAGCTTCCAAAGCCCTGGCGACAGCCTCTGCGCGAAGCTGATGCTGAAGGAAGGGGAGTGGGATGTTAGGGTTTGGGGTTTAGGGGTTTAGGGTTTAGGGCTTAGGGGTTTTCGAGCTTAGGGGTTGGGGCTTTAGGGTTTAGGGGTTTGGGGTTTAGGGTTTAGAGTTTAGGGTTTAGTTCAGGGGTTTGGGGTTTGGGGTTTAGGGTTGTGGGGTGTCAGGGTTCAGGGCTGAGGTTTCTGGCTTCGCAAGAGGTGGAGGAGGATGTGGTTCCAAATGGGGGCTCCTTAGATTCCTGCAGCTTGCGTCTGCTCTTACCAGTTTGGGTCGCATAATATGACATCCTGTCCTACTCCACAATACAGTTTGCAGTGCTGTGTTTAGCTTTTTTCGAGATCCAGCCTTCTAAGCCTTGACCTTAAAACACCCTGAAGTCCTATTAGCTCCTCAGTCGGAGCCACCAGTTTCGCCAAAACCCTAAACCCTACATGGGCGTTTACGATATTAGGGGGTACCTCTTTGGGGTCTTTTTATAAGGGAATCCGACTATGTGGGGTTTATATGAGGGGTCCCCTATTCTCGTAAACCCCTACATATTCAGGGTACCCCAAGAAGGCTCACCTGGAGATCCCCGCCTTGCAGCACAGAATATCTGCCTCTACGATCTCGTACGGCATAGAATTGCTATACGTTGCCATACTTTGCTACACTTTGCTATACTTTGCTATACTTTGCTATACTTTGGCTCTACTTTGCTATACTTTGGCTATACTTTGCCATATTTTTGCCATACTTTGCCATACTTTTGCTAAACGATGCAGGATGGCGCTGCTTGCTACGGTCCGTTTCGCTTCTGCGTGGCGGATGCCCAGAGCCTTGATCCGGAGGAGGTGTGCGGCAACCGCATTTGTTGGAAGATAGTAGTACACTATTGAAGGGTAATTATACGGTTTAGGGTTTTGGGTTTAGGGTTCAGGCGTAAGGGTTTAGGGTTTAGGGTTTAGGGTTTAGGCATAAGACGCTGAACCTTTCAGGGCCCTATACGTTGATGCACATGCTGCTCTAGCCAGTTAAAACTGGAACAAGACGGTCCCCGTAGCACAGCTTTGTTAAGCTTAACTGTTGGTAGTAGCCTTTTGAGTCTAATGCTGCAGTGGCGACTCCACATGCCCCTGCCATAGCCACTTTTGGCTATTTTGAGTTCAGAATCGATCCTAAACCTAAATCAACCCTAAACCCTAAACCCTCAAACCCTGGCAATGCCAAGGGATGACTTGAGAGTGGCGAAGGGCATCCAAGCGCGAGAGGGCGACGAGGCAGCGCGGAAGGAGCTGGAAAGGAGAGATGTGGAGGCGATGCTCACCCTCCTCGGCGCAAAACGTGCCTGTTGAGCCTTGCTTTTCGCAATCCCTAAGCCCTGAACCCTAAACCCTACGCCCCTAGACCCTAGCCTGAGGCCCTGAAGCCCTGAAGCCCTGAAGCCCTGAAACCCTGAAACCCTGAAACCCTGAAACCCTGAAACCCTGAAACCCTGAAACCCTGAAACCCTGAAACCCTGAAACCCGGAAACCCGGAAACCCTGAAACCCTGAAACCCTGAAACCCTGAAACCCTGAAACCCTAAACCCTGAACCCAGATCTCTCAGAGCTACTTATGCTTGAGACCAAGACTCTCAGCCGAGAATCCTATTCAAAGGGGATCTACCCACAACCATCATTTACCCCTGAAACCCTGAACCCTAAGCCCTAAACCCTAAACTCTAAGCCCGCAACCCTGCAGCATGTGTAAGGCCTGTATCCAGCACTCATCCTGAGACAGGAGCAAGCTCTTTGTCTTTTTCAAGGGAATTACTTGGAGGTGCATGCTACTGGTTTATCCAGTTGTATCTGTACTTAATTATAAATCATGTATAACCATGTTAGGGCACTGAAGGGGCTTACAAGTGGGTTATATGTACAGGTATACCTAGGTTATAAGTACCATGTACCTCCAAGCATATTGCATTACCCCCGGAGCTGCAACCCAGACCAATATGAATCTCTATCCCTAAACCCTAAACCCTGAATACAGTACCCTGGTTCGTTTCAACGACTTCAGGGTAGTGCTCTACTTAAAGAACTTAAGTGAAGTTGTCAAAACAGGGTGATACAGCAAATGATGTAGTGCCCTGGCATTTTTTCAGGAACTCAATTTCAGTTACCATCATAAGGTTATGTGGTAAATGATATAGTGCCTGTAGTACGGCCACTTAACTTAAGTTCCTTCACAAACGCCCCCATAAAGCTTATTTTAAACCCTAAGACGCTGGACGAGCCCCCCCCCCCCCCCCCCGGGTTCCCCTTTTTAACATAAACCTCAATTGGGCTTAACTATCCCTAAATAGTCTTACTCTTTGGAGGAATTTAGGGGGGGTAGTATAGAGGGGGTGGTACCCATCAAACACATGTGCTTGTGCAAGCCTTGATTTGGGCTAATCGCGGCCTTGAGGAGAGTCTCCCATAGAGTTCTCTGTCGATTTTGTCATTGGGTATAGTGCTAGCCCTAAACCCTAAACCCCTAAAACCCTAAACCCCTAAAACCCTAAAACCCTAAAACCCCAAAACCCTAAACCCCTAAAACCCTAAAACCCTAAAGCCCTAAAGCCCTAAAACCCTAAAACCCTAAAACCCTAAAACCCCAAAACCCTAAAACCCTAAAACCCTAAAACCCTAAGCCCTAAGCCCTAAGCCCTAAGCCCTAAACCCTAAACCCTAAACCCTAAACCCTAAACCCTAAACCCTAAACACTCTCTACCTAAAACCCTGAACCCATTCGAAGCCCCGGCGCTCGAAAGGTCTGCGCTTCGCGGCTGGAAACCCAAGCCCCTACGGCAGGCCTTGGGCTTTAGGCTTTAGGCTTTAGGGTTTAGGGTTTAGGGTTTAGGGTTTAGGGTTTAGGGTTTAGGGTTTAGGGTTTAGGGTTAGGGTTTCGGGTTTAGGGTTTAGTGTTTAGGGTCAGGATTTGGGGGCCTCGCCCCGAAACCTTAGGCTTTACGCTTTGGGGCCTCTAGGATTTGGGGTTTCGGGGGGTTTAGGGTTTAGGGTCAGGATTTAGGGTTTGTAGGGTTTAGGGTGTAGGGGCTTAGGGTTTAGGTGTGGAGCTTTTTGGCCCTACTGGGACCCTCCCTCCTCCGTGAGATCTTGATGGAAGCCCTCAACAGCAAGTTGTTTCTAAGATGGCAGTTGACTTGAGTTTAGGCCTAAACCTAGAAGGAACAGGTTTGGGTGGCTTTGCCGCCCCGGACGGCCTGGGGTGGGAGAAAGGCACCAGACCCTCCACAGCATCTGCGCTATAGCTCAGCAAATCCTAAACCCTAAACCCTAAACCCTAAACCATTAGCCCTAAACCCTGGACCGTGTCTCATCACTCTTGCCCTCAATGTCTTCTGGCAAGGCTGATGGGTAAGTAGGGGAAGGGTTTCAAGTGCCTTAGCCCATCTTACAACGTTAGTTCACCCTTGAGCCATAAACCTTAGGCCTGCCCCCCCCCCCCCTCCCTTTGGGTGTGCGTGGGGTGCAGGGTGCAGGGTCTTCGTTCTCCTTCCAAGCGCAACCCTAAACCCTAAACCCTAAACACCCTAAACACCCTAAACACCCTAAACCCCCTAAACCCTAAACCCTAAACCCTAAACCCTAAACCCTAAACCCTAAACCCTAAACCCTAAACCCTCAACCCCAAACCCTAAACCCTAAACCCTAAACCCTAAACCCTGAACCCTGAACCCTGAACCCTAAACCCTAAACCCTAAACCCTAAACCCTAAACCCTAAACCAACCCAGCGGGGTCAGCGCAGGCCACTCACATCCAAGCCTCGGCGATCCCCAAGATTTTGGAAGGCTTGGGGGGAGGAACGCGAAAGCCGTGGGGGGCTTAAAGGGGGGGGCTTAAGGGGGGGGGGCTTAAGGGGGGGGGCTTAAGCTTAAGGGGGGGGCTTAAGGGGGGGGGGGCTTAAGGGGGGGGGCTTAGGGGGGGCGTTAAGGGGGGGCTTAAGAGCATGTAGCCTGGGTTGTAAGCAATAGAAGCCGGCCACCTCCCTCCCTCTCTCTCTTTCCAAAGAAAGAGCGGTCGAATCATAGTTCAAATGTCCCTTCCCCATGAGGGCTCCGGGGCATAAGGAACTCCAAACGCCCTGAGCCCTGAGCCCTGAGCCCTGAGCCCTGAGCCCCAAGCCCTAAGCCCTGGACCCAAATCCAAGTAACCACTTGAAAGTTCAACCTCGAGCACCGAAAACCTCCAAATCCCAAACTATCGTGTCCGCTGAGGGGCAACCAGCAGCCAGCACTTACGTAGAGTATACCCTTGCATCACTGAGCGGAGAGGCGTAGTTCCGCGTAGAGCGTCCCATGTTCACTGCTCATTCTTCACATGTTGTTGCTGTGGAGTTCTAGGTTTGAGGTTTAGTGTTTAGGGTCGGGGGTGCATTTTGGGTGGGTGCCTTTAAAGCTCCTCCCCACGAGTTACTTAAAGCCTAAACCAGCGAAGACGACAACGCTACGGTCGAGAACCCAACCCGCACATCCCCATCTTCCTCTAACCCTAGACCCGAGACCCCTAGACCTAAACTTCTTCCTCCAACCCTAGGCGCTCGACCCAAAACCATCAAGCCCTAACCCCAGGCCCTAAACTTCTGAAAGAAGGCAACTCTCTAAGGTTTGAACCATGGGCCCTTATTTTCACGCGTGAACTTGCAATATAGTACTATGCTCACTTAATCATAACTTTACTGGGACGGTTTCCTATCTCCAGCTCCTGTTAGTGTTGATCTGGGGCTCAGCCTTAATGTCTTGAGTTACTAGCCGGCTTCGAGACCAGTCCAACCGCAGCACCCTAACATATGAACTTCCTATTCACAGGCTTCTAGACCCTGTCATCCTGGTCTCACGGAATGGCGCCTTTCCAGCGACTGTAAGGTCTTTTCTAGGGTGTGAACGAAGGGGTCTTTTCTCACGCGCGCACTATAGTACTTTTCAAGGTCCTTTTGCGTTCCGTTCAATTTTCCAATATTAAGTGCACTCCATTTTTTTAGGAGAACGAAGTGAATAAGCGAACGTAGTGCGTGATTTCATGTTTCACACGCCCTATTAAAGCTAAATTGGCAAGTGAACACTGTGTATGCACGTGTAAAGTATGGTCCCTGACACTTGTTTAGAGGGATCCGAAGTATGCGCCCTTATGATATAGTGTACACAAGGGTTGTGTAACATTTGGCCCAGGTCAAGGGCCCATGCTTCGGATCCCCTATAAGCCCGGAGGCCAGGATGTCGCTATCCAGTCAGAGACGGGCTCCGGTAAGACGCTGGCGCGCGCGGGGGGGGGGGGGGGGGAGGGAAGGTGGGGGGTGCCGGAGGGGGCTTAAGAGTCCTATTGTAGGGCTTGGGATGTTGGGGTTTGGGAGAACCGGATTTTATCACTTAGGGCTTAGGGGCCTAGGGGTTTTGGGAATTCAGGTTGAGGGTTAGAAGGTTGAGGCTTTGGCTTAGAGTTAGAGGTTTGAGGTTTCGGGTTAGAGGGTTGAGGTTTGAGGGTTGCAAGGTTGAGGGTTGAGGGTTGCGGAGGTTTCATGTTAATTATAGGGTTGATGGAGGGTTGAGGGTTAAGGGTTGAGGCTTTTTGGTCGACGACACTGGCGAGTTCCGTTAACCTCAAGCAGGTGGAGCCCGCAAGCACAACCTCAATAAATGTACTGTCCTTTGCTTGTTCCGTCTGGACTTTGTTTACAGATTTTTCAGTAAAGCTCCTATGTTTATTCAACAAGATTTCCTCCACCACCCCTTAAATGCACAATCACCAATCGTCGGTGGTCTTCGCACTTTTCACTCAGAACTTCCCCAAGGCTATCCCCCATTATCGTTTCGGTGGAGGGATTCGCAGTTTGGGTACCCTAAACCCTAGACCCTAAACCCTAAACCCTAAACCCTAAACCCTAAACCCTAAACCCTAAACCCTAAACCCTAAACCCTAAACCCTAAACCCTAAACCCTAAACCCTAACCCCTAAACCCTAAACTAAACCCTAAAACCGAACCCCTACACCCTAAACCTAAACCTAAACGAACCCCTAAAACCCTAAACCCTAAACCCTAACCCGACCCCTAAACCCTAAACTAACCTAAACCCTAAACCCTAACCCTAAACCCTAAACCCTAAACCCTAAACCCTAAACCCGAAACCCTAAACCCTAAACCCTAACCCCTAAACCCTAAACCCTAAACCCTAAACCCGAACCCCTAAACCCTAAACCCTAAACCCTAAACCCTAAACCCTAAACCCTAAACCCTAAACCCTAAACCCTAAACCCGAAACCCTGTCAGCCCTAAGTCTGCTGCGAGCCTTTCATCTGAATACCCTGTGACAGCCCACCATCTCCCTAAACCCTAAATCCTAAACCCTAAATCCTAAACCCTAAACCCTAAACCCTAAACCCTAAACCCCAACCCTAAATCCTAAACCCCAACACCCCAAGCCCCACAAACCCAAAGCCAAAAGCCCCGAGAGAGGCGTATCTACTGCCAGCCGCCCAGTTCGCCGTGGAGGCGACGTACTGTCAGGAGGAGGCGGAGGAGCAGTTTGGGGTTAAACCCTCAACCCGAAACCCGAAACCCTAAAACCTAAATCCCCTAAGCCCTAAACCCTATACCCTCAACCCTAACCCCAAACCCCAAACCCCAAACCCCAAACCCTAAACCCTAAACCCTGAACCCTGAACCCTGAACGAACCCTAAACCCTAAACCCTCAACCCTAAACCCTAAATCCCGAACCCTAGGCCCAGGGTTTTGATTCTAGGATGAGTTAAGGCTTTCCCGGGTTTGGGGTGTCCGTGGTTATCCGATTCAAGGTAGGGGAGTCTGAGCTTTAGTTCAGGGTGTCGACCTGCGACTCTGTGTACCTACAGTTTTGTAGTGACTACCCCTGGATTAGCAGGTATAACCCACAAAAAAACTGTAGGCAAAGAGAGTCCCAGGTAAACCCTGAACCCTAACCGAAACCCGACGTTTTGCCATATGGGGTGGGCTGAAACCTCAGAAACCCTAAATTGAGACCTGTTCTTGGGGTACGTGTTGTCACACACACACACGGCGGTTACACCTGGCCTAGGAGTCCATATGTTGATTCCTCTAAAGCATTTTTTGGGGTCTTTTCTTTTATAAGGCGGCCCGTCCTATTTAGGGTACCCCTAAACCCTAAACCCTAAAACCCTAAACCCTAAACCCTAAACCCCAAAAAGGGACCCTAAATTTTGAGAACTGACCAGATGGATTTCGGGCATTTTCGGGTTTCAGGGTGTAGGGGGCCCGGTCGCTCCCAGAAGGTTGATGCGAGTTTAGGGTTTGGGGTTTAGGGGTTTAGGGGTTTAGGGGTTTAGGGGTTTAAGGTTTAGGGTTTAGGGTTTAGGGTTTAGGGTTTAGGGTTTAGGGTTTAGGGTTTAGGATATCTTCAAGTTTTGCTTCGCACGGATGTGAAGCATCGTCACCTTTTCTTGGGCAGACGTAGCCACAGGAGTCGAAGACACAAATTGTGTCACCGAGATATTTGAGTACTTAGCTAGACTTCCTACGCGAGAACTTCGATGGGCCCTAAACTGAACTTAAACCCGGAACCGTTATTTCTGCGAATCAGTGCAGGGACCCGAAATCGGTCTGGGGACCCTGATAAACCCTTTTTAACACCCTTTAAACCCTATAGGCCCGATTAATCCTGTAAGCCCTGTATACCCTATAAACCCCTACAAACCCCAAACCTTAAACCCACAAGGATTCGGAAGACCTGGACGAAGAGATGTTGGCAGAGAAGGAGAGTTTGGCTCCTTTATGTGCTCCAGGGCTTCAGGGGTCTAAGCCATAAGCGGTATGCCCTAGACCCTAAACCCTCAACCCTTGTTTGAAACATTAACCCCGAAACCTTGCAAGTCAAGCGTTTCGGGTTTCAGGCGATAAGCCATAGGTTGAGACTAAGAGGTTTCGGGTGTTTCGGGTTTAGGGTTTGGGGATCTAAGGGTGTAGGGTTTAGGGTTTGGGATTCGGGGTGTGAGGTTTAGGGTTTAGGAATTGGCGTGTAGGGGTTAGGGACAGGGTGTGGGGTGTAGGATTGAGGGTGTAGAACACAGGTTGTCTGTGTTGGCATGATCAACGTGCTGCGTTGTAATAGTTTGAAGGAGGCTTGCAACAAGTGCCCTGGGAATGGAGCAACGCTTGTGTGGCAATTGCTTTCGAAGGCGCGGTAGCACTTGGCTATTCAGAACATTCATACTAAACCCCTAAACCCTATAATCCCCGAAATCCTAAACTCCGAAGCCCTAATCGGCTTAGGGCAGTCACTAAACCTTGACCCTAAACGGTTTGGGGGTTCAGCGATTTGATTTCGTGGTTGTTCGTAGCGAAAAATAGGGGGTCATGAAGACTGTAACTTTCGAATGACTGTAAGTTTCGACTAACTGTAAGTTTCGAATGACTGTAAGTTACGAAAACTGTACGTTACGAAAACCGCAAGTTACGGTTGTCGAATTACGGACTTGGGAGTTCAGGGCTTAAAGCCCCCTACAGATGAGGGCTCGGCATCTAGGGTTCAGCATGCAAGGTTCAGGTTCCACCCTAACCATCCATAAAACCCTAAACCCTAAACCCTAAACCCTAAACCCTAAACCCTGAACCCTAAACCCTAAACCCTAAACCCTAAACCTCTACGCCTCCAAGCCCCTAACCCCTAAAGTTCAAAAGCCCCTGAACCCCTGAAACTTAAACCCTAAACCCTAAACCCTAAACCCTAAACCCTAAACCCTAAACCCTAAACCCTAAACCCTAAACCCTAAACCCTAAACCCTAAACCCTAAACCCTAAACCCTAAACCCCCAAACCCTAAACCCTAAACCCGAAACCCTAAACCCCAAACCCCCCAACCCCCCTCACCCCCTCAGCCCCATATGTTGGCGGAGGAGGCTGCGGAGAGCCGCGCCAGAGATCATGAGTACCAGGCTCGGAGCCTTCCTTAAAGCCCGAAACCTTACAACCATGCTAGGGTTTAGGGTTTAGGGTTTAGGGTTTAGGGTTTAGGGTTTAGGGTTTAGGGTTTAGGGTTTAGGGTTTAGGGTTTAGGGCACAAACCCCCCGAATCTCAAGCCCCAAATTGCACTCAGCGCCTCCACACGACCGCAAGCCTGCGGGTGAGGGTTTCATACCCTAAACCCTAAACCCTAAACCCTAAACCCTAAATCCTAAACCCTACACCCTTGCCCCTTTCAGCAGGCAGACGGACCTCCTGAGCCGCAGTCAAGTGTGTGCCCGGCTCAGGAGGGTGGCGTTTGGGGCTTACAGGTGTTGAGACCCCAGACCCTAAACCCCTAACCTCTAACCCCTAACCCCTAAACCCTAAACTCTAAACCCTAACCCGAACCCTAAACCCTGAACCCTCAACCCTAAACCCTCAACCCTAAACCCCACCCTTCTTTGCCCTAGACCCCCTAAACCCCAAACCCTACTTCCCCAAAGCCCTACGTCCCAAGGCCCCATCGTCCTGGAGCCCTAAAGCCCAATAGTGGAGGTTCATGGTACTTATTCACCAGCTATGACTGTACTTATCACCCACGTATAAGGCGCATAAGTGCCCTAATATGGTTATAAGTACAGTTAAGTACAGTTACCCTAAACCCTAAACCCTGAACCCTAAACCCTAAACCCTAAACTCTAAACCCTAAACCCTAAACTCTAAACCCTCAAAACCGAGCCGTGAGCTACAGCCGAGGTGTTACAAGGTCAAGCAGACTGCCTGGCGCTCGGCCATCCCCCTAACCCTAAACCCTAAACCCTCCAAGACCAGAAAACCCAAACACCCTAAGCCCTCAAACCCCAAACCCTAAGCCCTCAACAAAAACCGCAAAAAACTAAAACCCTGAAACCCTAAACCCTCAAAACCCTAAGCCCCCAAAAAACCCTACGACCCTAAAACCCTCAACGCCAGGCCACAAGCCGCGGTACTCGCCTGGTGTCACGGCCCGAGGAGTTCGCGACGCCTACAGGGAAGCCGGGGGCCCTTGTGCTTGGGGTTTGGGGTTGCGGGTTGAGGGGTTTTGGGGTTTAGGGGGTTTAGGGGGTTTAGGTGGGTTTAGGGGGTTTGGGGAGGTTTTGGGGGTTTTGGGGGTTTAGGGCGTTGAGGGGGTGTAGGGGGTTTAGGGGGTTTAGGGGGTTTAGGGGGTTTTTGGGTGTTTCGGGGTTTAGCGGGTTTAGGGGGTACGACATGGTCAGGACTTCATGGTCATACGCACGTCTAATACTTTCCAATGCCGGTGCTTCGCGTATCTGACACAGGCATGCTGCGGTGGAATGTCTAAAGTTCAGAGTTTAGGGTTCTGTAAGTTTCAAACGCTGGTGACAATGTCCTCCCCCCCCCTCCCGGCTCGTGTATGGGTGTCCAGAAGCTATTAGAGAACTGATTCGACGTGGCTTCATTGGCTTCCTTACATCTGTGCCAAGGAAGATCTACCAGGGGGACGAGTTCATGAGCAGGCCGCGTATTGACCCTATTCAGCTTCGAAACACCAA
The DNA here is from genome assembly GCA_905221605.1 of Symbiodinium natans. Taxonomy (NCBI): domain Eukaryota; class Dinophyceae; order Suessiales; family Symbiodiniaceae; genus Symbiodinium; species Symbiodinium natans. The sequence goes on from CAJNDS010000338.1 coordinate 79,920, forward strand.
GCCCTGAACCTCACTCAGGTCTACACTCTAAGGCCTCGACCCTAAACCTTAAGCCCCCCCCAACCTAAAACCAAATCAAATGCCGCGGAATGCCCCGCGGAGTGATGGGGCTTAGGATATAAGCAGTTTCGGTTTCTTTGGTTGAGAGCTTTCTTTCTTGTCTCAAACCCTAAACCCTAAACCCTAAACCCTAAACCCTAAACCCTAAACCCTAAACCCTAAACCCTAAACCCTCAACCTTGGGCGACTCTGGCACCCCCACATCCGTGGGTTGGGGGGGTTTCGGGTTTAAGGTCCAGGGTTTGATGGCTTCAAGGTGGTTAGGGTTTCGGGTTTCGGGTTTCGGGTTTCGGGTTTAGGGTTTAGGGTTTAGGGTTTAGGGTTTGATGGCTTCAAGGCGGTTAGGCGTGGTCTTTTCAGTCTTTTCAGTATTCATGGTTCAGGATTAAAAGATGTTTTCGGTCCAGACCTTCGGAATTACTGCTCTCACGCGGGAACCCTGGAATCCCAAACCCTAAGGGCCTGTAGGTTTGCTGGGGTTTAATGTTGGTTTTAGGTTTAGGGCCTTCCAGGGTTGATAATTGCCTTTAGATTTGAGGATGTTTGGGGTTAGGGTTTAGGGTTTGGGTTTAGGGTTTAGGGTTTAGGGTTTAGGGTTTAGGGTTTAGGGTTTAGGGTTTAGGGTTTAGGGTTTAGGGTTTAGGGTTTAGGGTTTAGGGTTTAGGGTTTAGGGTTTAGGGTTTAGGTTTAGGGTTTAGGGCTTCTAGGGCATTCTAGGCTTGTAGGGTAGGGTCTTCTACTTCAAGGTTCATGGTACTTGTTAACCAATGATAACCGTACTTATAACCTACTTACAAGCCCCTTAAGTGCCCGAATGTGGCTGTAAGTACAGTTATGATAGGTTAATAAGTACCATGAACACAAAGGATTCATGTAACTATATAGTATATTCTTGGGCCCTAAAGCTACTGTCTAGGAACCCCTTTAAGGCCCGAGTATATACCATATAGGTACATGGATCCGTTGGGGAACCTACAAGTAGGGTTCAACTTATGTCCTCTCCAGTCCCCCCCCCCCCCCCCCCCCCCCTGGCACGCTGCGAAGGAGCGTCAGTGGCTCACCGCTGGGGCTGCACTTTGCCGGGAGCCCCGAGCTCCTGGGTTTAGGGTTTAGGGTTTGGGGTTTGGGGTTCTGGGTTTGGGGTTTAGGGCTTAGGGTTTAGGGTTTGGGGTTTAGGGTTTAGGGTTTAGGGTAAACTCCCCAAACCCCAAACCCAGAACACACCACCCTAAACCCTGAGCCTGAACCTTAAGCCCTAACCCTGAGCTCCCAGCCCTGAGCCCTCAACCCTAAACCCTCAGCCCTGTACTCTAAGTCCTATACCCCTAAGCTGTGAACCTTGGACCCTAAACCCTAAACCCTAAACCCTAAACCCTAAACCCTAAACCCTAAACCCTAAACCCTAAACCCTAAACCCTAAACCCTAAACCCTAAACCCTAAACCCTAAACCCTAAACCCTAAACCCTAAACCCTAAGCCCTAAACTATACACTCCCAATCCTGTAGGATGCTGTGCTGGGCCCGGGGTTCCTGTTCGCTTCTTTCATTCGGGGGAAGTGTGGCAAGTGTTCATTAGGGTTTCGGTTTTGGCCGAGTAGAGGTCCAAAAGGAAGTGGACATCTTCTCGCCTGAAGCCACCTGAAATGGGTCTAGGGCTTCATGTCGTGCAAAACGTATCAAGGTTTCTGCAGCCGCTATTGGCTTGTGTATATAGGGTTCCTTGTATGAACATATAGGTGAGTGTGCATATTAGATTTCTTTTTTGGGGATTCACGCAACAAATTACCTCACATTGCGCTCAGGCTTGCAAAGCTCAAGGCCCTAAGCCCTCAACCCTAAAGCCCAACCCCTACTCGGTGGGGATCTGGAGCGTTTCATAGGCTTGAACGGCCAGGGTGGTTTTCGCAAAGTGAAGAGCCTCACTCCGGGGTCTAATCGAGAGATCTTTTAGTCCCTCCCCTCCCCTACACCCTTAAACCCTAAACCCTAAAACCTAAACCCATAGTCCGAAAGCTCCTTCACGATCCCGGAAACTGGACTAACCCCCCCAGTTCCCCCACAACTCCTGCAGCCTTACTGCTATGTATCTCAACAAAAAATATATATATATATATATATATATACGGATATGTGGATATGTACATATACTGTCTATCTATCTATCTATCTATCTACATATATATATATATACAATTGCCCAGATTGAGCTTGGCGACGGGCGTGGATGGTTCCCATGGGACCGAAAGGACATGCTGCAAAGGCGCCCCCGCTACACCCCAAACCCTAAACCCTAAACCCTAAACCCTAAACCCTAAACCCTAAACCCTAAACCCTAAACCCTAAACCCTAAACCCTAAACCCTAAACCCTAAACCCTAAACCCTAAACCCTAAACCCTAAACCCTAAACCCTAAACCCTAAACCCTAAACCCTAACCCAGACCCCCTAAACCTAAAACCCTAAACCCTAAACCCTAAACCCTAAACCCTAAACCCTAAACCTAAAACCCTCCCTAACCCTAACCCCTAAACCCTAAACCCTAAACCCTAAACCCTAAACCCTAAACCCTAAACCTAAACCCTAAACCCTAAACCCTTACCCTAAAAACCCTAAACCCTAAACCCTAAACCCTAAACCCTAAACCCTAAACCCTAAACCCTAAACCCTAAACCCTAAACCCTAAACCCTAAACCCTAAACCCTAAACCCGAATAAACCCTGACCCTGTTTTTCGGGGTGTAAGGATTTGAGGTTTGGCCTCTCAACCCACTCGAGCCCAAGCCTTGGAACCCGAGCCACAGAAACACTCAACCCCGATTAGCTGCCTTAGGGTTTAGGGTTTAGGGTTTAGGGTTTAGGGTTTAGGGTTTAGGGTTTAGGGTTCAGGGTTCAGGGTTTAGGCTTTAGGGTTTGGGGTTTGGGGTTTGGGGTTTGTACCCATGAGCCTTCAAGTGACATTTTCTCGAAAGCCCGCGACCCGAAACGCAAAGGCCTCCGGAGATTAGACAGCTTCTTTACTCTTTAAGCCCCGGCTTCATAAGAGCCCAAACCCAAACCCTATACAGTTTAGGGTTGAGGGTTTGGGGTTTAGGGTTTAGGGTAAAACCCTCAACCCTAAACCCTAAACCCTAAACCCTAAACCCTAAACCCTAAACCAACCCTAAACCCTAAACCCTAAACCCTAAACCCTAAACCCTAAACCCTAAACCCTTTGTCAGGTTCAGCTTGAGAGCTCGGCAGTACACCAAAGGACAGCGCGTGGAGGCGCGGAGGGTTTGGGGGGTATTCAGGGTCTAGGGTTTGGGGTTTAAGGGTTTAGGGTGTAGGGTTTAGGGTTTGGGGCTTGGAGTTTAAGGTGTAGGGGTTTAGGGTTTGGGGTTTAGGGCTTAGGGTTTGGGGTTTGGGGTTTAGGGTGTAGGGTTTCGGGTTTGGGGTTTAGGGTTTAGGATTTTGGGGTTTAGGGTTTGGGGTTGGGGGTTTGGGGTTTCGGGTTTAGGGTGTAGGGTTTCGGGTTTGGGGTTTAGGGTTTAGGATTTTGGGGTTTAGGGTTTGGGGTTGGGGGTTTGGGGTTTCGGGTTTAGGGTGTAGGGTTTCGGGTTTGGGGTTTAGGGTTTAGGATTTTGGGGTTTAGGGTTTGGGGTTAGCGGGCCTTACAGTTCAGACTCGAGATGCTGGAGTTAACGCTGGAAGCTTTGGAACCCAGGGCCCTAAACCCTAAACATGTCCACCCATCCTTCATTCCGAAACCTTAAACCCCTTGAACCCTAGCTTGAACCCCCCAACCCATGAACCCTAAGCCCAAACCCTTAAACCCGAAACCCGTCGAACCCTAGACCTAGACCTCCAAGCTGAGAAAACCGGCGCCGGAATGTACTACACTGAAGTTTGGAGCGTTTTGGGGGGTTGCGGCGCTTAGGGAGTCCAGAGATTTGGGGAGTTCAAGGGTTCAGGGCTTCAGAAACCCTTAAGCCCCTAAAACCCTTGAGCCCCTAAACCCTAAACCCTAAACCCTAAACCCAAAACCCTAAACCCTAAACCCTAAACCCTAAACCCTAAAGCCTAAACGCTACACCCTAAACCCTAAACCCTAAACCCTAAACCCTAAACCCTAAACGCTACACCCTAAACCCTAAACCCTAAAACCTTAAAAAACCCAAAGCCCTTCAACCCTGGCATGCTCCCCCCACGTCGACAGCCTGAGGCCCTCCATGCGCAAAGACCGAAGGGCTCCAGAATTTCTCAAAACCTTAAGCCCTGGGTGTTTAGGGTTTAGGGTTTAGGGTTTAGGGTTTAGGGCTTACACATGGGGGTTTAGGGTTTTTGGGCAGAGGCGAAAGAGACCATCGAGTACGGCTCCGGCGACATCGTCCAGCCTAGAACTCACTTTCGGTTTAGGGTTTAGGGTTTAGGGTTATTTAGAGTTTAGGGTTTAGGGTTGAACAATTGAACCCTAAAATTGGGGTCATATTCCCTTACTACTATAATTCCCATTAAGGTCTATGAACCATAAACCCTTTTAGGGTTCATTTTGTCCTCAAGGTTTCCGAGCCAAGGAACTCCAGCTGCGCGACGTGCTTGAGGGCTCCGAAGTCGTCCATAAATAGCGGTTCGTTGGGTTTAGGGTTTAGGGTTTAGGGTTTAGGGTTTAGGGTTTAGGGTTTAGGGTTTAGGGTTTAGGGTTTAGGGTTTAGGGTTTAGGGTTTAGGGTTTAGGGTTAGGGTTTAGGGTTTAGATTTAGGGTTTCGGGTTTAGGGGTTTGACTTATCGATATTGGTACAAGGCAACAGCCCTGAGAACCCAACCGTGAAGTGAGAGGCTCTGAGGATGTTGGCCCCCGCATCTTCGCAAGAGGGTCCCCAACAGGCCCTGGTTGTCGGTGGGGGTTAGGGTTTAGGGTTTAGGGTTTAGGGTTTAGTGTTTAGGGTTTAGGGTTCAGGGATGTTTTTAGGGGAATGAGGGGTTTGCGGGATGCAGGTTCTTGGCTCTGTCTAGGGATTTCGGCGGTTTTAGGGGTTTTCGGGCCTGGGCGTTGGGGTTTAGGGTTTGGGGTTTGGGGTTTGGGGTTTAGGGTTTAGGGTTTAGGGTGTTTAGGATTTCGGGGCTGAGCGGCCTAGGGTTTAGGATCCCTGAACCCTAAGCGCTACATTCTAGTCCTGTTTAGGGTGGAACTCTGTTTTAAGGAGCAACTGGCCTTCTGAGGGCATGAGGGTTTAGGGTTTAGGTGCCCTATAGAATTTCTTGGAAAGGGCAATATGGGGTTTCTACAAGGTACCGAATTCCCATTCCCTCCGAAGAGCCCCTTAAACCCCTAGACCCTAAACCCTAAACCCTAAACCCCTTACAGGAATGTCGGGCTGGAGTCGGACGCCCTAAGGAACACCGCAGCAGTTAAGGCCGGCCTCGGTGTGCAAGAGCCGCTCTCAAAAGCCCCCGGAAAGCGAGGAACGTGTTGGGCAGAGCCTCCAAACCTCTCCCTGCGATCTCGGGTTTAGGGTTTAGAGTCTTAGGGTTTAGGGTTTCAGTTTAGGGTCTCCAGCCCGAACCCCTAAACCCTAAACCCTAAACCCTGAACCCTGAACCCTGAACCCTAAACCCTAAACCCTAAACCCTCAACCCTAAACCCTAAACCCTAAACCCTAAACCCTGAACCCTGAACCCTGAACCCTAAACCCTAAGCCCTAAACCCTAAACCCTACAAGTACAGTTATAATTGCCATCCTACGGCGACATGGCGGAGGGCTCCACCCTCACAGCACCGCTGACGTCGTCGCAGCCGCCTGGCTGGGATTAGGGGTTGAGGGGTTTATAGGGGTTTAGGGTTTAGGGTTTAGGGTTTGGGGTTTAGGGGTTTAGGGTTTAGGGTTTAGGGATTAGGGAGGTCGCTGGGCTATGTTTGGGGTGCAGACAACCTGGATCCATAATTCCTCATAGAGCTGAACCCCCCAAAAACCGAACCTTAAACTCCCCAAAGCACTAAACTTCCCAAAAGGCAGATACCTGCGGATGTAGGTAAGGATCTGAAGATGCTGGGTCGCAGTTTGCAGGTGGAGCTGTCAGCAAAGAGTGCATGAGGCAAAAGGAAACACTGATTGCATAAATATGGGCACTGTCCGCCTTGCAATACAACTTTGGCTCAAAACTCCCAGCGCGTTCCAAAGCCCACTCTCCAGCTTTGCTCCTGTCATTTGCACCATGCTGGCAGGCCTCCTGCCATCGTGCGGGAGAGCAGCCGCTTCATGAATTACATCTTTTTGTCATCAGGGCGCATGTTCACCCTCTTCTTGTTGCTGCCCGGCATGCTTGAGTTGATGTGGTCGGAGAGCGATCTCTATGGCCGGAATTCCCAGAAGAGCTGGCAAGATTAGCGGGCTTGCAAGACCTGTTGAACGACCCCGACCCCGAGCAGGCAGAGCTTGCAGGAACACCTTGGAGCGCCCACGATATGTGTATTGTGCGGCCGGTGGGTTGAGGGTTTACGACCAACTTCAAGTGTGGTTTCTTTTGGCAAAGCCGTGAGATGTGAGATGATGTGCATCTCGTGGCAGATTTTCCGATGCATCATTACGACGTGGACTGCGCCAGAATCGCAGTCCAGATTCCCGCACCGCCTGGCCTTCTTCCTCACTGTGACAGCAAGAGGGAGAACGAATGGGAGGATCATCCCGCGGATGAACGGTAGAGAGATTTAACCTCGGCTTTAGGCTTCACACCCTAAGCCCTAGACCCCTAAGGGTTTGAGCTGCTGCTGCGGGTTGCGCGCTTCAGGTCATGCGCTACATGTCCCGACGTTTGGTACGTGCTATTTGCATTTCAGAATGTTGCCTGTCTCGTCGCCTGAGAAAAAAATCAAAGTGAAACATTTTCCAAACGTTATGGGATGCTTTGGGCGGGTGGTATTTTTCCAGCGCTCGAGCAACTGCTTGACTAGTGAATGCTTGAATTTGAGATGCTGAACCCTAAGCCCTAAACCCTAAAGCCCCTAAACCCTAAAGCCCCAAACCCTAGAAAACCCCGAACGCTATGAAGACCCTAAACCCTAAGACCCTAAACCCCAAGACCCTAAACCTCAACCCCAAACCCTCCACCCACCCTAAGGCCTCATCACAGCCATGGTTACTGGCATGGCTTCTCCCAAGCTTCCCAGCTCTTTCGGCAGGCGCGCCTTGGGTGGGGGCGGTCATGAGGTTGTTAGGTTTGGTCTGGGGATTTCGCCTTGGGGTTTTATGTAAGGGTAGTTATCTGGTTCCTTATGATGGGTCCCTTACCTTCTTTAAAGAGCTCCGAAGTATGGGCCCTTGTGTAGGGTATTTAAGGGGTATCTAAGAGGTCCCCGTTGAAGGGTCCATGTGAAGGGAGCATGTAACAACCCCGAAGAGTTTACTTCCATACTGGTGCTTAATATGGAGTTGGTCGGGCTGGAGAGGAGGGTATCAGTCCATTCCCTAGCTCCCTCTGATTACCTCGCAAGCAAGATCCCAAAGCCATGATAGGTATTGAGGTTCAGGGTTGTTCGAAGCCATATCTCGAGTTTCCCTACTGATCCAGCCCCCTATATAAACCTTGGGGTGAAGGCTTTGGGATTTCTTCCAGAAGCGTTGCCACTTGTAGAATCACTCTTATAGGGTTCTGCATGGGGGGGAAGGTACCTGGGGAACCTTAAAGAAGCTCGCAGAACCTGGAATGGAATGGATGTAGGTTGGGGTTTAGGGTTCAGGGTTCAGGGTCTGGGGTTTGGGGTTTGGGGTTTTGGGTCTAGGGTTTAGGGTATAGGTTTTAGGGTTTAGGGTTTAGGGTTTAGTGTTTAGGGTTTAGGGTTTAGGGTTTAGGGGGCCTTCGGGGGGCCTGGGGGCATTTGCCAGGAGAAGGCGGGCAACACGCGCGCGTTCGCGGAGGTGATCTGCGGCACAGGCTGGGTGCCCCAGACCCTAAACCCTAAGCCCTAAACTCTAAACCCTAAACTCTAAGCCCTAAACCCTAAACCCTATACCCTAAACCCTAAACTCTGAGCCCTAAACCCGAAACCTCAACCTTAAGCCCACACCTCAACCATGCACAAACCCCAGAATCTCAAGCCCCAAATCGTACTCAGCGCCTCCCCACGACCGCAAGCCTGGGGTTTAGGGTTTCATACCCTAAGCCCTAAACCCTAAACCCTAAACCCTAAACCCTAAACCCTAAACCCTAACCCTAAACCCTAAACCCTAAACCCCAAACCCTAAACCCTAAACCCTAAACCCTAAACCCTAAACCCTCTCTGTCCCAAGAAGCCTGGATTCCCATTAATCTAATGAACTCCAGTTCAGGGCTGCAGAGAAGCCCTAAAGCAATAACTCGACCCTAAACCCTCAACCCCTCAACCCTCAACCCTAAACCCTTCAACCCTTCAACCCCTCGACCCCTCAACCCCTCAACCCCTCAACCCTCAACCCTCAACCCTCAACCCTCAACCCTCAACCCTAAACCCTAAACCCTAAACCTCAAATCCTGAACACCATATGCTAGTTAAACCCTATACCTAAACCCGGAAGGAATAATTCGTAAGGCCAGGCTTGTTGCTGGGGGTGACGACCTGGTCGATCCAGTCGGGCGCAGCTGCGCTAGGGCTGCTGCGAGGCCCTGGGTTTAGGGTTTTGGGCTTCTAGGGTTTAGGGTCGAGGGTTTAGGGTTGAGGGGTTGAGGGGTTGAAGGGTTTAGGGTTGAGGGGGTTGAGGGGTTGAAGGGTCGAAGGGTTGAGGGGTTCAGGGGTGGAGGAGTTGCTGAGAGGCTGAGGGGGGGGGAGGATTAGCCCGTCTAGTTGCAGGGTTTGGAGTTTAAGGTTTAGAGTTTGGGGTTTGGGTTGTTCCCGATCCTCCGAGTAAAGTGTGAAACCCTAAGCCCCAGTGAGGCCCGAGCCACCGAGTACAGTTTGTTGAAACCCGAGAAGCCCTAAGCCCCAAGCTCTAAACCCTAAACCTTAAACCCCGAACCCCTAAACCCCAAGCCCGATACCCTAATGAGGTTTTCGGGTTTAAGGTTTAGGGCTCGGGGCTGAGGGCTTAGGGTTTAGGGCTTGAGCGCTTGCGTTTCATAGGTTTTAAGGTTCAGGGTTTAAAGCCTTTTTGGACGGAAGGGGCTCTGAGCTCGGGAAGCGTCACTACTGCGCGCCCTAAGGCCTTCAACGCCCTATGCCCTGAACGCTGCACTCTAGGCCCTACACCCTAAACCCTAACCCTAAACCCTAAACCCTAAACCCTAAACCCTAAACCCTCAACCCTCAACCCTCAACCCTCAACCCTAAACCCTAAATCCGAAACCCTACAAGCCTAGTCGTTGGGCCGCCACAGGGGACTGGCTTGGAGGCCGCAGCAGCATAGGCGCGGCAAGGACTATGTAGCTCCAGGTTTGTTGTCCGTTTCGCCAGACCCTTTCCCTGGGGTGACCTCTGAGTTTGGGTCTACGTAGCAGGTTTACGAAAGTAGGATTCCCTTATAAGAAGGACCCCCAATGAGGTATCCCTTCTGATCGGAAATCCCCAAGGAGCAGGTTGACGGGCTTTTCGTTATTTTGGTTTGGCCCTTTGTTTTTGTTTAGACAACTTGGTTCCTTGGTTGCGGGTTCAGAGCGAAGCCGATCCTAGCATTTTTAAGTATAGGACTAGGGTTTAGGGTTGAGGGGTTTAGGGTGTAGGGTCTATTAGGGTTGAGGGTTTACGAGACGTAGAGTTGCGGTGAGGAGGCCTGTTATTTGAGAAGGCGCCCCCAAGCGCGCAGCACAGCGCACGGCCTTCTTGAACAAACCCTAAACCCTCAACCCTAATCACATCCTGAACCCGAAGCCCTAAACCCTAATTTCATCCTAAACCGGAAGCCCTAAACCCTAAATTCTAAACCATATGTCTTATAAACCTTAAACCCGGCCCGCTGGAAGCTATCCCTCCCTGGGCCCCCAGGCATCACTGTGGGCGTGAATGCATCGCTGCTGGGAGCAAAGGCTTATAGCACACCCCAAAGAAACCAAAATATCCAAAACCCTCAGGGTCTAAGTCTTAGGGTTTAGGGTTTAGGGTCTAGCGTCTAGGGTTTAGGGTTTAGGATTTAGGGAACCAACGACGCTAGACCCTTCAACCCTTCCACATTTCTGGGCCAAAGATCCACGGCGGTTTGTGCCGGGTTCAGTGTTTAGGGTTTAGGGAATAGGGTCTAGGGTTGATAGCCAAGGTGCAACCGTCATAAACCGAAGTGTGCGGGAATGGTTAATGGAGTCAATTCCTCAACCCTGGGCGTTAGGTAATGGGTTCCTCTACCAGCCCCCCTCTTTACCCTGCCAGGTTCCCCAACCCTAAACCCTAAACCCAAAACCCCTAAACCCTAAACCCCAAACCCTAAACCCTAAATCCCACACCCTAGACCCTAAACCCTAAACCCCTAAGTAGGGGAATGCCCGTTCCGAGGTTGGCAGTCCTCGCCCGCCTTTTGGCGCGCACGACGCCCAGTGCCGAGGGCAGCGGCTATCCGCAGATGATACGTGGCAGCCCAGTCGTACTTTAGTTGGACCCTTTGGGGGTGTTAGCCCTCTCGGGTGTTGGTCCGGGGGTTTGGGGTCTCGAGGCTGTATGGGACTTAGGGTCTATCATGGGTGTAGGGTTTAGGGATTTAGGCATGTAGGGATTCAGGCATCAAGGGCTTTAGGGCTTAGGGTTTAGGATTTTGGCTGGGTGCTAACCTCCCACGCCCCAAGCCCTATTCCCAAACCCTGAATACTACGAACACCCCCTAAACCAAAGCCCTAAACCCTAAACCCTAAACCCTAAACCCTAAACCCTAAACCCTAAACCCTAAACCCCAGACCCTAGACCCTAAACCCTAAACCCTAGAAGCAACCCGAGCTGCACCCAAGCCGCCCGAGGCAACCCTGAACAGCCCCGAGCATCCCCTGCATCCCAAGAGCAAATCCCCAAACCACCCGGAACGCAACCCTAAACCCTGAAAACCTAAAACCCTAAACCCTAAACCCTAAACCCTAAACCCTAAATCCTAAACCCTAAACCCTAAACCCTAAACCCTAAACCCTAAGCCTCAAGCCCTCAACTCAACCCGAAGCCCTAGACCCTAAACCCTAAACCCTAGGCGCGAAATCCTCAACCCCAAGCTCTAACGCTTAAACCCTAAATAAGCAGCCCCCAAGCATCCCTTAAACCTGAAGCACAGGCCTAAGCCCTAAACACTAAACCCGAAACCCTCATCCCCAAATCCTAAACCCTAAACCCTAATTAAACCCTAAACCCTAAACCCTAAACCCTAAACCCTAAACCCTAAACCCTAAACCCTAAACCCTAAACCCTAAACCCTGAACCCTAAACCCTAAACCCTAAACCCTAAACCCCAAACCCTAAACCCTAAGCTCTAAGCCCTAGAAACGTAAACTCTGAAGCACAGGAAGGCCATGTTCTTCGGCAACACGACGCTGGCAGACTCCAGCTTGTCGCAAAGGCCCTCCTCGTTGGCCGCTTGGCTTTATAAAGCGGGTTTAGGGTTTTTAGGGGTTTAGGGTTTAGGGTTTGGGGTTTGGGGGCGGGTCAAACCTTAGGGTGTTCAGGCTTCAGGGTTTAGGGTTCAGGGTTGGGGTTTAGCGGTTTGGGATTCAGTGTTTCGAGTTTGCGGTTTTGTGGCTTCGGAAGCTCCTGAGCCCTGAAACGTCAAGTTTACCCTAAACCCTAAACCCCGCAACCTCCCTCCCCCGCAAAAAGAGATCCGAAAATCCTAAACCTAAAGCCCAAAACCCTAAAACCTTAAGACCCCAGGACCCAAATCCCGGAAAAGGTTTCGGCTCGAGGTGCCAGGCGTCCCATAGGTTTGTTTTTGGCTTTTGGCTTTTTGGGTTTGGGGTTTAGGGTTAAGGGTTCAGGGTTTTCGGGTGTTGGTGCGGTGTAGGGTGTTGGGGTTTTGGGGGTTTAGATGTCGTGGTTTTCAGGGGTTTTCGCGGGGTTGCGGGTTTATTGTTTAGGGCTTGAGGGTTCAGGAGGCTAAGGTGAGGGCGGAGGATCCCTAAACCTAAACCCTCAACCCTCAACCCTCAACCCTCAACCCTCAACCCTCAACCCTCAACCCTCAACCCTCAACCCTCAACCCTCAACCCCCCTCAACCCTCAACCCTCAACCCTAAACCCTAAACCCTAAACCCTAAACCCCAAAACCCTAAACCCTAAACCTAAGCTTATGCGAGTAGGATAGGAGAATTCTCCATGTTCCCAACTACCCTAGCCTCTCAGACTCCCAGTACTTCCCCGAAGATCCCTGTAGTGCGGGGGGTACGATAAACCCGATTTAAGGATTGTTTGTACAAGGGGGAACTTCCCAAACCCAAACCCTAACCCTAAACCCGAGCCCTAAACCCTAAACCCTAAACCCCAAACCCTAAACCCTAAACCCTACTAAACCCTAAACCCTAAACCCTAAACCCTAAACCCTAAACCCTAAACCCTAAACCCTAAACCCTAAACCCTAAACCCTAAACCCTAAACCCCTAACCCTTAAACCCTAAACCCTAAACCCTAAACCCTAAACCCTAAACCCTAAACCCTAAACCCTATTAGGGGCGAGAGCCGAGGTCTTCCTCTCCACACGCACCTTCTGCGTGAAGGCTGTGGAGCCACCCGAAGAATCGCGGGACCCGAACCTCTAGTCTAACTCCTAGACGGTAAACCCTAAACCCGAAACCCTAAGCCCTAAACTCTGAGCGCTAAGCCCTAAGCCCTAAGCCCTAAGCCCTAAGCCCTAAGCCCTAAGCCCTAAGCCCTAAGCCCTAAGCCCTAAGCCCTAAGCCCTAAGCCCTAAGCCCTAAGCCCTAACCCCCAACCCCTAAACCCTAAACCCTGCTTCCGAGGCCACACACTCAACCCTAAACCCCAAGCCCATAAAAGCAGGAGAACGCCACAGCACCCCACTATAAGGGTACTTTCCAAGTCCCAGAATACGCCCAAGCACCTTGATATAGATCCTAAATCCTGGATCCGAAGCTACCCCGAAACCCCCCCCCCCCCCCTAAGCCCCAAATCCTAAATCCCACCGCTCCTTCTGCTCCCCAAAAACCCTAAGCTCTGAATTCCCGAAACTCTACGCCCGAACTCCCTAAACTCCAAAATTCCTAAGTCCCTAAAGGCCCCGAAGCCTTCTACTCCAAGACCGTCCGCTCTAAACTCAGGGCTTTTAAGTTGAGGGTTGGGGCTTAGGGCTTAGGGAAGCCTTTCTGTGGGCCCTACTTTCTGTCGCTTTTCAGGAGTGAGGTACCCTATATCCCCGTATATATACCCTTTAAGGGATTACATAGGGTACCTCATTCCCCCCTTTCCCAACGAGCCAACCGCAAGCCTGAACCCTAAATCCCTAAACCCTAAGCCCTAAACACCAAACCCAAACCCTACACCCTACACCCTAAACCCTAAACCCTAAACGCTAAACCCCAAACCCAAACCCCAAAACCCCCCCTAAACCCTAAACCCTAAACCCTAAACCCTAAACCCTAAACCCTAAACCCTAAACCCTAAACCCTAAACCCTAAACCCTAAACCCTAAACCCCAGAAGACACTCACTCCCCACAGGCCGTCAGCCTGATGTTGGTCGTTTCCGCCGGGCTGCCCATAGGTTGCTTGGGGCCGCTTCCTGTTGTTTTTTTTTTTTTTGGGGTATGGGGGTGGGGTATGGGGGTGGGGTTTAGGGTTTAGGGTTTGGGGTTTAGGGTTTAGCGTTTAGGGATTAGGGCTCGAGATGTAGGATTCAGGGTTAGCTTAGGGCATTGGAACCGTAGGGTTTCCAAAAGCGCTCCCTTCCCCTTCCCCCCCTAGATCTCCCCGTTGCAGCTTAGGCTAGAACCCTAGGCCCCCAGCCCTAAACCCTAAACCCTAAACCCTAAACCCTAAACCCTAAACCCTAAACCCTAAACCCTAAACCCTAAACCCTAAACCCTAAACCCTAAAACCCTAAAACCCTAAAGCCCTAAACCCTGAAGTTTTCGTGTTTCTCACCCAGCGCTGTACCCGAAGGTTTTCTACTTCCGAGCCCAACTTGATATCCCTAAAGCCTAAAGCCTAAAGCCTAAAGCCTAAAGCCTAAAGCCTAAAGCCTAAAGCCTAAAGCCTAAAGCCTAAAGCCTAAAGCCTAAAGCCTTAAGCCTAAAGCCTAAAGCCTAAAGCCTAAAGCCTAAAGCCTAAAGCCTAAAGCCTAAAGCCTAAAGCCTAAAGCCTAAAGCCTAAAGCCTAAAGCCTAAAGCCTAAAGCCTAAAGCCTAAAGCCTAAAGCCTAAAGCCTAAAGCCAAAAAACTAAAGCCTAAAGCCAAAAGCCTAAAGCCCAAAGCCTAAACCCTAAGCCCTAAACCCATGGTACTTCTAAGGGGTTCAGGGTCCCGAAGCTTTGAACTTAAATATAACCCCGAAACCCTAGACAACATCCCCTACCGATTTCGGTTTTAGGGTTCAGAGTTTAGGGTTAAGGGTTTAGGGTTTAGTTTGGGGTACCTTCCCCGAAGTTATAGTTGGGATCCTCCTTGATTCAAGGGCTGCTGGGTCCTTTGGAGGGCCATGATCCACAATCTCCGAGTCGCGTCAGCCCCACACCGCTTAGACCCTAAACCTGAAACCCAAGCCCCTCTAGCCCTAAACCTCTACACCCAACCTCTTGTCCCGTCCGTTGGACACTGACCACACCCTGCCCTTCTGCGATATACGTTGAACCCTAAACCCTAAACCCTAAACCCTGAAGCCTAAACCCTACACTCTAGGTGCTCTGCAGGTCAGGAAGGCCCCAACGTCCACCTCGCTGCGTGCATTGCCCGCCACATCCGCTATTCTTTCTTCGAGCGGAACCTGCAATCGGAACCTGGATGTAAGTTGACTTTGTCATAGTTGGGTAACATTTTATTTTGTTAAGCGTATTTAAACACAAATAGAACAATATATTCTTAATACGATCCCAACCATGGACTAGTTGAAGCCTAAACCCCTAAGACTCAAGCCGAATGGCAGCTGTTTGGGGTTAGGGTTTCGGGGCTTGGGGTTTAGGAGTTTAGGGTTTCGGGTACCTTCCTGTTTCATGCGCAGGTAGAAGTGCAGAGTTAGGACTTATGCAAGGTCACAATAGAATAGCTGTCCTTGTCATCTCGCCTACAGCCAACTCCAAACCCCAAGCCGCCTTGGAGGTTCGAACTAAGGGACCATGTAGCTCCCAAGAAAGCCCTAAACCCTCACCCTAAACCTGACCACCCTAAGCCCTAAACCCTAAACCCAACACCCAACACCCTAAACCCCTAAACCCTACACCCTAAGCCCCTAAACCTCTACACCCTGAGCCCGAACGCTTTGACCCACCATGCCAAGGAGACTTCAGTGCACATCCTCCACGCCGCCTGTGCTTGCGGGGTGGCTGCGACTTTCTCCTCGCCGCTGCGGCCGCAACTTACAGGGACGAACTGTAAAACCCTTAAAACCCTGTAAAGTTTAGGGTTTAGGGGTGTTTAGGACTGTAAACCCTTAAAACCCTGTAAAGCTTAGGGTTTCGGGGTGTTTAGGCCTTTCAAAGTGGCCGTGTTAAAGTGCACTGCTCCTTGCCCTCCGTAGAGGAGGCAAAGGTCACATGCCTCCCTCCACACCGTTAGCGGAACTGGGGGCAGCTGCCAGCACGTTCCTTATCCTTGTGCATGGTGTTGGGGCCGATTGCGTTTGCATCGCTGAGTGGGGAGGCCTTTCGTCCGTAGTTCGTGCGTCCCATGTGTTGCTTCGTTGTTGCATGCTGTTGTTATGGAGAGTGACTGTGGTAGCTTAAACCCTAAACCTAGGGTCCTTAACCCTGAACCCTCAAGAGTGGCAAAGCCCAGGCGCCCAATGTTGAGGCCTTCATATACCAGCCCTAAACCTAATTAACCCTTAAACCCTAAACCATAAACCACTTAGGCCGCTCGGTGGCGTACTCCTGTCGCTGGAGTTGATGCTGCCACAGATCTACACGTTTCAGGTGCCTTCTTCAGGTTGTTGGGGTTGTGTAGTAGGGTTTAGGGTTTAGGGTTTAGGGTTTAGGGTTTAGGGTTTAGGGCTTGAGGGTCTAGGCCCTTCCTGAGATCGCCTCCCCGAAGCCCTCAACCCGAAACCCCTAAGCTCCGAGCCCGAAGCCCTAGGCTCCAAGCCCGAGGACCCGAATCTCTAACTCCAAACCCCTCTCTCGCCCCAAAGAAATTTTGGGGGTTTAGGGTTTTGGGTTTAGGGTTTAGGGTTTAGCCCTATACCCCAGACCCCATACCCTAAACCCCCTAAACCCTAAGCCCTAACCCCCAGACGATGCAGGTCTACTGGGGATGCTTTGTGGCCGCCTTCTGCGGCGCCGTGTCCACGTGACCTCGGCGACAGGGTCTAGGTTTAGTTTTTAGGGTTTAGGGTGTAGGGTTTAGGGTTTAGGGTTTAGGGTTAGGGTTTAGGGTTTAGGGTTTGGGTTTAGGGTTTGGGGTTTAGGGTTTTGTGTTCTGGGTTTAGGGTTTAGGGTTTAGGGTTTAGGGATACTAGCATGCGATTTCCTTCGGGTTGAGGGGCTCTTAGGACTCTTAGGGTTTCGGGTTAAGGGTTTGGGGCTTCGGATCTGGGGTTTAGGGCCAGTAGCCCTAAACCCTAAACCCGAAACCCTAAACCCTAAACCCTAAACCCTAAACCCTAAACCCTAAATCCTAGACCCTAAAACCCTAAACCCTAAACCCTAAACCCTAAACCCTAAACCCTAAACCCTAAAGCCAAAAGCCTAAACCCTAAACCCTAAACCCTAAACCCTAAACCCTAAACCCTAAACCCTAAACCCTAAACCCTAAACCCTAAACCCTAAACCCTAAACCCTAAACCCACAAGGTACCTGCTGAAGTCTTGGGCCTTTGGGCCCGACTACGCCCAGCTCTTAGACTCGGACGTGTCGCCGGACGAGGGCATGGTCAGGAGCTAGGGTTTAGGGTTTAGGGTTTAGGGTTTAGGGTTTAGGGTTTAGGGTTTAGGGTTTAGGGTTTAGGGTTTAGGGTTTAGGGTTTAGGGTTTAGGGATACTAGCCCTAAACCCTGTGGCCTTTGGTGAGGAGCTCGTGAACGGGAGTTTGGACATTTGGGGAGTTTGGGGAGTTTGTAGGTTTAGGACGTTTAGGGGGTTTAGGGTAGGTTTAGGGAGCTTGGGAGGTTTGGGGAGTTTACGGTCGGTTTAGGATGTTTAGGGAGGTTAGGGTATAGGTTAGGGGGTTTTAGGGAGTTCAGGGAGCTTGGGGAGTTTGTGTAGGGTTTCGGACGTTTAGGGAGTTTGGGAAGGGTTTAGGGAATTTAGGGAGTTTAGGGTTTGGGGCTTAGGGCTTAGGGCCTAGGGCTTGGGGCTTATGGATTAGGGCTTCGGGCCTAGGGCTTGGGGCTTAGGGATCAGGGCTCAGGGCTTAGGGCCTAGGGCCTAGGGCCTAGGGCTGAGGGATGAGGGATGGGGGAGGAGCTCGGTCGTTGGGCTTCTTGTTTGGCTTTTCGGGATGCTTGAAGGGCTGATTGGGTTGGGGCGGTTTCGAGTTTAGAGCTTCGGGTTTCGGGTTTGGGGTTTTGGGGTTTTCTTTTTTGCAGGGGGGGGGGGGGGGGTGGGTTTCGGGCGGCATTTCGTCTTTTGTTGGGAGGTCTTTTTGGGGCTTTGTCGTTTGCTCTGTCGGGCTTTCCACCCTAAACCCGAAGCCCCTAAGCCCAAACTCTAAACTCTACAACACCAGGACCCTGGATTGGTCTTTGGAGTTTGGCTTTTTGGCTGTGGCCTTTGCCAGGTTTTTTTATAGGCGAAGCCCCAAACCCTGAATCTCAAGTCCGAAACACGGATTAGGGGACTTTAATGGGAACCCCAAACAGGGCACCCCCAAGAATATAGTAGGAGTATAAATAGGAATATACTTGGGTCCGTATATTCCCTTTATATTCCTACTCTATTCCTGAGGTTCCCTGTTTGGGGTTCCCATCAGGATCCTTTTAGCGGATTTCGGGTTCAGGGTTTAGGGCTTAGGGTCTAGGGTTAGGGATACTAGCCCTAAACCCTAAACCCGAGTTTTTTCAAGGTTTTTCAAGGTTTTTCAAGGTTTTTCAAGGTTTTTCAGAGTTTTTCAGTGTTTTTCAAGGTTTTTCAATCTTTTTCAGGTTTTTAATTCAATTCTGATGAAGGGCCGCCCCCGCGACCTTTTCACAGCCTAGTTTTGGTCAAGGGGGGGTCGTATTTTTCAATTTTAAAGGCAAAATAGTCTTCGGAGACCCCCTCCCCTTGAGGGGGAAAGTTTGCCTCCAAAAACACCCCAAATGAGGGTGACCCCAGTGGGGCCGAGTCCCAGTTAAAAATGCGATTTTTCAGTACTGAAATCGACGGTTCTGGGTGGCTCTCGTCTTCTGGATTTTTGACCAAAACCGAGCCTTCACTGACAGGGGCTTCTAAACCGTAGGGTTTAGGGCCCTAAGAGCATAAAGGGCCTATTGTGGGCCTTAGATTAGATTTCGGGTTTTGGATGGGATCCAAAGGGTGGGTGGGTATATCTTCGATACCAGAGTAGCGAGCTTGACTAGTGAATGCTTGAACTGGAGATGCTGAACCCTAAACCCTAAACCCTAAACCCTAAACCCTAAACCCGAAACCCGAAACCCGAAACCCGAAACCCTAAACCCTAAACCCTAAACCCTAAACCCTAAACCCTAAACCCCTAAACCCCTAAACCCCTAAACCCCTAAACCCCTAAACCCTAAACCCTAAGAGTCAAGTAGGAACTACCCCCTGCACTGCGCCCTCTTCTGCCTCGTCATCGGGGCGGTGTTCGGGCTTCTGGGCGGCCTCTTCAACTTGCTGCACGACCCTCTGGGCTTCTTAAGGGTTTAGGGTTTAGGGTTTAGGGTTTGAGGGTTTAGGGTTAAGGGTTTAGGGTTTCGGGTTCAGGGTTTAGGGTTTCGGGTTTAGGGTTTAGGCTTCGAAGGGTTTAGGGTGGAGGCATTCAGGGTTTCGGGTTTAGGGATTCAGGGTTTAGGGTCCCCAACCACCCCCCCCCCCGCCCCCGCCCCCCTTTACCCAAAATCAGGCCCAAACAAGATCGGAGTAGGGATTTTGTGTTGGGGCCTTCCCACACAACTTTTGCAGTCCATAGACCCAAATTGCCCCAATATGGCCCCGAAACCCTAAACCCCAAACCCTTCCCCCGCTTCCCCTGCCAACTCAATATGCAGCTTTCCCAATTCGGCTACCCTTTTTGCTGTTTTGGGGCGTTCCCACACGAAGTACGGGAGTAACTTTAAGGGGTCCCTTATAACCCACCGTGCTCACTAGTTCTTAGCAGGGAGTTCTTGATTCAGGTACCTTACTGTATATCCCTCGTATACAGAGACCCCAAGAATCAGGGTTTAGGGTTTAGGGGTTTTAGGGTTTAGGGTTTAGGGTTTAAGGTTTAGGGTTTAGGGTTTCGTGTCTAGACCCACCGAAACAGCCGAAGCCCTAATTCCCTGAGCCCAAAAACACCAACCCTGGACGCCCTTAACCTCAAAGAAAGCAGAAGAATCAGGGCTCCTTAACAACCGTGGAGAGAGAGAGAGAGAGAGAGAGAGAGAGAGAGAGAGAGAGAGAGAGAAAAAAAAGCGAGATAGAGAGAGAGAGAGAGAGAGTGAGCCCGAAACCCCAAAATGTGGAAAGAGCAACCTTAAACCTCAAACCCTGCACCCCTAAACCCTAAACCCCAAACCCTAAACCCTAAACCCTGCACCCTAAACCCCGACATCTTGAGCCAGGACCGAATGGCCCGGGCGTCCTCCAGGTTCTGCCAAGGGCCCGGAGCCATCTGCGGCTTCCGATGGCGCGACCTGGCCATGGTGCCCTCGGCAAGTTGTCGGGGTTTGGGGGGTTGGTTAGGAGGGTCGTTTAGGGTCGTTTAGGGTGGTTTTTAGGGTTGTTTTAGGGTTGTCTAGGGTTGTTTGGGGTTGGTTAGGGTTTAGGGTTTAGGGTTTCGGGTTCAGGCTTTAGGGTTTAGGGTTGAGGCAGTTTATGCAGTTTGGGGGTGGCGAGGCAGTGGTTTTCAGGATCTGCTTTGGGTTGAGTAGGGGGCGGTGGGGGTATAGACCGAGGAGGGCCCTTATGGGCGTCGATTTTGGGAATGTCAAGGTGTAGATTTTCCGCTTTGGTCTTAGGGTCTTGGCTTCCTTTAGTTCACGCAATCAACTTCGAAGCCCCCCCGCCAACCCCCTGCCCCCCCTCCCCTTCCCCGAAGCCTTCTCCGAAAAACTTATACCCCGAGGCCCAAGGTCCCAAACCCCCAAAACCGTGGTGCAATGGAAATCCTGACATATTCCTTCGCATATAGGGACCCGAAAAGGGATCCTAATTTAGAGAACTACCCAAATATCAATGAACCCCCAAACCCTAAACCCACAAGCCTTGTCGAGACAGCTTTGGATGTTGTCTAGGAAGGGCCCTGGCGCATTTTGTATTCCTCCTTCGTTCGATTCAAGAGGATTTCATGTAGGAATATGTTGTGAGATGGCTTTAGAGGCCAGGGGTCTCAAGAATTGCGCTGAACCCTAAACCATACACCCCAAACCCCACGAACAGTGGAGTGGCCAGGTCATGATGGTGGCGGCACTGTAGCCTGACCCAAGCGAGTGTGCAGGGTTTGGCGGTTTAGGGTTCGCTGGGCCGTTTGTGCGTTGGGGTAAATGTTGTGTTGCCCTTCCTTCATTAAACGGGAGCACATTCTTGAATCGTTTTCAGAGGGTTTAAAGGACAACTCAGTTGGTATAGGGAATTGGGTTAGGGTAGGCTTTGGGGTTTTGTGGTAGGGCTTTGGGGTTTTGCAGGTTTAGGGTCTGGGGGGCTGAATGGCTGGTGGCTTTTGTTTGGGAGGTTCTTCAGGCTTGAACCCCTAACCTCCATACCCTACAGCCTACATCTTAGTAGTAGAGTAGGTAACCTTTAACCTTTTTGGGTTACTATATTCCCCTTAGAATCCCAAAGGTTAACCTTTAAAACCCCTAGGTACTGGACAACTAAGACATCCCTGCGGCCTAGAGCTCCTAGAGCCGAACCCCCTGAGCCCCTTGAAACCCGGAAAGCCGCTAAATAACCCTCTGAAAGAACTCGATCCCCCTTTTGAAACCCCAAACCCTAAACCCCCAAACCCCAAACCCTAAACCCCAAGCCCCAAACCCTAAGCCCCAAACCCCAAACCCCAAGCCCTAAGCCCCAAGCCCCAAACCCCAAACCCTAAACCCTACACCCTAAACCCCCAAACCCCAATCCCTAAACCCCAAACCCTAAACCCTATACCCTAAATCCTAAACCCTAGACCAGGAACTCCTCTCTCACCTGGCAACTCGAGCTGCTCCGTGGGCAGCAGCAGCCTCCCCTTCTGAACGCGCTGTTCAGCAAAGGTGCCTGGAAGGGGTTCTTAAGGGGTGGGGTTCAAGGGGGGTCTAGGGTTTAGGGTGCGGAGCTGCAACTGGTATTGTAGAAAGGAGTTAGTGTTGGGGGTTGGAAGGGTCAATGAACCCGGAAATCTTGTATGGCTCAAGATGGCCACGAGCCGTCAGCTTTTGTTGAAAAAGTACGTACGCCTGGGGTTGGGTTTAACGGGTTGGAGTAGTCCCGTCCCTTCTCCCTTATCCTGTCCCCTTAGGGGTGGGTGTTCTTGTTTCTGGTTCGATCTGGGAAATCCATATAGGCGACTGTTGAGGGTTGGTTTCTTTCCCTGTTCCCTTTCGGTTGCCCCCGCAGGTTATGAGCCCAAGTTAGGTTCCCTGCGGTTGAGTGTTGTCTTAAGATCTTTGGGATCAAGAAGCAATGCCTTCTCCCAAGCGATGGCTCCAACCTTCCTCAGATGGTGGACAGAATGGTGGAGCTGGAAATGGTGCAGCTGAGTCTCTGGGTGAAAGGGCGGTGCTGGAAGAGGTGATGCCTGGCGCTGAAGAACATCTGGAAGAAGCCTTGGTTGCAGAAGACCCCAATGTGGGTATGAATCCCAATGTGGATATGGTTAGCAATGCTGAAGCGGAAGGACGTGCTGTCTCTGTATCGCCAAAGCCTGGTGAAAAAAGGAACTGGGACGCGACTGGTGGTATAGATCGTGAAATGGAGGTGACTGTTTTACGCGTGTTGCAAAAACATGGGTATCAGCCGTCGACTTCGACTTCGGGCCGTATGGTAGACCAAGGGTCTCAGACCGATCTGATTGGAGAAGTGCTGCAAGCGGCCAGGAGGCCTCTGAACAAGATTAAAGGGGATCCCTCTTCGAGTTCCCAAGGTGGTGGAAGCGGTTACGAACAGAAGGGTGCGGACAGCTTTGAAGCTGCACCAGCTGCTGAATACGCCATGGGGGAGGAGGAGATCTTACAGATGGAGGCTGAAAGGTTGCGCCAGTTGTCAGAAGAAGAGGATGAGATGCGTCAAGTCTCTGAAAGGGATGGTTTTCGGAAAGATGAGCATCTGATCAAAGCGTGCGATGGGACAACGTGGGAATGGCACCTCCATGAAGATGGGAGACAATATTACTACTGCCTGGATACGCAGGAAAGCAAGTGGACGTTGCCGGTTGTAGGTGAAAAGATGAAGAGTGACGAGGTGGTTGGGTCTCCTTCGGGCAATGAGCTGGAAATGGAGGCTGCACTGGGTTCTTCATCCTCTACTCCGACGCCTGAGTCTACGAGGGCATTCCAGGGTAGTGTAAATAGTGTAGGTGAAAAAGATTTTTCCTCTACTATCAGGGATAGCGGTCTTAGGGCTGGTGGGGACGCCCCGACCTCGGGTCCTCCTGATGAGGAGGGGATTCCTGGAAACCGAGCAGACATCGCTGGAGCTCAACATCTGGATCGGGAAGAAATGGAAGCGCTTTCTGAGGGTGTGGCAGCGGTGGAATCGGTGGGTCCAGAAGAAAAAATGCCCAATGTGGAGATCGGCACTGTGTCGGCTGCAGAAGAGAGAGTGGTGGATGTGGTACCTGTCGTTCAGGAAGGTGGTCCTGGAGATTTGGAAGACGGAGGGAAAAAGTTGTGTGCTACGACTGAGGAGGTCTCTTCGTTTGGTGCCAAGAATCCTGCCGTTCAAAGGAAAAAAGAGGCTTCTGGAATAGCTGGAGACACGGAAGATCTGAAAGATGAGGCCTGGAGCGCCAATGATGCGCGGGTCAATGCGCCAGATAGTACCTGGAGTGCGAAAGAAGCACGGGTTGAGGTGCATATGGTGTCACGTTCCACGGGCGACTGCAACAATGGGGCGCAGGTCTCCGCAGCAGCTGATGATGGAGGTTCACAGGTGGACGCACTGGTGCAACCTGAAGTTAGCTGCGAGGAACGAAATAGCAAGGGCTACACCGGAGCCGATGAGGCAGCTGTGGTCAATGATGGTGGCAATTCTCCTTTGGAAACCATGGAACCAAAGGAGCCTGCGGTGGAAGAAAATGTACCTGCCGTGGATGATCAATTCAATAGCCCTGCAGTGGAAGAAAATTTGCCTGCTGCAGAAGGTGAGACAAAAGACTCCAATGATGGGTCCACTCCCATGAAGGGAGAAGTGTTGCCGTCTGGAAGTTCGCCGGAAGTCGACACCGAGCGAACTGCAGCAGATGAGGCAAGGCCATTGGCTGGAAAAAAGGAAGGTCCTGAGCCCCTGGAGCACAAGATGGATGATCTTGTGGGACTCGTGCAGGAGCCGGACGAGCAGTGTGACCCAAAGGTGAAGACAAAGGATGCGCCAGGAGCCGATGATACAGAGATGGTTTCTGAAGAGCATGCAAAGAAAGTGCCCCGAGCGGGAGCCTTGGAATCACCTGGGGAACATTGCTACCAAGAGGGAGATGAGATCATGGGTCTAGTGCGCTGCATCAATGGGTATGGAGCCTTTTTGGACCATGGTGATGTGAATGTATTGATTCCTGCAGAAGGGAACAGCGCACATCAGTTCAAATTTGGTGATACTGTCAATGGAACAGTGAAGCGAGTGGAAGATGATGGTACCATAATCTTGGACACCTTTCTGGTTTTGGAAGAGGACGAGGAGGACTCTTCTTCGACGCTGCGTAAATGGAAACCCAGCGGCTGGAGTACGTGGTGGACAGATTCATGGTATGCTGGTCAATGGTACCAAGATTCCGGCAGTCAATGGGACTGGAAACGGGAGGAAGAGCAATCCGATGGAAGGGTTGCTGATCAAGAGTTATCCTCAGAAGAACAAGAGGAAAGGCAACTTTATGGAGAAAAGATCTATAAAGCTCTTCTTGAGGATGGAAACGCTGATAAGGCCTATGTTGGCAAAATCACTGGGATGCTGTTGGGTCGCCCAATGGAAGAGCTACAGGAGTGTGTGGCAGATCATGCATTCCTCAATGCGGAAGCTCGGCGCGCGTATGGCATCTTGCAAAGTGATGGTTGGAAGCCTGATGGTACAGAAAGCACAGGCTTGGGAAAGCTAACCACTTTTTCCCGAAAACAGTACCACAACGCGCTTTTCGAACTGGCATGCAGAAAAAGGAGATTTACTCGACCAGTTGTGGGTGAAGCGGTGGCAACGGTGCTGAGTCAAGGGGAAGATGAACTTTGGAACGCGCTTTGGTTGGACACCAAGCGATTTTTGCAGGAGCTTGATGGTGCAGTGGAATCCATGAGCAAAAGGGAGAACAAGCCAATGGAAGCCTACATGGATCCTGACCAGTATAAAAAGGCTTACATGACTCCACAGACTGTGTCACCTGGATACAGCAAGCTGTGCAAGTTCTTCAAGAAGGGAAGGTGTCGCAATGGTGATGGGTGTCCCTATGAGCATCGTCGTTATGGTGAAGGTTGGCCAGAAGGAGGATCAACTGAGCCAAAGAACAGCCAAGAAGCTGGAGATGAGGATGGGAACATCGGTGACCCTCCCACAGAGGAAGGTACAGTGGATGAGGCACAGCAGGAGCGGGAGGATTTAGCCTTCCGGGCCAAGTACAATTTTGGCAAAGGTGCATCAAAGGGTGAACCTACGTCGGGTGAGCCAAAAGGTCGTCTGTGTCTGTATTACAATCAAGGTGGTTGTAAATATGGGACTACATGCAGGTATCTTCACAACGATGACATAGCATTGGAAGGGACTTGGGAGCCCGGCAAATCTTGGGACAATGCTTCCAGGAAGGCACTAAGGGACGCGGGGTTCCATCATTGCTGCTTCGACTACTACCTCAAAGGGAGATGTCGCGTGCGATTTGGCTGCAAGTACTCTCACGAAGAAATGTCTGAAGACCGGCTGGCCCAATTGAAGCATCTGGTGAATGTGGCGAACCATGTGTCATTTCAAAGGGGAAGAGGATTGGAGATTCCCGACAGGAACGCCTTTCAACCACCGGTAAGTGGGGGAGCAGAATCTTCGTCCTCCTCGGCACCAAAAGCGCTGCAAATGACCAATGTGTCGCAAAAAGAAGGTGAAAAGGGTATTCTGGATGAAGCAGAAGCTGATGAACAAAAGAATTCGGTGGCTGAATCCACTGGTACTCGGCTTCAAAATCCAGAGGAGCCAATTGAAAATTGGATGGCTCGCAACGAACACCTTTGGGTGTATACCCCTCATGTAAGTGAGGTGATGATTACACTACGTGTCGGACTTGCAAGAGTTCATCTTTGTGGAAGATTTGGTTGACAAAGGGATCAACAAAGTGACCGCATGCAAAATTCTGCAATTGGTGGGTGGTGTCCGATATCGTCCGGAGGCACCGGAAAAAGCAGTTCCTTCCGATGCATCTGTACGGGTACAACAATCTTCTGGGAGCAAGGGAACTGGAAGAGAGGCGGTGCGAACCCTCACTCAGGTGCGTGAAGCTGAAGGCTCCGGTGCAAAAACCATGCCGAGAGGCTCCTATCGGGAGCTTTTTGATAAGGTCAGGTGCCGTGATGCTTGGACGCTTGCGCAGAGGTCTCCGCTGTGCGTACAGAAGCTGCAGTTGGTGGGAGTTGGAATGCCGCCGGTGAACCCGCCAACAAAAAAGTATCGGTCAAGATCAAACCCTGTGAGAAGGGGAAGGCCCTTGCTGGATAAAAAACAGGTGCGACAGGTGCCACGCTCTCGTTCACAACGACGAGTGCAACCGGCGGAAGTGGTGGAAAAGCCAAAGCCACTGGAACTGAAGCCTCGTGGTGGGTTGTCGTATCGGTTCAGCAGAGCGTGGGCAGATGTGGTGGATGATGATGAACAGGCGGAGGCTTTGGTCTCTTATGCCGCTTCCTCAAGCGATTCAAGCGAGGAGGAGACCAATGCCGCGCAACGCATGAGGGAAATCTTTTTGCAAGAAAGGGATTCACAGAGAACTGCGATTCGTGGCAATGTTCCGCTGGGTGGTTCTTCAGGCCCCAATGACGGGCAGAAAAAATCGGTTCACCTTGGCGAAGGGCGCGACAAAGCGTCGCGGGGGGAGACCCGCCAAGAAGTGACTTCACAAGTTTTTTCGCTACCACAACCTTCTCGTCGAACTGAACAGTCTCAAAAAAGAGCAAGGGATGGCTCAGTTATGGTTGGTTCGCTGGCGGTGGGCTCCACGGATGAGGTTTTACCTGGGCAAGGTGTTGCTGGACAGGTGAATGTATCTGAAAGCGCTCAAGTTCTTCCTGGGCAAGAAGTGGCTGGACAGGAGACGGCGCTGGAAGGAGCAGTGCAAATTTCTGGCGAGGAGACTGACCAAAAAGAAGGAGAAGGTGGGAGCAATGAACTCCGTGGTGATGGTGCGAAGATATTGGATGTTTGTCCGGTGAAGAAGGACCCTCAGCAATTGCTGGTTAAAGGTCTTCTGACTCGGATTTATTGGAAGGTTGCTGTTGGCAAGTTGCCTGTGGGGCAAAGAGACTGCCAGAAGGGGTCCAATAAGATGGATCGAAACTTGGTTATTAGCATGTCATCTGAGGGTGCAAGCGAACAGGACGAGAACCTGGCACTGGAGGACGATGCTGATCAGTCAATAGGTGATGGTGCGATGGTGGTTATGGTGTATGATCCAGGAACGCTGATTCAGTCGCCAACAACTGATTGGGTTATGCGTCGCGGTCTGACCGATCGTACCATCTGGCCAGCAATAGCGGCTACGGCACAGAGGATATGTGCTGAAATGGTTCAAGTGGATGAAATGAATGCCCAGCTAGGGACTGGAGCACTCCTTTTTCAAAGGAGAGATCAAGGATATTATGGTGATATGCATCATTCGTTCCATGACAATCCGTGCTTGCCGGCGGTGGGAAATTATCCTCTTTCGGTGATGGGTGCATTGCTATCGCCTGGTCTGGAAGGGGAATTCAAAAATACTGATAAGTTTGGAGCTGCTATGGAGGCAATTGCCTATGATTGGAGTCGCAGTCCAGGCATGGAAGTTCACATTGAACTTATGGCGAGGGTAGCCAAATTGGTTCATCCTTTCCTTACCCTAGGAGCTCAAGGGTCAGTGATGTTCTTGGAGTTTCTCTGGCAGCGCGGGAGGGCCCAGTTGATGGAGTTCCTTCAGGCGGCGACTTGCGCTGATCAATTGGAGGTTCTCTGGAGAAGGATGGACGACGATGCTGATGAAGAAGTGGATCCTTCGACAGCGGTGCTGGAAGTTCTTGGACCGGAGGATGCGGTACTTGATCAAGGGAACAATGAATCCCTTATTCCCATTGAAGATGCTGGAGGTGAGACAATTG
Organism: Symbiodinium natans; assembly: GCA_905221605.1. Taxonomy (NCBI): domain Eukaryota; class Dinophyceae; order Suessiales; family Symbiodiniaceae; genus Symbiodinium; species Symbiodinium natans. The sequence continues at coordinate 107,630 of CAJNDS010000338.1, forward strand.
GTGACACTGGAAGGGATGGCAAAGCGCCAGAAGTTTCTCCGGAAGAGGAGACATCCAGTGGGTCATCAAGACTGGCTGACACAAGGATTTTCTTGTGGTCAGTGTACTCCCGCGTTGCTTCCAATTTCTCTACGCAGGACCGCACTACTGGTAAGATCTTTGACAGCACAAAAGGGTATCCTGGTGAAGGACCAAACAATGGTGACAATCCTTCCTCTAAGAGGAACTTACCCTGGATCTCGGAAGACTACCTCGACGAAGTGGTGTCAAAAAAGATGGAAAGGTCTTCAGATATGGATGGGTTGGATGGGTTTGTTCCGGGAAGTGAGGGACCGTTGGAAAAGGTAGAGGTGGAGAATGTTACTGCCTCTAAAATTCTTATGGCTCTTTGGAAGAAGGGATATAGAGCTGGGTATAGGAGGTTGTGTCGTTTGAACGCATCTGGATGCAAGGTTGGAGCAATGAAACGTCCAATCAAAAGGGTGCAGAAGATCGGCGCTAGAAAGGCCTTCCTGAAAATGTTCAATGTTTTTGGATCGTCTCAGCATGGCTCAGGAGCTGGCGGAAAACCAATCATGAAGGTGGTAGGACCAAGGCCAGGTTTTCCAGCTGTACTCCAAGCATCAAATACTGATAGCACTTTGGGTGAAGGGAGCAGTTTCCAGGTACATGGCAATGTTCATGTAGAGCAGAATCGCCCTATGGACCGGTACGAGGCAGAGCGCTTGGAGAAGAGGAAGAAAGGCTTCTGCTATTGGTTCAGCAAGGGGAAAGATCGCTGCAAATTTGGTGAAGACTGCAAATTCATCCATTCAGAAGATGATGTGGTGCTACATTCGTATTGGTGCAAATACTATGTGGCGGGGAGACCCTGCTTCGCTGGAAAGGAGTGTGAGTTCTCGCATGATGCAACTGGTGTGAGGTGCATCCAGTTTGCTCGGTCTGGGAAGTGTCGTTATGGTGACAGGTGTGTTTTCGAGCATGGTGTTCCGCTGGATGAACAGAGGCCAAGGTCTCCAAGGACGCCCCCAAGGGATGGTCCAAGGAGAAGTTCTGGTGCAAAAGGTGGAGAAAAGGAGATCTCTCCTGAACAGTTCGATGATGGTGAGGAGGATTTTATGGTTTATGACGATGATACCAAAATGACGGAACTGTTGATGGAGGCGATTTCATTTCTGTCCGATGGCAAGTCAGATTTGGCTCGAGCAGAGGCGGACCCACTGTTCAAACTCCTGAAGTTCAATGGAGATGCTGACCAGATGGATAGAGAATGGGTTTCGTGGACCACTAGTATGCTGTCCGTGCTGGAACTTCACGAAGTAGTGAAGTCGTATGATGTTTCGCTCGCGGAGGTGGAAGAATGGGTCAATGACCTGAGGATATGGTACGAGCGAGCCAATTTGGGAGAAGAGACAGATTCCAAAAGGGGCAAAAAGAGGTCCCTAGAAAGGGAGTCCAGCAAGGATATTCCTGCAGAAAAAGAAGTGGTTGAAACTTCGGAGACGGAGGTTGCCGTTGAGGAGGAGATGAAAAAGGTCAAAAAGAAGAGGAAAGCTGCAGCTATCGAAGATCCTTACACTCTCATGGTTCCAAAGCCGAAGAAGATGCCGGCGATCATTGAGAAGGGTGGATCATCATCCAATGTGGTGGTTTCTGCAGTTGAAAAAGCTTCGAAAATGCGCACAAAGTCAAATGTCGGTGGAAAGACGAAGAAGAAGGAGAAAAGTCAGAGTCCCAAAAAGGAAGAGGTGGTAATGGTGCAAGGTCCTGAGGAAAAGGATCGTCCATCTGATGTGGATGCACCAGCGTCTACCACTGTGAATGCAGAGCTGGGTCAATCTTGCCAAGCGATTGAGGACGCAAAGAGAGAAGGATTGGTATCCTCAATTCAAAGGTGCGTGCAGGATCCTGTTCTTACAGTTTCGGACCTGGAGTATATTCTGCTGCAACTTCACCTCAGAATTGCCAACAATCGGAAAAAGAAGTGATTGGATGGTATGGATGAAGGGATGGTTTTTCTCTTTCTGGAGACAGGTGCGCTGGAACAGCCAATGTGCTGACAATGTGGTGGTTACTATTAAGGGTATGGAAATCCCTGATAGTAGAAGTCAGTAGTTTTTCGCGTAGCGAAGACCACGGTTTGTGGTGAAGAAGGCCGAAAAGTCTTCAATGACAAGAGGATCATGGTGGAAAAAGATTCTCTGTGGTTAGTGGGTTAGCCAATGAGCTATAATTTCGTCCTGGATGACGTAAAACCATATTGTGCATTTCAAGCAGCTGGCTGCTGCCTTAATGGCAGTTTTTGGCCAAAAGATCTGCACCTCCAATGTGTCCTAGGAAATCCTAGGACAGGGGGAGTGCGGAGCTGCAACTGGTATTGTAGAAAGGAGTTAGTGTTGGGGGTTGGAAGGGTCAATGAACCCGGAAATCTTGTATGGCTCAAGATGGCCACGAGCCGTCAGCTTTTGTTGAAAAAGTACGTACGCCTGGGGTTGGGTTTAACGGGTTGGAGTAGTCCCGTCCCTTCTCCCTTATCCTGTCCCCTTAGGGGTGGGTGTTCTTGTTTCTGGTTCGATCTGGGAAATCCATATAGGCGACTGTTGAGGGTTGGTTTCTTTCCCTGTTCCCTTTCGGTTGCCCCCGTATAGGGTTTAGGGTTTAGGGTTTAGGGTTTAGGGTTTAGGGTTTAGGGTTTAGGGTTTAGGGTTTACTTAAGAACCTTGTAGAAGGCGCAAGCCTTGAAGGGGTTCAGGTGGTCGAAGGCTTTAAGGTTTAGCTTAAACCTAGTGCTTGACTCTCAACCCTAAACCCTAAACCCTAAACCCTAAACCCTAAACAAACCCTAAACCTGAACCCTAAACCCTGAACCCCCCTGAACCCAAAACCCTGAACCCTAAACCCAAAACCCAAAACCCTGAACCCTAAACCCTAAACCCTAAACCCTAAACCCCAAACCCTAAGGTGGCGGTATTTTTTCCGTAGTTTTTTTTTCCGTTTTTTTTGTAGTTTTTTTCCGGCCGTCTGGCCCAGCAAGCAAGCAAGCAAGTAAGCAAGCGAGCCAGCAAGCAAGCAAGGAAACCAAGCAACGGTACCAACAAGCAAGCAATCAAGCAAGCAAGCAAACAAGCAAGCAAGCAAGCAAGCGAGCAAGCGGGCCAGCAAGCAAGCAAGCAAGCAAGCAAGCAAACAAGCCAGCCCCCCCCGCTTGGGCTGCGCCCCCCCCCCCCC
>CAJNDS010000338.1:110957-115957 GCA_905221605.1 Symbiodinium natans
AACCCTTAACCCTAAACCCTAAACCCTAAACCCTAAACCCTAAACCCTAAACCCTAAACCCAACCCCCCCGCTTTTTAGCTTCTTTCAAAGCATGTGAATCTTGAAACCCATCATGCAAGCAAACTCATCATGCAAGCATTGAGTTTGCAAATGGGGGGGTGCTGCGCCCCCCCCCCCCCCCCCCCCCCGCTTTTTTAGGCAACCCTAAAACCTAACCCTAAACCCTAACCCTAAACCCCCTAAACCCTAAAACCCTAAACCCTAAACCCTAAACCCTAAACCCTAACCCAACCCCCCCGCTTTTTAGCTTCTTTCAAAGCATGTGAATCTTGAAACCCATCATGCAAGCAAACTCATCATGCAAGCATTGAGTTTGCAAATGGGGGGGGGCTGCGCCCCCCCCCAACCCCCCCCGCTTGGGCTGCGCCCCTCCCCCCCCCAACCCCCCCGCTTTTTTAAGCTAAACCCTAAAACCTAAACCCTAAACCCTACACCCTAAACCCTACACCCTAAACCCTTAACCCTTAACCCTTAACCCTTAACCCTGGGTATATAGGGTTTATAGGGAAGGGCTCAGTACCCCCTCGACAGAGGGGGGAAGCCAAGAGGTTCCCGACCAGCAAGCCAGAAAAAATCTACAAAAAAAAAACGGAAAAAAACTACGCAAAAAAATCCCAGCCCAAACCCTAAACCCTAAACCCTAAACCACAAACCGTTGGTGGGTGGCTCGGGCCAACATTTTCCCCATGACAGGCTTCCACAGCAGCTCCGCGTGGGTCGAGGAGTCCCTGGGCCCGTTCCTCACGCTCCTTGCAGCCACGCCCCTCGCCCTAAAACCTGCGTCCTATAGGGCCGGAAGAATTACTAATAGTCTTCCCCAAGGGTCCCTATAGTGTATACTATAATAACCCCCCCCAAAACCCTATTCGAATTCTTAAGACCCCTATATGAAGCCCAAGCCCTAGCCCTACTCCCTAAACCCGAAGCACTAAAGCCACCGTGTAAAGACAGGAAGGAGGATATGCGTGGCTGTCAAAATTATGATCCTTTTTGGGGTACCCCCAATCCTAGGTGCCGTATTATAATGGGGATCCAAAAAGGAACCACATATTGACAACCACCCATATGAGGAATATGTTTTTGAGAACGAAATCTAAAGTTCTTTTGACTCCCAGTCTGTGCCCGTCAAGAATCCCAAAAACTCAGCCTGAAGGCTCGAAAGCCCTAAAGCATTGACACCCTAAACCCTAAACCCTAAACCCTAAACCCTAAACCCTAAACCCTAAACCCTAAACCCTGAACCCTGAACCCTGAACCCTAAACCCTAAACCCTAAACCCTAAACCCTAAACCTTAAACCCTAAACCCTAACCCCTAAAGTCCCAGAAACCGCCAAGCCGCACCCCCACCTGAGAGCCCTTAAAACCCCAAACCCCCAAAAACCCTAAACCCTCAACACCTCTCAACCCTTGAACCCTTCAGCCCTTAAACCCTAAACCCCTAAACACTGAAACCCTTAAGCCCTGCAGCCCTTGCCCCCTCCCCCCCGCCTCCCCCGGTGAACCAAGGATCATCAAGCTGTTGATGACCCTCCTGGCACTGTCTTGCCCGACCCCCACGGGCGTCATCGCCCCGACCATGGTTCTAGGAGCTGGGTGTTTGGGGTTTAGGGTTTGAGGGTTTTGAGGGTTTAGAGTTCGGGGTTCGGAGTTTAGGTTTGGGGTTCAGGGTTTAGGGTCTAGAGTTGAGGGTTCCGGGGGGCGGAAGGGTTCAGGGTTCAGGTTTGCGGGTGTTAGGGCTTTTGGGGGTTTCATTTGGGTTCCCTCAACCCTACACCCTAAATCCTTAGCCGATTCGCGACCTAGGAGTGTCTCCTAGACTGGGGTTTTCGGGTTTGGGGTTCAGGGATGTGGGTTTCAGAGATTTAGGGATTTAGGGATCTAGGGCCTTTAGGGCTTTTGGGGGGTTTTAGGTATTTTCATTTTTTGATGCCTGTTTCGGGGTGGAGGGACTTTAGGACGTGAACCCCCGAAACCCTAAATCCTAAAATTCTGAACCCTGAACCTTTAGAGGTTAGGTGACGTGTGTTGGCTCGGAGATCATGAGAGGGGTTTAGGGTTTAGGGTTTATGGTTTAGCTTGGGGGTTTACGGTTTAGGGTTAGGGTTTAGGGTTTAGGGTTTAGGGTTTAGGGTTTAGGGTTTAGGGTTTAGGGTTTAGGGTTTCGGGTTTACGGTTTAGGGTTTAGGGTTTAGGGTTTAGGGTTTAGGGTTTAGGGTTTCGGGTTTAGGGTTTAGGCTTTATGAAGTTAGGCAACATTTGTTGGCTCGGAGCTGATCCGGGCTAGTGGGGTTTACGTGCTCTTGCGCGGGCCTAGGGCGTGAAGTCTTCCAAGATAACTCTTGGTAGCCCAGTGGTACCCTTCCTTTTTTGTTCAAGGTTGCCCTAAACCCTAAACCCTAAACCCTAGGCCCTAAGCCCAAAGCCCAAAGCCCTAAGCCCTAATTAAGCCCTAAGCCCTCAGCCCTCAGCCCTAAGCCCTAAGCCCTAAGCCCTAAGCCCTAAGCCCTAAGCTCTAAGCCCTAAGCCCTAAGCCCTAAGCCCTAAGCCCTAAGCCCTAAGCCCTAAGCCCTAAGCCCTAAGCCCTAAGCCCTAACCCTAAACCCTAAACCCCCTAAACCCCAAAAGGGTGGTATGCTTCCTGGCCTACCCAGAACTATTCGCCGCTACAGTGAAGCCAAAGCTCTCAACCCCTGACATTTTTAAGGTTTAGGGCTTAGGGTTCCGAAACTTGATATAGGGGTTCTAGGAGTTGGGGCTGAAGGTTTACGGCTTCGGATTCCGAGACTTTTGGGGTTCCAGGGACTAAGGCTTAAGGTCTTCGGATTCCGAAACTTGAGGGGTTCTAGGGGTTCGGGCTTAAGGTTTAGGGCTAACTTGAACCATAAACCCTAAACCCTAAACCCTAAACCCTAAACCCTAAACCCTAAACCCAAAACCCTAAACCCTAAACCCTAAACCCTAAACCCTAAACCCGGTCTGCGCGGTGAGAAGGAGCGCTGATGGCTCGATCGCTGCTCTGCTTTGTGCCCAACGCTTGCCTGGCACTTCGGCGCGTGGTGAGCCGGGCTTGGGGTTTAGGTTTAGGGTTTAGTTTTAGGGTTCAGGGTTTAGGGTTCAGGGTTTAGGGTTTGGGGTTTAGGGCTAGGGTTTAGGGTTTAGGGTTCAGGGTTTTAGGGTTCAGGGTTTAGGGTTTGGGGTTTAGGGCTAGGGTTTAGGGTTTGGGGGTTGGGTCAGGGTTTGGGGTTCAGGGTTTAGGGTTTGGGGTTTAGGGCTAGGGTTTAGGGTTTGGGGGTTGGGTCAGGGTTTGGGCCGGTTGGGGTTCAGGGTTTAGGGTTTTGGGTTCAGGGTTCAGGGTTTACCCTTGACTATAATCCCCTGAGAATCCCCTTAACCGATCAAACCCTATCCCTGAACACCCGTAGCCTCCCTAAAGCCCCCATAAAAAACCCTTAAAGCCCCAAAACCCGAAATCCCTAAGCCTCTAAACCTCTAGACCCCTAAACCCCTAAACCCCTAAACCCCTAAACCCCTAAACCCCTAAACCCCTAAACCCCTACACCCTCTAAACCCCGGAACCCCCCTAACCCCCCTAAACCCCCTAAACCCCCTAAACCCCTAAACCCCCTAAACCCCCTAAACCCCCTAAACCCCCTAAACCCCCTAAACCCCCTAAACCCCCTAAACCCCCTAAACCCCCTAACCCCCCTAAACCCCCTAAACCCCCTAAACCCCCTGAACCCCCTAAACCCCTTAAACCCCCTAAACCCCCTAACCCCCCTAAACCCCCTAAAAACCCCCCCTAAACCCCCCCTAAACCCCACCCCCCTAAAAAACCCCTAACTAAAAAAACCCCCCTAAACCCACCCCCTAAACCCCTAAACCCCCTAAACCCCCTAAACCCCCTAAACCCTAAACCCCCTAAACCCCAAACCCTGAACCCTAAACCCTAAACCCTAAACCTCATAAACCGTAAACCCCCTGCACCCCAAACAGCACACCGATGGAGCGACAGCCCAGGCGAGGGTACTGGTAGCACCTGGCGAGGCCCGGGTTTAGGGTTTAGGGTTTAGGGCTTGGGATTTTGGGTTAGGGCTTAGGGTTTCAGGCTCTTAAGCTTTGCTTCGTGGATCTAGGGTTTCAGGGGTGTTTGGGTTTAGGGGATTTGCGGCTTTGGGGCTTTGGGGTTCCTCTAGGGCTTCAGGGCAGGGGACTCAGGCCTTTAGGGCTTTAGGGCTTTAGGGCTTTAGGGCTTTAGGGCTTTAGGGCTTTAGGGCTTTGGGGTATAGGGGGTTCAGGGGATTTAGGATCAAGTTTCGGTTTTGGGTTTCGGAGGACGTGGCTCCGGGGGTTGTTTAGATTTTTTTTTTTTTCTCCGGGGGGGGGGGGGGGGGGGGGGGTTGGGGCTTTAAGGTTTAGGGTTGAGGGTTCAGGGTTTTAGGGTTAAGGTCCCTTTCAAAAAGTCAGGTGTCGGTTTGGTCATCTTGTTGTTGAGGTTCGCAGTGATCTGGCAACTCGGGGGTGAAGCTGTTCGCTGCGACCCTAAATCCTAAACCCTCAACCCTAAACCCTAGACCCTAAACCCTCAACCCTAAACCCTAAACTCCAAACCCTAAACCCTAAACCCAGCAAGTCGCTGGAGCCAGCGAGAGGTGGCGCAGGGGCGATCCCCTTGTCGAAGACTGCTGGGCGACCGAGGTGTGGCCAAAGATCCGGGCGAGTTCGAGAAACTCAGCAAAGAAGCCAGCCTGGCCGCCTCTGAAAGTGCCGGAGCACAATTCAACTCCGAGCGGTTTAGGGTTTAGGGTTTAGGGCTAAGGGTTTAGGGTTTAGGGTTCGTTCAGTTGTTGAAGCCAGGAACTACACCGGCTGACCCGGAGCTTCATGGCACCGGCGGGTTTGCCGCGAAGAAGAGGAAAATGGCGGGACCTCTCCAGGCGT
>CAJNDS010000338.1:120957-161603 GCA_905221605.1 Symbiodinium natans
GAGGTGCAGGTTTTAGGGTTTAGGGTTTAGGGTTTAGGGTTTAGGGTTTAGGGTTTAGGGTACTTAGAGCCCAATTATGTGGTTCAGGTTTTAGGGTTCAGGGTTTAGGGTACTTATGACCCACAATTATAACTGTACTCATAGGCCCCCCCCAAGTCCGTTAAGAAGGTTGTAAGTAGACTTAGAGTACGTAGAGTCTTCCCGCTCTTACGGCAGCCTGTACTCCCCTAAATACTCCCAAAACAAGGCCCAAGTAACCCCCAATTAAGCCCTATAACCATAACTGCATAACCCTAAACCCTAAACCCTAAACCCTAAACCCTAAACCCTAAACCCTAAACCCTAAACCCTAAACCCTAAACCCTAAACCCCGGGGGAGCCTCGGCTCGCACCATGCTAGGAGCCCGCCTTTGAGTTGATGGAGGCAGGTTCCCTTGGTAGGTTTTAGGGTTTGGGGGTTTAGGGTTTAGGGTTTAGGGTTTAGGGTTTAGGGGTTTGGGATTTGGGGTTTGGGGCCCAAACCCTGAACCCAAAACCTTAAAGCCGAAACCCTAAACCCTTGGGGTTTGGGGTTTGGGGTTTGGAGACTTGGTGATTCGGATGTTGAAGACAGACATCCCCAGTCAGAGCCGCTCATATGTATATGTAACTCTCATGATAACTAGGTTCGTTTTCCCTATTCCCTAAACCCTAAACCCTAAACCCTAAACCCTAAACCCTAAACCCTAAACCCTAAACCCTAAACCCTAAACCCTAAACCCTAAACCCTAAACTTGTTCTCTGGGGGGGGGGTCGAGCTACGGCTTGCGGGTTCTCGTGCCTGGGGTGAAGGGTTCGGATGAGCTTCGCGAGTGCAGGGGGGCTTTGCTTTGTGCTGGTCAGGGTTCAGGGGGTCAGGGGTTCAGGGGTTCAGGGGTTCAGGGGTTCAGGGGTTCAGGGGTTCAGGGGTTCAGGGGTTCAGGGGTTCAGGGGTTAGGGTTTAGGGTTTAGGGTTTAGGGTTTAGAGTTTGACTAGTAGGGGTTTCAAGAGTTCGGGGTCTGTGGTGTAGGGTTCGAGGCTTAGGCAGCGATCAAGAGCGCGGCGCCAGGCGTTTACGGAGTTTCCAGCGCTGGAAGAAAGGTCCAGCTGTGCCTCGGCGTTGGTTTACATTCCACCTTGTGGCCATGCAACCAACAACCCCCTCAACTCTAATCTCCTGATCCCTAAACCCTAAACCCTAAGTCCTAAACCCTAAACCCTAAACTCCTAAACTCCTAAAGCCTTGGGTCCAAAACCCTACACCCTCAACCCTCAACACCAGAGACCCAAGACAAGGAAGTTGATACGGGAGGGTCGATGTCTCTGTAGCCAGCCAGAAAAGGCGGGTGGTTCAGAAATAGGGATGCCGCCATCATCTGCCCGTGACTCGTCACTAAAACCCTCGGCCCCAAGCCTTAGATGCTGAATTGTTTAGGGTCTAGGGCTTAGGCAGAAGATGACTCCGTACACGCTCCCCATCCCCTAAGACCGCTTCAGGCAACCCCATGTTGTAAGTCCGAAACCTACCTAAACACTAAACCCTATAAGCCGTAAACCCTAATCAGCTCTAAACCCTATAAACCCTGAACCCTAAACCCTAAATCCTAGACCCTAAACCCGAAACCCTAGACCCTAAACCCTAAACCCTAAGCCCTAAGCCCTAAACCCCAAGCTCTAAACCCTAAACCCTAAACCCTAAACCCTAAACCCTAAACCCTAAACCCTAAACCCTAAACCCTAAACCCTAAACCCTAAACCCTAAACCCTAAACCCTAAACCCTAAACCCTAAACCCTAAACCCTAAACCCTAAACCCTAAACCCCTAAACCCCTAAACCCCTAAACCCCTAAACCCTAAACCCTCTCCGGCATCCCCAAGTAGGACCGCCTCAGGCCGCGCAGTGCAGCAGGCCTTAGCCTACACTCCTCTGCAGCTCCCGGTCCGCATTTAGGGTTTAGGGTTTAGGGTTTAGAGTTTAGGGTTTAGGGTTTAGGGTTTCAAGGGTCGAGTTGTGTTGTTTAAGGTTTTCGGGTTTAGGGTTTAGGGTTTTAGGGTTTAGGGTTTTAGGGTCTAGGGTTTTAGGGTTTAGGCTTTTAGGGTTTAGGGTTTTAGGGGTTTAGGGGTTCAGGGTTTTGGGGTTTAGGGTTTTAGGGTTTAGGGTTTTAAGGTTTAGTGTTTTAGGGGTTTAGGGTTCGGGGTTTATTAAACCCCAAGCCCTAAGCCCTAAGCCCAAAGCCCTAAACCCTAAACGCTAAACCCTAAACCCTAAACCCTAAACCCTAAACCCTAAACCCTAAACCCTAAACCCTAAACCCTGGGGTTTTAAGGTTTTTTGGGGGAGTTTTGTGAACGTCTGGGTTGAGTTCTGATTGTTCAGCAATTAAGCTCAAGGGCTTGGGCGTTGTTTGTTTAGGGTTCAGTGTTTAGTGTTTAGGGTTTGGGGTTTGGGGTTTGGGGTTTCGGGTTGAGGGTTTAGGGTTTCGGGTTTAGGGTTTCGGGCGCCAACTTCCAAAAATGTTCACCCGAATGTTTTGGTCTAAGCCCCCAAATCCCCAGAAGCTGGTGGCTCCGTATTAGGCTCCCAACACCTGCCCAGGTTCAACTTCCCCATTGTGGTCAGGGACGAATTCCTGAAGAAGCATCACCCGCATCACAGCGGCTTGGCTCCGGGCCGATACCCAAAACCCTACAACCCTAAGCCCGAAGGCCTTCACCCGAATCCCCAAATCTCAGCCCGTACCCCGACCTCAAACCTCAACCCTTAACCCTACAGCCCTAAACCCGAAATCCTAAACCCTAAACCCTAAACCCTAAACCCTAAACCCTAAACCCTAAACCCTAAACCCTAAACCCTAAACCCTAAACCCTAAACCCTAAACCCCAGTCCCTGTTCTTTCTTGCTTTGCTTGGGACGAGGCATCCTCCTGGGATCCGTCACGCGCGAGGCCCTCGAAGAGCTGAGCCGGCAGCTGAAGGCCGGTCAGGGGTTTAGGGTTTAGGGTTTAGGGTTTAGGGTTTAGGGTTTAGGGTTTAGGGTTCAGGGTTCAGGGTTTAGGGTTTAGGGTTTAGGGTTTGGTAAGTTCAGGGTTCAGGGCAGTTGAGGGTTTCGGGCTTGGGGCGTCTCTATGCGGCAGTTTAGGATGGGCTCAAGGGCTCCGGCGTTCTGAGGGCTTCGGGCTCTTGAGGGGTTGGGGTTGGGGTTTAGGGTTTAGGGTTTAGGGTTTAGGGTTTAGGGTTTGGGGTTTGGGGTTTGGGGTTTGGGGTTTGGGGTTTAGGGTTGAGGGTTCAGGGTTTAGGGTTTAGGGTTTAGAGTTTAGAGGTTTAGGGTTGAGTGCTTAGGGTTCAGGGTTTTAGGGTTTACATGAGTACGCTGTGCACTTTTTGGGATACTCTGTGCCCCTACCGAACTGAACGTGAACACTTTTTTTTGGGGGGCTTATGAACTCAGCAACTAAGAGTTGCTCCCCTCAACAAAACAAGCAGTCTTTCTACTGGCAGTATAGGGATGAGGTATGTTTTTCCATGTTCTGTGGGTTCTTAAGCAAGTGGTTTAGGGTTTAGGGTTTAGGGTTTAGGGTTTAGGGTACAAGGGCTTCCTTAGGGCTCCAAGGCCCTGGCATTCTAGGGTTTTGGAGGCTCCGGGGTTCGTAAACAACCCTATATCCTAAACCCTAAACCCTAAACCCTAAACCCTAAACCCTAAACCCTAAACCCTAAACCCTAAACCCTAAACCCTAAACCCTAAACCCTGAACCCACAAGTTACGTCTTTGAGAGGTTTAGGGCTTAAAGGCTTAGGATACTCGGAGCCGAGTTGTTGAACGCCTCTGCTGTTTCCTCGCGCTGAGGGCCGTCTTGAAGGGTCAGGATGCCCTTTAGGGTGCAGGATTTTGGGTTTAGGGTTTAGGGTTTAGGGTTTTGGGTTTAGGGTTCAGGGTTTAGGGTTTTGGGTTTAGGGTTCAGGGTTAGGGTTTATATGGGCTTCCTCTTACTCCGCCTACGCGCGAGCCGGACTGTTTTCCCCTGTTCGACACCTCAGTTGGAAGCACATGGCAAGCATAAAAAAACAACTAAACCCCAAACCCTCAATCCTAAACCCTAAATCCTGGCTCAGGGTGCACTAAGTCTAAGGCTCCGTATCGGAGCTTCTAAAAAGGATCCTCCTTCCCCAAACCCCAGAGCCCTCCTTGGGTTTCAGGGTTTAGGGTTTAGGGTTTAGGGTTTAGGGACACCTGCCAGAAGAGTGTGGGGAATAGTGGCTCAAAAACCCAATAAACTATGAGCTCCGATGAAGTTTGCCACCCCTGCCCTCCCAACAAAAGGTGCTCAGTTGCTGCTATGCCCCTAAACAATCCTAAGCCCTAAGCCCTACCTAAGCCCCAAGCCCTAAGCCCTGAGCCCGAAGCCCTAAGCCCTCAGCCCTAAGCCCGAGGCCCCAAGCCCTAAGCCCTAAGCCCTCAGCCCTAAACCCTAAACCCTTAACCCTTAACCCCTGAAAGCAGTTTCCAGAAGCTCCTCAACAGGCGAAGGAGTCGCCTGAGGAGCAGGAGGACCACTGCGGTTCAGGGTTTAGGGTTAGGATTTAGGGTTGAGGGTTGAGGATTGAGGGTTTAGGGCTTATAGGGTTTAGGGTTTAGGGCCCGAGCCCTCCCCCCCCAACAAAGCCGTAAACCCCCGAAGCCCCAAACCCAAACCCTAGCCCTAAATTCTAAATTCATCCTGCTGCGAGGGTTGTGGCTGTACAGGTGTTGCGAATGCTTGCGCCCGCACAATAAACTCCAGACCCTAAACCCCCAAACCCTAGCTTCTAGGGTTGAGTTTGTAGGGTACATCCATGCCCCCCACCCCACCCCCCCCCTGCTGCCACCCTCCAACAAGCCCCAACAGTCCACAAGCCTGCAAAACCCAAAGCTCCACCCCGAACCCCCCTACACTCGTATGCCCTAAGTTCTCAGACTCTGCACCCGAAAACCCTAAACCCTAAACCCTAAACCCTAAACCCTAAACCCTAAACCCTAAACCCTAAACCCTAAACCCTAAACCCTAAACCCTAAACCCTAAACCCTAAACCCTAAACCCTAAACCCTAAACCCTAAACCCCTAAACCCTACCCTAACCCTAAACCCTAAACCCTAAACCCTAAAACCTAACCCTAATCCCTAATCCCTAAACCCTAACCCTTAAACTACCTGAAACCCCCCCCCCCCCACCTCCCCCGCTGCTTCTTGGGACAGGTGGATTTGTTGCACATGAGATGGCCAGGCTGGAGCACGGCTTTGCCCGTTGTTTAGGGTTTAGGGTTTAGGGTTTGGGTTTGGGGTGTGGGGTTTGGGGCTTAGGGTTTGGAATTTAGGTTGTGGAGGGGAAGCCACTGTCCTACAAGCGCCTGAGCTCCTACAGCCCTTAACCCCCCCCCCCCCCTAACAAAAAAAAAGAAACAACAAAATCCCGTAAGCCCCACACTCTCAACTTCCGCGGCCTTTGTGGGGCCTGTGCCGGGGTGGCTAAAGGCTTCAAGGCTTTAGGCTTAAGGGCTTCATCAAGAAGGCTGTAGCCTGCCGGCGCCTAGGATTTAGGGACTTGGGTTTAAGGCTTTAGGTTTTGCGATGTTCCTCCTTACACAAACCTTAATAGTAGGGGTACTAGAATCCCTATTAAGGGCTGTTAGTTTCTGGGGGAACATCCCAAGCGTAGGCTTCCGGGCTTTAGGGGGTTCAAGCTTGTTTTTTTCCACGGTTTGGAGTTTTAAGATTTGGAGGCTTCGGGGTTTCCGTTCCCTTCGGGGCTGACAAGTTGGGGGGGTGTCAGCGGTTTCAGGCTGCGACGCCTAGCCCAAAGTCTAGGGTTTAGGGTTTAGGGTTTGGGGTTTATTGAACTTATTAAGGGTTCAGGTCCGGGGAAAGTTTCGAGGAGTTTCGAGGAAAGTTTCGAGGAAAGTTTCCAGGAGCTTTTTTTTGGATTTTTGATAGGGTTCATGCTCAGAACGCTGGGAACTTATAAAGGGTTCAGGTAGGGTTCAGGTCCGGGGAAAGTTTCGAGGAGTTTCGAGGAGTTTCGAGGAGTTTCGTTTTTTGGATTTTTCGAATCAGAGGCCCGAATTGGCATCGGAAGACCCAAAATTGGCTTCAGAAGGCCAAAATTGGTTTCAGATGCCCACATTGGCCCAAACTCGGCTTTCCGAAGGCAAAAAATTGGCTTCAGAAGGCCCAATTGGCGTCAGAAGGCCAAAATGAGGCCAAATTGGCTTCAGAGGCCCAAATTGGCTTGAGAAGGCTCAAAATTGGCTTCCAAATTGGCTTCAGAAGGCATTGGCTTCAGAAGGCACAAAAGAGGCTTCAGAAGGCCAAATTGTCTTCAGAAGGCCCATTGGCTTCAGAAGGCTCAAAATTTGCTTCAGAAGGCAAAAATTGTCTTCAGATGCCCAAATTGGCTTCAGAAAGCCCAAAATAAGGCCAAAAATGCCTTCAGAGGCCCAAGGCTTAGGCCAAATTGACTTCGGAAGGCCCAAAATTGGCTTCAGAAGGCCAGATTGGCTTCAGCGGCCCAAATTGGTTTCAGGCCCAAATTGGTTTCAGGCCCAAATTGGCTTCACAAGGCCCAAAATTGGCTTCAGAAGGCCAAAATTGGCTTCAGGCCCAAATTGGCTTTGGAAGGCACAAAATTGGCTTCAGAAGGCCAAAAATTCCAAATTGACTCCAGAAGGCCTAAACTTGGCTTCAGAAGGCCAAAATTGGCTTCAGAAAGTCAAAATTGGCTTCAGAAGGCCAAAATTAATTGGCCTCAGAAGGCCCAAATTGGTTTCACAAGGCCCGCCAGCAAAGAGCCCAAAAGGCACCGCGTGGCTTTGAAAAGGACTTGAGAAGCTTCAAACAGCTCCAAAGTGCTGAAATGTTCAATTTTCTTAAACCTCCTTGCCCTGCGCAGGCACAACGGCCAAAAGTCTTCTTTGTTCGATTTACTTAAACCTCCTCGCCTACGCAGTCACAAAGCAACTGACGACAACTCAACAAACAGAAGCCGGCAACTTTGCACCACAGCAAAAGTGGCCTTCCAAGAAAAGGAAGGAATAAGTTCAAGTTTACACATTGGCTTGAGGGTTTAGGGTTTAGGGTTTAGGGTTTGGGAGGTTTGGGGTTTGGGGGCCGAAGCCAGCGCCAAGCCCCCAGCCCCCCCGGCTAGGCTTCCTGGGTGGGCCGGGGGGGCTGGGGGCTTGGCGCTGGGGACCCCCAGTTTCGGGTTTTAGGGTTTAGGGTTTCAGGATTTAGGATTTTAGGGTTTAGGATTTAGGGCCCTAAACCCTAAACCCTAAGCCCTAAGCAAACCCTGAACCCTAAACCCTATCCCCTTTAGGAGTTTAGGGTTTAGGATTTAGGGCCCTAAACCCTAACACCCAAAACCCCAAAACCCCAAAACCCCAAAACCCAAAACCCAAAACCCAAAACCCTAAACCCTAAGCCCTATAGAAGCCCTAAGCAAACCCTAAACCCTAAACCCTATCCCCTCAAGTCCAACGCCCCAAAGCTCTTCGCTCCTCTCAAGGCGGCCATCGCCTCTTGGCCGATCCGGTGCCGTTGGCGGTGGATCCTCTGGCCACGGCCCAGGAACTCTACGTGATGCTGAAGGCCGTGGGTTTCGGGCCTGCGGGTGGAGGATTTAGGGTTTAGGGTTTAGGGTTTAGGGTTTCGGGTTTAGGGATTAGGGTTTAGGGTTTAGGGTTTCGGGTTTAGGGTTTTTGGGCTGGTGGGGGTGGCTGGTGGGGGTGGCTGGTTTCGAGGTACTGTCATTGGTTTCCCCGCCTAACCTTAGCTAAGCCTTAACTATCCCTAAATAGCCTTAACGATTGGGGGAATTCAGGGGGGTGGTCTAGAGTGGGGTAGTAGGGAAACCCATGATCCTGTGATACCGAAGCTTGTGCACTTCGGTTGGCATTTCCCAGGACCGGTTCAGGGAGCATCAGAGCATCCCTACCTTATCAAGACTGGCACCCCCGACTCTCGTCCTCCCTCGCCATGTCCCTTGTGCCGGCACGGCGCCGCAGTCGCTTCGCAGCATGGGTCGTCGCTGCCCTATGTGCAGCTGGCCTTGGTTCCAGGGCCTTCGCGGGATTCCGCGCTGCGCCCTCCTCGGCGCCACGGACAGCAAGGGCTGCGCTCAACAAGGACCTTGTTCAAAGCTCTTGGAGAGAGGTGGGCACTTCCCAAAAATAAGGGTACCCCGAATACACCCCCAAAGTACTATAGCTCGTATCAGAGAAATCCCCCCAAAAAGGGTACCACTATTTTCGGAACCCGCCAGGTCTGCCCCGACACCTCGATGGACACGCTCACGGCGGTGGGCACCGTCATCTTTGATACCCTCTTCGAGATGGACCAGTCAACCAAAGACCTCTTCAGCTTCGGCGGCCGCCTCAATGATGAGGAGATGAAGCAACTGGGGCTCATTTGGAAATATTTTGAAAATCTCTGTTTTTCATTGTTTAAGGTTTTGTTTTTATCTACGAGTCCACATCTTTTTGTGCGTAAGCCCCCCACACCCCACCCGCTACGCCCCCCCTCAAGCACCACCCATCTGAGAAGGGCTCAAAACTTGTGCTCGATTTAGGAGGTTCCCCTAAACCTTCAACTCTAAACCCCTAAACCCTCAACCCTCAACCCTAAACCCTAAACCCTAAACCCTTAACCCTTAACCCTAAACCCTAAACCCCAGGAAGTTCAACAAGCACGTCTCCGGGTTCGCGCTCACGGTGGACAGGCTCGGTAAGAAGCAGGGTACCCGTACTATCAAGGAGTATTCCCTTTTCAGGGGTTCCTTCTTAAAACTGAATAGTCGGAAAAAGGTACCCTTATTGAGGAGTTACTGGGGAACCTATAAGAAAAAAGGTACACTCATAAAGGAGTTACTGGGGGACTGGGGGACCCCAATCCCTAAACCCTAAACCCTACACCCTACACCCTACACCCTACGCCCTAAACCCTAGACCCTAAACCCTAAACCCTAAACCCTAAACCCTAAACCCTAAACCCTAAACCCTGATTACTCTGACGAACCGAGCAGGGCAGTAGCTGGCCTGGACGACGTTGAGAAGCTGCTTCCGGTTCTCAACTACCTCGGCGAGAGGCACCGCTTCCACGGTGTCACCAAGGACTGGGTCAATGTAAGTTGCCGAGATATCTATCTATCTACCTGTCTATCTATGTATCGATCTATCTATGTACCTGTATATATAAAGCATAAGTATCTATACGTGCATATGTGTATATTTAGATATCGTGATGATTAGTATTATATCTGTATATGTACAGTCTAATGCATGTAGGAGTTGCCGTTCTGTAGTAGGATATGTTAACGTTGTTCCTTGAGAAGCAAACCCAGAGGAGCACTACGATGCAGCGGGCAAGACTTTGCTGGAAGTGTTGGAGAAGGTGCCGGGGCCTAAAGAAACCTGAAATAAACCTGAGCCCTACAAACCCTAAATCCTAAACCCCAAGCCCTGAAGACTAAAACCCTAACCCCTAAAACCCCCAACCCTAATAATCCTGAACCGTGAACCCAGAAAAGCCCCAAGCCCTAAACCCTGAACCCTGACCCAAAAACCCCAAGCCCCGAACCCTAAAACATAAACTTGAAGCCCCAAACCCCAAACCTCAAACCCCAAACCCCCAACCCCGAACCCTAGCCCAAAACCCTAATCCCCTATACCCACACCTTTAAGCCCCAATCAAAACCCAAAACCCAAAACCCTAAACCCCTAAACCCAAACCCTTAACCCCAATCCCGAAACCCAAAACCCAAACCCAAAACCCAAACCCAAAACCCCAAAACCCAAAACCCAAAAACCTAAATCCCAATCCCGAAACCCAAAACCCAAAAACCCAAAACCCAAAAACCCAAAACCCAAAAACCCAAAAACCCAAAACCTAAAAGCCTAAACCTAAAACCCTAAACCCTAAACCCTAAACCCTAAACCCTAAACCCTAAACCCTAAACCCTAAACCCTAAACCCTAAACGCTAAACCCTAAACCCTAAACCCTAAACCCTAAACCCTAAACCCTCTCCCCCCCTGGTGTGTGTTGTAGGTGCTGGAGCCCAAGGGTCTCTGGACCGATGAGACGAAGGAGAAACCCTAAACCCTAAACCCTAAACCCTAAACCCTAAACCCTAAACCCTGCACCCTAAACACTAAGCCCCAAACCCTAAGTCCCTAAACCCGAAGCCCTCTATCTTGGTAATTCCCAGTGGTGCCCTTTCGCCCTTGCCTTCGGTTCTGGATTCCCTCATCAAGTCCCTAAACCCTAAACCCTAAACCCTAAACCCTAAACCCTAAACCCTAAACCCTAAACCCTAAACCCTAAACCCTAAACCCTAAACCCTAAACCCTCAAAAAGGGCACCCTTATTACGAGATGGTTACTGGGGGGTACAAAGTGATAGACTCCAAGCGCGGCCCTTATCTTCCCCTAGGGTTTAGGGTTTAGGGTTTAGGGTTTAGGGCTTAGGGTTTAGGGTTTAGGGTTTAGGGTTTAGGGTTTAGGGTTAAAACTCGATTCCAGACCCAAGGGAACAACCTTAGGCAGTCCAAGGGAAAGTCCCGTGAAAGGAGTCCTGGGGGGAGGTCTGGAAGGTCATGAACGCCGAGAATCTGGGCTCTGGAGTAGGGTTTCTAGGCGTTGGGGTTTAGGGTTTGTTTAGGGTTTTTTGTTTTTGTCTTGAAGTTTTTTTTTAGGGTTTCAAGCTTCTTTGAGGGTTTGAGGCTTAGTTGGGGAGGGCTTTTGGTACGCGGTTTCCTGCTTGTATTCTTCACAAAGAGTTTCCTGGGCTAGCCCTAACCCTAAACCCTAAACCCTAAACCCTAAACCCTAAACCCTAAACCCTAAACCCTAAACCCTAAACCCTAAACCCTAAACCCTAAACCCTAAACCCCTAAACCCCTAAACACCTAAACCCTAAACCCTAAACCCTAAACCCTAAACCCTAAACCCTAACCTAAACCCTAAACCCTAAACCCTAAACCCTAAACCCTAAACCCTAAACCCTAAAACCTAAACCCTAAACCCTAAACCCTAAACCCTAAACCCTAAACCCTAAACCCTGAACCCTAAACCCTAAACCCTAGACCCTAAACCCTAAACCCTAAACCCTAAACCGCCTAACAGCGAGCCGAGGATGCAGAAGGGTCAGGGCCTTGTCTGAGAGGAGTCCCACTGCACGGTCAAGTTTCGCTATCGAGGTTCATGGTACTTATTCACCAAGTAGACCTGTTCTTACATATTAAATATTATATACTATATACTATATTAGAAATATGACATTAGATTTTTATATTTATACCCACTTATCAGCCCCTTAGGTGCCCCAATGTGGTTATAATTTGGGTTATAAGTACAGTTATCATTGGGAAATAAGTACCTAGAACCTCCAAGTATAGGCCTGGGTTCCAAGTCATGGCCAAATCGGCTAGCGAATGGATATTCATGTCCCGCTAGCACGCGAGAATGCGCCAAAAAGAGGGCCGATTCTTGCCCCCGGTTTAGGGTTTAGGGTTTAGGGTTTAGGGTTTAGGGAGCCTCTCATCAAAAGGAGGTTCGAAGCCCCGCAGAAACTAGGGCTCCGCTGAAGTCTTTGAGCATAAGCCTTGAACCCTGAGTCCTAAACCCTAAACCCTAAACCCTAAACCCTAAACCCTAAACCCTAAACCCTAAACCCTAAACCCTAAACCCTAAACCCTCAGCCCTAAACCCTAAACCCTAAACCCTAAACCCTAAACCTTAAACCCTAAACCCTAAACCCTAAACCCTCAACCCTAAACCCTCAACCCTGAACCCTCAACCCTAAACCCTAAACCCTAAACCCTAAATCTTAAACCGTAATCCCTAAAGCCCCGGGCACTTCAGCCCTAAACCCTCAACTCTCAGCCCTCCACCCTCAAAACCCTTGAGCCTTAGGCCTTAGGGTTTAGGGTTTAGGGTTTCGGGTTTAGGGTTTAGACCCCAAAGCCCGAAACCCCAAAAGCCCCAAAGCAGACGTTGGCACGTCGCCAGGTGATGAAGAAGGACCTCTCTGCTTCGCGTGTCCAAGTGTCCGACTTGGGGGGAGAGTCGGAGTTCCTCAGCACCAAAACCCTCCGTTTTTTTGGGTTTAGGGTTTAGGGTTTAGGGTTTAGGGTTTAGGGTGTAGGGTTTAGGGTTTGTTGTTAGAGCTGAAACCCCAAAGTGCTTAGAAGCCCTGAAGACTTGCAAGGGCCTAAGCCGCCTCAGCGAGCCGGTGCGGTTGCCCTAAACCCTACACCCTAAACCCTAAACCCTAAACCCTAAACCCTAAACCTCAAACCCTAAACCCTAAACCCTAAGGCCTAAGCCCTAAGCCCTAAACCCTAAACCCTAAACCCTAAGCCCTAAGCCCTAAACCCTAAACCCTAAACCCTAAACCCTAAACCCGAAGCCCTAAGCCCTAAACCCTAACAGGGCTCCAAGGGGTGATCTCCAAGCCGATGCACCTTAAACCCCGCATCAACCTCGCCCAAATAGCCATCAAAACACGCCACACTTTGTGGCAGTCCTGGACCTCCCACACCCTAAGCTCCCCAAACCCGAACCCCCTACACCCCTACACCCCTACACCCATACACCCCTACACCCCTACACCCCTACACCCCCCCTGCACGCCTACACCCCTACACCCCTACACCCCTAAACCCTACACCCGAAACCCCAGACCCGACCCCATACCCCAAACCCCAAACCCTAAATCCTAAACCCTAAAATCCTAAACCCTAAAATCCTAAACCCTAAAACCCTAAACCCTAAACCCTAAATCCCTAAACCCTAAATCCCGATATCCCGAAATCCCTAAAGCCTAAACCCTTAACCCTAAATCCCTAAACCCTAAATCCCGATATCCCGAAATCCCTAAAGCCTAAACCCTAAGTCCCTAAACCGGAAACCCTAAATCCCTAAACCCTCAACCCTAAATCCCTAAAGCGTCGCCTCGGTAATCTTCTGGCGAAAGGCCAAGGCCAATTCCACTGGCATGCGTCCACGAAGGTCGAGGCCAAGAGGTACGTCGAAGGATCCACTGCCTGCGCTAGACTGTTCAAGCCCTAAACCCTAAACCCTAAACCCTAAACCCTAAACCCTAAACCCTAAACCCTAAACCCTAAACCCTAAACCCTAAACCCTAAGTTCGTGGACCTACCGAACTGGCTTCGGTTCCTAGATCAGCTATCGGGTGCATGCATCAATGACGGACACAAGAGCGTCAGAACAGCTGCTCTTGGCCACCCAGGGCTCCTGGCCCACTGGAGGGCCGATGCCTGACACAACACCAGCGTCCGCAAAAGCCTCTACTACAGCGACGTCGAGGAAGCTGGCTTCACGCCAATGGCAAGGCCCGAAAACCCGAAACCCTATAACCCCATAACCCCATAACCTATCACCCTATAACCCTATACCCCTTTAACCCTAAACCCTAAACCCTAAAACCCTAAAACCCAACAACCCGAAAACCCAAAAACCCTAAAACCCTAAAACCCTAAATCCCTAAAACCCTAAACCCTAAACCCTAAACCCTAAAACCCTAAAACCCTAAAACCCTCATAACCCCGACCTCCGCAGCCTGGAGGAATGCGCCTACGTCACCGGGCACGGGGTTCTCCTCGGGCGCATCAGCCTGCAGGCCTGGTCCCCAAGAAGGTCCCACTCCCTGCGCCTTG
This sequence comes from Symbiodinium natans, assembly GCA_905221605.1. NCBI lineage: Eukaryota > Dinophyceae > Suessiales > Symbiodiniaceae > Symbiodinium > Symbiodinium natans. The sequence continues at coordinate 134,684 of CAJNDS010000338.1, forward strand.
AACCCTAGCCCTATAGACCCTAAACCCTAAACCCTAAACCCTAAACCCTAAACCCTAAACCCTAAACCCCTAAACCCCTAAACCCTAAACCCTAAACCCTAAACCCTAAACCCTAAACCCTAAACCCTAAAAAACCCTAAACCCGGAGTGCTGGGGTTTAGGGTTCCCCTCCAACACCCCTGCTTACCTCAAGGCCCCGAGAACTCCAGGGCCTGACGCCCTGAATCCAAAATCCCTTCAACTCCTAAAGCCCCTTCTAGCCCTAACGCCCTACGTTTAGGGTTTAGGGTGTAAGGTTTCGGGTCGAGAGCTGATCTAAGGGCAGATTCTGGCCATACTTAGATCCCTTGCTGTTACCTTAAGGTTTAACTATGGAGCTGGATACTATATCCCGAAACCCCAAAATCCCTAGAATGTCTAAAGCCCCTTGAAGCACCGAACCCTAAAATCCCTAAACCCTAATCCCTAAACTCTAAACCCCAAACGTTAAGCCCCCACCTTCGCACGCCTGCGGTCGCCAGGAACTCCTGGGCAAGGGCCTTCCCATCACCAAAGGCGCCTGAAGGGAATTGTGCGAACCCCAAACCCGAAAAAACCCTAACCACCAAACCCCAAACCCCAAACCCCAAACCCCAAAACCCGAAACCCCAAACCCTAAACCCTAAACCCCAAATCCCAAAACCCCAAACCCAGACCCCTATCTCATCAAGGCTCTGGGATGCCCCAGGAGGTCTTTCTAGAACTTTGGGGGCTTGTAGGGGAGCCCTAAGCCCTAAAGCCTAAGCCCTTTCAGGAATCGCCAGGCTCTTCACCCTAAGCCGCGACCCAAACCTGGGACCCAAACGACCGAATCCCCGGCTTAGGGTGTTGTTGTATCGGGGTCAACCCCGCCAGCCCCTGCACCCTATCAACCTTGAATGGAGGTTTAGACCCCTAATCTGGCCCCAAAGAGTAGGATTCCCTTATAAGAAGGACCCCAATAAGGCACCCCTGACTTCGGAACCCCCTTATCTTCAAGTCTCGAAGCCCTAAACCCTAAATCCAGACCGCCACTGCCGGAAAGTGGGCTTGGAAGCCCTTAACCTCCCACCTCGTACCCCCTGTCCAAAACCGTGAGGGGTTTGGGGGTTTAGGGGGTTTAGGGTTTGGGGTTTAGGGTTTAGGGTCTACAGGCTCAGGGGTAGAATCAGGGCTACGCGTGAGGTCACCTTAGCCCTGGCGCCCTGACGCAATCACCAAGCCCACAAGCCTGAACCCCACACACATTGAGCCCGAAACTCCTAAGCCCTGAGCCCTAAAGCCCCCAAACACCTAAACCCCAAACCCTAAACACCTAAACCCTAAACCCAGAACCCAAAACCCTAAACCCGCAAACCCGCAAACCCCTAAACCCTAAACCCTAAACCCTAAACCCTAAACCCTAGACCCTAGACCCTAGACCCTAAACCCTAAACCCCCAAACCCTTGCAGGGCTCGGGGCGGTGCACAACGAGACGATCCTGCTCTCGCTTGAGGTGCTGTGTTTCTTGGGTGTTTAGGGTTTAGGGTTTAGGGTTTAGGGTTTAGGGTTTAGGGTTTAGGGTGAGGGGAAGGGGGGGGGGCCCTATAAACCCCCAACCTGCGGGTTTAGGGTTTGGGGGTTCAGGGGTTTAGGGCTTCGGGTTTTCGGGTGCAGAGGTTCGGGCTTGGGCTTTTAGGGTAGGGGTTTTTGGGGGTTTGGGGGTTTAGGGTCTTCCGGGTTTAGTGAGGTTTAGTGCTATTTTTCAGGGATCAGGGCTTAGGGTTTTGGTGTAGAGGCTAGAAGGTTGTTTGGGTGGAGTGTGAGGTCCCCGGAGCGTTTTTCGGGTTTAGGGTTTAGGGTTTAGGGCTTAGACTTTAGGGATGAGGGGCCCTAACCCTTGAACACTATACCCCTAAACCCTACAACGTAAACCATATATAACCCTAAACCCTGAACCTCAAAACCCTAAACCCTACAGCTTTAACCCCAACAGCTCCGAAGCCAGAAGAATGATGGGCTAGGGCGGCTTCGCCGCCTTAGACGGCGTGGGATGGGAGAGAAATGCGATAATCCCCCCCCCCCCCCCCCCCCTCTCTCTCCCCTAATATTAACCCCCCCCCCCTACCCCCGGATATTAAATCGTTAAATCCCCCCTGCATATACTCAAATATAACTATACTGGGGGTATCTACTATTAGGGGTGGGGGGGGGTTTAATAGTAGGGGGAAGGGATTAATTAAGGACCTCCACAATCGGGCCATAGCTGCCATTCGCATGTTACGACGCTTTTTGCATGCACAGCTTCGACGCGCCAGTGTCCCTAAACCCTAAACCCTAAACCCTAAATGTCTAAACCCTACACCCCAAACCCCAAACCCCAAACCCGAAACCCTAAACCCTAAACCCTAAGCCCTGAACCCTCAACCCTCAGCCCTCAGCCCTCAACCCTCAACCCTCAACCCTCAACCCTAAACCCTAAACCCGAAACCCAAGCAGCAGGATGCCGAAACGCCCGGTGAGAAGGGAGAGAGCCACGAGCAGAGCTGGGTTGCAAGCTGAGGGTTTAGGGGGGTTTATGAGGATGCCAAAAAATCTAGGGTTTAGGGTTTCGGGTTCAGGGTTTAGGGTTTAGGGTTGAGGGTTAAAGTACAAGTAGGGCTTTCAGGGAGGGATGACTTGCACCGCAAGAAGAGTAGTTGCAACCCTTGCACGCCTGTGGCTACTCATGAGGCTTCAGTAAGCCTACAGTGACGCCGAATCAACCCTATCCCTAGAATCTTAGGTCCAACACCTTAATCCCTAAACCTTAAGCCAACACCCGCAAAAGGTTTGTCCCTTCCGGATTAGAATATCAACCTAAGCCCAAAAGACCCAGTCGAAGGACATAGCACTCAAGCATGTACAACCCTAAACCCAAAACCCTAAACCCTAAACCCTAAACCCTAAACCCTAAACCCTAAACCCTAAACCCTAACCCCTAAACCCTAAACCCTAAACCCTAACCCTAAACCCTCAACCCTAAACTCTAAACCCTGCGCATCTTCAGACACTTGCGGGGTTGAGCATTATGGCATTAACTCTTCGCCCATGTGGTTTCGGTTTTTGGGTTTGCTACACCTAAACCCTAAACACTAAACCCTAAACCCTAAACCTAAAACCTTAAACCCTAAACCCCAAACCCTAGACCCTAAAGTCGCGAGGGATGTGTTTAGACGGAGGGTGGACCTCCGTACCGGCATCGATTCGAGCAAAAAGAGAGAGAGACCGCCTCTTATAGGGCTCTTAAGGAAGGGGGGTTCAAGGGGGGGGGTTAGGGTTTAGGGTTTAGGGTTTAGGCGGTTTAGGCGGTTTAGGCGGTTTAGGCGGTTTAGGCGGTTTAGGCGGTTTAGGCGGTTTAGGCGGTTTAGGCGGTTTAGGCGGTTTAGGCGGTTTAGGCGGTTTAGGCGGTTTAGGCGGTTTAGGCGGTTTAGGCGGTTTAGGCGGTTTAGGGTTTAGGGTTTAGGGGCTTACCTGGGGCTTCGGTTTTTTGAGCTCCGCGCGCTTTGAGGGACTTGGAAGAAGGTTCGGCCATGAGGGGGTTTAGGGTTTAGCTTTTAGGGTTCAGGGTTTAGGGTACTTCCCACAAAAGCACCAGACTTTAATATACACTCAGGCCATATGCCCCCAAACCCCCAATCGCTCCAACCCTAAATCCCAGATTTAAATCCTAAATCCTACCATCAGGACAACCCTAAACCCTAAACCCTCGAAGCGCTGAATCTTCCCCAAACCCCCAACCCCGCCCTCAAACGCCAGCCCCCCAAAAAAGCCCCAAGATAGGGTTAGGGTTGTTGGGGTTGTTGGGTTTAGGGGTTTTCGAGGTTAGGACTTTGGAATTCAGATGTTACGCGGCCAAAGTGGGTTTGGTGGTTTGAGGGCTTTCGGGATGTAAGGGCTTCAGGGTTCACGCGTTTTGGAATTCTAGGCCTTTGGGGTTTAAGGGCCTGAGGGTTATAGGTCTGAGTGCGTAGGGGGTTGACGGAACTTGGTTTTGTGTTTTGGGCCTTTACTGGGTGGTGTTTCGGGATAATTTTAAATTTCCCTTCTTTCCCTTTTAAGGGAACATATTCATAAATATTTTCAAAGGCTTTAAAGCGCCTTTCAGTTTAGGGTCAAGTATCATAAAGGGTCTTGGGATTTGGTCAGGGCTCGTGGGTTCCATGGTGTTAAAGAGTTAAAGTTTAGAGGTAGGGTCTTAAGGATCTAAGATGTTGTGGTTTTTGCAGGGTTGTTAAGGTGTTTCTAAACCCTAACCCGAAACCCTAAACCCTAAACCCTTCAACCCTTCAAACCCTAAACCCTAAACCCTATACCCTAAACCCTTCAAACCCTTCAAACCCAACACCCCAACCAGCAACACGCGAAGAGACGCCTTGCTGAGGCGCGGCCAGCGCGGGGTTGTTGAGCGCCTGCTGCCGTTCTTGGGGGCCGCCTGGACTGGGCGTTCCTGGTTCTCTAAACCCTAAACCCTAAACCCTAACAACCCAAACCCCAAAACCCTAAACCTTAACTCCTAACATCTAAACCCTCAACCCTCAACCCTCAACCCTCAACCCTCGACCCTCGACCCTCGACCCTCGACCCTCGACCCAAAACCTTAAACCCCAAACCCTCAACCCATGATCTTCTGGGGTGTTGGGGAGTACAGGGCCAGCATACCCTAGAAGCTCCTAAGCCCCCAAAGGCCCAAGCTCCTAAGCCCTAAAGCACTCAAGCATCGAAGCCCTGCCAGGGTTTAGAGTTTAGGGTTTAGGGTTTAGGGTTTAGGGTTTAGGGTTTAGGCTTTAGGGTTTAGGGTGGTCTTCATATATCGAAGAAATGTTCAACATACCCCCTAGGGCATGCCCCTTAAAAGAAACTAAGGGGCGTGGTAACATCCTCCCTTAGACTCCCTGTATATGATACTTTCATAGGTAAAGGGGTTTAGGGTTTAGGGTTTAGGGTTTAGGGTTTAGGGTTTAGGGTGAGTTATTCTTAGAATATAGGTGTACTCAGTGGAAACAGGCTTGACAGCCGAAGTGGATGATCGCAACAGAGACAGAGACAGGGCAGGCTCCTTCGAGCTTTTCAGGCCCTAAGCTCTAAGACCTAAGCCCGAAACCCTAAACCCTAACACCCTAAACCCTAAACCCCAAACCTCCAAAACCCTAAACCCTAAACCCTAAACAGTGAAGGGCGCTGAGCGCATCCTCAGTTCGAATCTCTACGTACTCGTACCGGTGGATTTTGGGGAAGCTTTGTAGCCTAAACCCAAACAACAAAACCCAATTAGTGTTTAAGGGTTTAGGGAAACCCTGATTCCCAAACCCCAAAACCCTACGCCCTAAACTCTAAACCCTCCCCTAGGACCCGATTGCCAGAGCCAAATCTTCATAATTTTGGGGTCTAGCGTTCGGTGGCGTTCACGGGCTTCTATTTTTGTTGGGCGTTTAGGGTGTATCAGTATGAAGATGTCTTAAGCCTTGAAGCCCCAGCCCCAGGACTCAAGGAGATGTCCGAAAATGCTCGGCCAGCCTGCGCTCTAAGCCCGAAGCACCACACACCGCGGACCCCTTCGGTTTCGCCGAGCTCGAACTCCTAACCCTAAACCCGAAACCCTAAGCGCCCAACCCCTGAAGCCCTAAGCCCTAAGCCAAACCCTACCAAAGAAATCTTACACCCAAACGCCACCCAGGTGCGGTGGGAGGGCTTGTCTGGAGTACCGGACCCCAGAACTTTGGGGGTTCAGGGGTTCCGGGGCCAGTGGTTCTAGGGGGTGTTGGGTTTAGGCTTAGGGTCTTTTAGAGGTTTAGCGGTAGGGTCTAGAGGTTTGGGGTTTTGGGGGTTAAAGGTTCAAGGGTCAGGCCGAATCTCCTTCGAGCTTAACGTCCTTACGGATTGAACAGGCAGGCCAGTTGACCCCTAATCTCCTAAGCCCTAAGCCCGTAGTCCTAAAACCCCTAAGCCCCTAAAGCCTATTCAACACCTACAACCACGAAGCTTCCGAGAATAGGGGCTTAGGGGTTTAGGGAGTTTAGGAAGCAGTGGGACGCTCCAGGGTTTCGGGTTTAGGGTTTAGGGCTTAGTGGTTCAGGGCTTCTAGGGTTGGCTCGATTTTTTTTTTTTTTTTTTTATTTTTTTTGGGGGGGGGGGGGGGGGGGGGGGGGGGTGGAGCCTTTGCCAGCAGGGTTTAGGGGAATCTTGCGTGGGAGCAGCGCTGTTTTGATCAACTGCCAAATCCACCTTTAACAGGGCCGGAGAGCGTTTATGTCCCTCAGGGTTCAAGCTAGGGTTGAGGAATCAGGTGTCAGGGTAAAGTTTGGATTAGTTGTGACATCGCCACTGCTTCGCCTGCTAGGTAGCCGCTCAGCACGCATACCTCCGCACATTCGTCCTAAGCCCTAAACCCTAAACCCTAAACCCTAAACCCTAAACCCTAAACCCTAAACCCTAAACCCTAAACCCTGGAGCCAACAGAAGCCTTGTGCCCTGAACTGCAAACCTTAAGCCTGAGACCCCGATTCGGTCGTGATCTGCGGCATGCCGTACGAGTTCGGGGAAGCCCGGGGCAGATAAATTCTCATAGGGTTCTTAAGGGAGGGGGGGTTGAGGGGGGGGGTATGTAGCCCAAGGTTCCCTAATACTCCCTAAGGCTCCCTAGGCTTCCCTAGGTATCTACCCCCCCTGAAACCTCCCTGAAGAACCACATAAAATTCAGCACGTCCAGGAACGAGTTCTAACGATGATGGCCCCGAAGGACTAACCCCGAAGCTCCAAAAAACAAACCCCAACATCCTAACCTAAACCCTATAACCTTGAAGGCTAAATCCCTAAACCCTAAAACCCTAAACTCCTAAACCTCCCGAACGAGGACTTCAAGGTTGCGAAGGTCGCGAGCCCCTGCCAACCCTGAGCCCTCAAACCCTGAACCCTGAAAGCTAAAGCTCTAAACCTACACCCTAAACCCTAAACCCTAAACCCTAAACCCTAAACCCCAAACACTAGGCCCTGAACCCTAGGCCCTAAACCCTGAAACCTAGGGCCCTAAATAACCCTAAACGCGAACCCCGGAACCCTAAACCATGTCAAGTGTTCGCCTAATTCCCCCAAACAGCCCCCACTTGGGATGTTCCCCCTTATCCTAACAGTCCTTAGTAGGGATGATAATCGTGTACCAAAATCCCTATGGACTGCTAGTATAAGCGGGAACATCCCAAGCGTAAACCCTAAACCCTAATACATCCTAAACCCTAAACCCTAAACCTAGTAGGGGTACCATAATCCTATATTACGGACTGCAAGTATAAGGGGGAACATCCCAAGCCCCCCACCAACACCCAGGTGAAAGCCATCCCAAAACCGTGGGAGCTGATCCAGGATGAGAGGCCCGCCTCGGACTTCGGGGTTTAGGGGGTTTTTAGGGGGTTTTTAGGGGGTTTTTAGGGGGTTTTTAGGGGGTTTTTAGGGGGTTTTTAGGGGGTTTTTAGGGGGTTTTTAGGGGGTTTTTAGGGGGTTTTTAGGGGGTTTTTAGGCGGTTTTTAGGGGGTTTTTAGGGGGTTTTTATGGGTTTTTAGGGGGTTTAGGGGGTTTTTAGGGGGTTTAGGGGGTTTAGGGGGTTTAGGGGGTTTAGGGGGTTTAGGGGGTTTAGGGGGTTTAGGGGGTTTAGGGGGTTTAGGGGGTTTAGGGGGTTTAGGGGGTTTAGGGGGTTTAGGGGGTTTAGGGGGGTTAGGGGGTTTAGGGGGTTTAAGGGGTTTAGGGGGTTCAGGGGGTTTAGGGGGTTTAGGGGGTTTAGGGGGGTTAGGGGGTTTAGGGGGTTTAGGGGGTTTAGGGGGTTTAGGGGGTTTAGGGGGTTTAGGGGGTTTAGGGGGTTTAGGGGGTTTAGGGGGTTTAGGGGGTTTAGGGGGTTTAGGGGGTTTAGGCTTTAGGGTTTAGGATTTAGGGTTTAGGGTTTGGGGTTTGGGGTTTAGGATTTTGGGTTTAGGGGCTCGAAGGGTTTTAGGGTTTGAGGGTTGAGAAGGGTTTTAGGGTTTGAGGGTTTAGGGTTTAGTTTCAGGGCCATGCGCAATATTCAGAGAACAATAAGTTTATATGAAGATGGAAAGTCACAGGGGCCACAAACTCCCATCTTCGAAAGCAAGATATCGCAGCATGACATGGCAGAAGTGTATTAGCAAAAGGTGCTGCCACTTCGTTCACAAGGGTCAGCAGACACAAAGCTTTTCCATCCCGAACATGGTGGGGCCAATAGTGCGCGCATTTATGGGAAACCCTACTGCGCGTACGAGTCACACCCTAATCCTTCAATCCTTAACCCTAAATCCTAAACTCTAAACCCTAAACCCGAAACCCCTAACCCTTTGCCAAGTGCATCTCTGGTGTCAGGAAAGTCTTCTCAGCGAAGGAGAAGTGGGCCAGTGCCGCCAGGAAACCCGGATCCGCCGCTTAAGACCCACCCCAAAAATATAGACATTCTTCCTTAGAAGGGCTACATAGGGACTTTGGGGTTTTGCCGTAAGCACCCAAACCTCATGGTTTAGGGCTTAGGGACTTAGGGCCACCCACTCTAACTTCCCCCACTAACTCCCCCCCCCCCCCCCTTCTCCCTCCCACACCCCACCCCCAAAATATGCGCCGCAAACAGCCCTTCAAGCCTTGTTTCGGCCTTATCTCAAGTCAAGGTTGGTTGAGCTGTTTTTTTGGGGGGAGGCGGGTTAGGGGTGCAAGCGGGCTCCACATAATAAGAGGATTTCATATTCGATCCCTAAACCCTATAAGCCCTAAGCCCTAAGCCCTAAGCCCTAAACCCTAAACCCTAAACCCTGAATCCTAAACCCTAGTAGGAAACCCCCCAAAACGGCTTTCGGGAGGTCTAAAAAATGGGGCCTTTGGCCTCTTCCCGTATGTGCAGTGCCTAGGGTTTCGAGGGTCTTAAGAAAGGCCACCAACCCCAAACTCTGGAACCCTAAACCGGTAGGGTTAGGGTTTAGCGTTAGGGGTTTAGGGTTTAGGGTTAAGGGTTTCCCAACCCGCAAAAAGGCACCCCCTAGCGCGAGTGAGGCGCCAGACACGCTGATCCTCACTGCAACGCGCGAACTCTGCGAGCAGGCAGACCGATAGTTCCTCCAGGGCCTTTTTCAGAAGCGCCAGGGAAGAAAGAGGGGTTTAGAGTTTAGGGTTAGGGTTTAGGGCTCTTTGAGTTTAGAGTTTAGGGTGAAGAGTTTAGGGTCAGGGTATAACGCCCTACATCCCCTCGAAAAGACGGGCTTTACACTTCCTCATTACCTACTGAGGACAAAGACGTCTGGCTTAGCGTTTACGAGATGGGATTGGGGCGTAGGGTTTCAAGGGTCTAGAACCCCAAGCCCCCAAACCCTAAACCCTAAACCCTAATCCCCAAACCCTAAACCTTAAACCCCAAACCCTAAACACTAAACCCCAAACCCTAAACCCCAAACCCTAAACGCCAAAACCTAAACCCCAAACCCTCAACCCTAAACCCCAAGCCCTCACAGCAGCTGCAAGGTGGCGGACGTTGCGCGTCAGCCGGGGCCTGAGCTTGAAGGGAAAATTCGTTGGGGGTTAGGGGTTTAGGGTTTGGGGTTTGGGGTTTAGGGTTTGGGGTTTAGGGTTAAAAGGTGTCCGCCTTATACTAGCAGCCCTTAATCGGGATTAGATTAGGGGGTATATACTTTGGTCCTGTTAGTAAAGGGGAACATCCCAAGTTTGGGATTTAGGGTTTAGGGTTTAGGGCTTGGGGTGTGAGGTCATTGGGTTTTCGGTTTGAGGATCAGTCAGGGTTCGAGGGTTGAAGGTTCCGGGCTCCAATCAAACCGAAGCATGCCCTGTTCTTAGGGAGGAACCCTGAACCCTAAACCCTAAACCCTAAACCCTAAACCCTAAACCCTAAACCCTAAACCCTAAACCCTAAACCCTAAACCCTAAACCCTAAACCCTAGACCCTAGGCCCTAGGCCCTGGACCCTAAACCCTAAACCCTAAACCCCAAACCTTGAACCCTAAGGCCCTCAAGCCCTCATGGCCATGCTGTGAGCTGTGTGTGCCGCGCAACTTCCGGAGCGGCGTGCTGGCCAAATCCATCTATATAAGGACGACCTGCCGGAGATAGGGTTTAGGGTTTAGGGTTTAGGGTTTAGGGTTTAGGGTTTAGCCAGCGGTCCACTGCGCAGGCCTGACACTGTACGGCCCAGGTTACGGACCAATCATTCACTCCGCCGTTCGTCTCGACAGCCGCGAGTACCACTTTGGAAGCCGCGGATGGCGAGAGCGGTCCCGCTACCACCATCCTGTGCTTCTGTGCGAAGCCCGCTCGCTCAGAAATGTTCTGTAGGAGCTGCGCATTATGTCGTGTAAGAGCCACCACAAAGGTCTCGAGTGAGCCAAACTTTCTTTCGTGCGTGAGACCAGGGGCATATCTCACGCACCGCAATAAGGCCTCACGGCCTCGACCTGAGCCCAGAAAGGATGCGACAGCCCTGGGCCCGGACAACTTGGGTTCAGAGTTCAGGGTTTAAGGTTGAGGGTTTAGGGTTTTAGGGTTTAGGGGTTTGGGGTTTAGGGTTGAGGGTTTAGGGTTTAAGGTTCGGGGTTTAGAGTTTAGGGGGGTGTAGGGGTTCAGGGTTTGGGATTGAAGCAAACCTCACATTCGTGCTTCCCTCCCTTGAAGTCCCCAAGCTCCCCAAACTCCCCAAGCTCCCCAAACTCCCCAAGCGCCCCAAACTCCCCAAACTCCCCAAACTCCCCAAACCCTGAACCCTGAACCCTGAACCCTAAACCTTAAACCCTAAACCCTAAACCCTAAACCCTATAAACCCCAAACCCTAAACCCTAAACCCTAAAGCCCTAAAACCCTAAAGCCCTGAACCCTAAACCCTAAACCCTAAACCCTAAACCCTAAACCCTAAACCCTAAACCCTAAACCCCAAACCCTAAAACCCTAAAACCCTAAACCCTAAACCCTAAACCCTAAACCCTAAACCCTGAACCCAGAAACCTAAGTCCCCAAAATTCCCCTAACCTCAGGGTTTGGGATTGAAGCAAACCTCACATTCGTGCTTCCCTCCCTTGCAGTAGTGGAGCCCCCACTCGCCAAACTCCCAAACTCCCCAAACTCCCCCAAACTCCCCAAACTCCCCAAACTCCCCAAACTCCCCAAACTCCCCAAACTCCCCAAACTCCCCTGAAACCTAAGCCCCGAAAGGGTTTAGGGTTTTGGGTTTAGGGGTTAGGGTCCCCTAAACTCCCCCGCTGCAGGCTGGGCTCGCTTCTTCCGGAGGCTTGGGGGGTCGGAGTTCACCTTCCTTTGGTGCTTAGGGTTTAGGGTTTAGGGTTTGGGTTTAAGTTTAGGGTTTAGGGTTTAGGGTTTAGGGTGTTCCAAAGTGCCGCGGTCCCGACCCGCGCCAGTGGTGGCGGGTCGGGCCGCATCGGTGCAGCGGATCCCACCCCAGCCACCCAAACTGCCGCCTTTTTCGGGTTTAGAGCGGTCTACCCCCCACGGCCCCCCTATCAAGGGGGCTTACACCTCGAGTCTCCCCGCTGGCCGGGGTGGGACGTGCTGACTGCTGCTGTTGCTTGAGCCTACACTTTCCTGGATCAACAGGGAGCGGGGCAATCTGTTTCACCCATACTGTGTTTCAGGCACCCTCAAGCCCAATTCCGGACCCAAGCTCATTCATATGGCAGAATGGCGAGGGCCAAGCGCGGAAGGCCCCCCGCTGGCGCAAGGGCCCTGGCGGGGGCAACTGCGGGGGCAACCCTGGCACGGGCAACCCTGGAAGGGGCAAGGCGAGGTTTTTTTGTATTAAAAATACTTTCTTATTTCAAATTTCTCTCTCTACATATATATATATATATATATATGTCAACCTTGGCGGGGGCAACCCTGGCGGGGCCCTGGCGGGGGTGACTACTAATGGGAAACCCTGGCAATTAATTAATAGAGAACTTTGACAGGGCCCTTCGCACTTGAAGCCCAGCTCGGCAACTAAACAAAACTTCATAGAGAAGGACGACGAAGCCTCGCCAGCGCGCGAAGAGGACGAGGTGCGTAGGGCCGTCGCAGAGAAGGTGCACAATTCCTGAGTAGGCGACGTGAGGAGGCGCGGAACCCTGCCAGGGCAACCCGGCGAGGGCAATGTCACCCTGGCGGGGGCAACCCTGGCGGGGCAACCCAACCCTAACTCGGCGGCAACCCTGGCGGGGGCAACGCTGGTGGGGGCAACCCTGGTGGGGGCAACCCTGGCAATGGTAAAACTGGGCAACCCGGCGGGGTTGCGATAAAAACCATTAAATCTACTGGACGTCTTAATTTTAACATAGAATGACATTGAAAGACGTCTCATAAAGTAAAATAGGATGAAAGATAATGAATCCTGCATTTTTATTTGGGGTACAGCTTTTAGCATAGCATATTGGCATAAGAAATACCATTCAGGTACGATATGTAAGGGAGTAAGTAATCCACATGCTTCTACTGCATTCACTGGATGTGAGAAAGAAGAGAAGCCGAAATGAATTTGAAGAAGATATAGATCGAGAATTAATATCTTTCCATAGACATCTTTACTAATAATGAAAGGGGAAAATGCCATTTTATTATTAGTGGAATTTCTTAAAGGAATATTAGAAGATAGAAAATGTAGATTAAAAATATGAAAAATGGCGGGGACAACCCTGACCATCCTGGCGGGCAACCCTGGCGGGGGCAACCCTGACGGGGCAACCTGACAGGGCAACCCTGGCGGGGGCAACCCTGGCGGGGGCAACCCTGGCAGAGGCAACCCTGGTGGAGGCAAACCTCGGAGACAACCCTGGTGGGGGCAACCCTGGCGGGGGCAACCCAGGTATAAACATATGTTTATTTCTAAAGGTCTGGGCCCTGGCGGGGGCCACTAATGGAGAACTTTGGCAGGGCCCTTCATAGACAAGGACGACGAAGCACACAGGTGCAAAATTCCTGAATAGGCGGCGAGGCCAATTTCTGGGGGACAACCTGAGGGGGCAACCCTGCTGGTGGGGGCAACGCTGTCATCTGGGAGCAACTGGCGGGGGCAACCCTGGCGGGGGCAACCCTGGCGGGGGCAACTCTGGCGGGGGCAACCCTGGCGGGGGTCACCCTGACGGGGGCAACCCTGGCGGGGGCAACCCTGGCGGGGGCAACCCTGGCAAGGGCAACCCTGGCGGGGGCAACCCTGGCGGGGGCAACTCTGGCGGGGGCAACCCTGGCGGGGGCAACCCTAGTAGGGGCAACCCTGGCGGGGCACCCCTGGCGGGGGCAACCCTGGCGGGGGCAACCCTGGCGGGGGCAACCCTGGCGGGGGCAACCCTGGCGGGGGCAACCCTGGTGGCAACCCTCAAAAACAACCCTGGCGCGGGCAATTCTGGTGGGGGCAACCCTGGCAACCCTGCAAACCCTGGCGGGGGCAACCCTGGCAGGGGCAAACTTGGTGGGGGCAACCCTGGCGGGGGCAACCCTGGTAGGGGCAACCTTAACGGGGCAACTGGCGGGGGCAACCCTGGCGGGGGCAACCCTGGACGAAGCACACAGGTGCACAATTCCTGAATAGGCGGCGAGGCCAATTTCTGGGGCAACCGGAGGGGGCAACATTGCTGGTGGGGGCAACGCTGGCTGGGGGCAACCCTGGGAAGGGCTGGCGGGGGCAACCCTGGCGGGGGCAACCCTGGCGGGGGCAACCCTGGTGGGGGCACCCTGGCGTGGCGGGGGCAACCCTGGCGGGGGCAACTCTCAGCAGGCAACCCTGGCGGGGCAACCCTGGCGGGGGCAACTGGGGGCAACTGGTGGGGGCAACCCTGGCGGGGGGGGGGCAACCCTGGTGGGGGCAACCCAACCTGGCGGGGGCAACCCTGGCGGGCTGGGCAAGCCTGGCAGGGGCAACCCTGGCGGGGCAACCTGGCTGGCAAGGCAACCCTGTGGGGGAACCCTGGCGGGGGCAACCTGGCGGGGGCGCAACAGCTTCTTAGGCCCGACCTCCCCCGCCGGGGTCGCGCGTCGGGGGTTTAGGGTTAATCCATTATTACATTGTGCCCTATGGCTAGCAGGGATGCATCAGGTGTGGCAAGCTCGATCTGCTTGGCAAAGCAAGCAGATCTCGAAGCGGTAGCGTTCAGTTGTACCGGCCGCCGCCTGGCGCGGGCGGCCTATGGTTTAGGGTTTAGGGTTTAGGGTTTAGGGTTTAGGGTTTAGGGTTTAGGGTTGAAGATCCCTAAGCCTTTTCGCCCTAAAGCCCTACAGCCTTCCTTGAACGATGGCAGAGACACTTCTCATCTACACTCAGGTGGCTGTGCGGTCACACATAGAGGCCTTGGTGATGCAAGAGAGGTGGCCACTTCAAGCGGAGTCCGGTCCTTCTGAACCCCGTGGATGCAGGAGAGACCGAGAAGCCGGCACTGGTCTTGGCTAGTTTCGTGGAAAGACGGCCACAGCTCTCAGACCTTGTGGCCGGGACATCCGATGAGGAGAGAGCGAAGAAACAGAGCGAGAGAGACAAGAAAGAAGAAGGAGAAGAAGAAGAAGGGCAACCCTCCCAAGCCACAAGTGCAAGTGACTGTCTTTGTTTCTCAGGGCACAGCTCACAAGGGATCACTGGAACGCTTGCATCAGTCAGTTTCGCTTGTTCTTGAGCAAGAATGTTCACAGCGTGCTAGACAGCAACCCTCCCGCGCCTACAGGAACACATCCAGGACGCGCAAGTGATGGTTCTACGAAGACTCGCTACTGCGTACCTCAGATGCTCAAGAGGATGGCAAAAGTGGCAACTTCACCCAGCGCTGCGTCCTTTGACATTTTGGGCCAATCCGTCCGACGGGTTAAGAAGCCCCATGCCAGCTTGTCTGATAGCTGCTTCAAGCACGAATTCTCTTAAACCCTAAGCCTAATGCCCTATAGCCCAAGAATCCCTAATCCCATACCAACTCCGTTTTGCCGAGTGCTGGTCAGACATCAAACCCTAAACCCTAAATCCTAAAGTTGGGGTTCAAGAGAACCCAGGGTCTTGCCTAAGACGCAAAAGCCCTGCACAAGCCCTGTATCCTAAGGCCCTAAACCCCCCTAACTGCTTTTATCATCAGCCCCGAAGTCCCCAAAGTAGGTTCTTAGCAGACTAATGATTGGGGTCATAAGAAACAATGAAGCTCCAAGTAGTAAAGCCCAGCTTGCGGTTGGTAGTTTCCGACTGCAGTTGAGGGTTTGCAGGGTTTTTGGGGGCCTGGAAAGGGTAGGGTTGAGGGGTTCAGTTGCGGAGTGAAGAGAAGTAGGGTTGGGGGGTTGTTGAGGGTTGAGTAGTTCGGGGCTTTAAGGTTTGGTGTTTCGGGTTCGAGCTTCGGTTTCAGGGGTTCTTGTCGCGTTTGGTTGACCCCACGTTTGGAACGCCTCAGCCCTAAAAACATGAACTTCAGCCCCTGAACCTTGAGATTTTTTGAGACCTGCGCCCTGAAACACTGAACCCAAACCCCAAACCCCAAACCCTCAACTTCAAGCCCAAGACTCTGCACCATAAGCCAGCAACATTGTAGTATCGGGTTCTTCAGAGAGGGGAGTTCAAGGGGGGCGTGCAACCCAAGGTTCCCGAAGACTCCCCACTGCTCCCTCACGCTCCCTTAGCTTCCCTTAGGTTCCCTAGGTACCTACTCCCCATGAGCCCCCCTCCCTTAAGCTCCCTACCACTGTAGGTTTAGGGTTTCAATCGGTTTTCGGGAACCTCTCAAGGAGGTCCAAGAGAACTGGAAAGTGGCGGTGGCCGCGGGAAGCTCGGGGCAAACGCTTCAAGGTGTGGGTCTGTAAGGTTGAGGGGTTCGGGCTTAGGGCTCCAAACCCTAAACCCTAAACCCCAAGCCCGAAATCCTAGACCAAAAACCCCAAACCCCAAACCCCAAACCCCAAACCCCAAACCCCAAACCCCAAACCCCAAACCCCAAACCCCAAACCCCAAACCCCAAACCCCAAACCCCAAACCCTAAACCCTAAACCCTAAACCCCAACCCCCAAACCCTAAACCCTAAACCGAAACCCTAAACCCCAACCCGTAAACCCTAAGCCCTAAATCCTTCACTCAACCCTAAACCGGATCCAGGCTGGGAGAGGCAGTTTCGGGATGGGGGGGTGATCAGGGTTCAGGGGTTACAGGGGCCAACCCTCCTCAGTCCCAAGTTCCTAGGGTTAAGGGTTTAGGGTTTAGGTTGGGGTTGGGTTTAGGGGTTTAGGGTTTGGGGTTTCGGGTTTAGAGGGTTTAGAACAAGCTCTCGTTTTTGAGGCCCCCCAAACATCCCTAAGCTGGGTAGCTTGCTAATTTTTGGGTTTAAGGGTAGAAGGGTTTGGGGTTTAGGGTTTAGGGTTTGCGGTCTAGGGATCATATGTCAAGGAATGCTTTGGGAGTTTCAGAGGGTTTTGACGGACCAACGTAGCTCAAAATACCCAAGCCTCCAAAAGCCCAAGAAACCCACAACACCCCTGAGCCCACTAAGCCCAAACCCGACTTGGAGGTTAATTGTTTTCTTATGACCCCAATCACAAGCCTACGTATCACCTGCTTAGAGGACTCTTGGGGTGATAAGTACTCCGAATCCCTAAACCCAAAACCCTAAACCCGAAACCCTAAACCCTAAACCCTAAACCCGAAACCCTAAACCCTAAACCCTAAACTCTAAGCCCAAAGAGAACTTGCGGCCCAGGTGGGCGCACCGCCAGGCGCGGGCAAGAAGGGCAAGCGGACGAAGGAGGATTGGCCCGGGATCCCAGCTTCTTTGGGGGCAGGCTTTGGGGCTTTAGGGTTTACAGGGTTTAGGGGTTAGGGTTTGGGTTTAGGGTCAGTGTTTTGTAGGATGCTCATGATGAGACCCCCTGCTTGTACTAGTTCAAACTTACAAGTAGGTGTTGTCCCTAACGCATCCTGGATGTTTAAGGTTTGGGGCTGGTCGGGTGCATGAAGTTTTATGGTTGGGATGAGCATGGGGTTTTGGAGCGGGGGCCTATATAAATGCTTCGGGTCTTTTTTTTGGTTGTAGGGGTTGGCTAGGGCTTGTCTAAGCCCGAGATCCTAAAGCCTTGAAGTTTCCAGGCTGGCGTGAAGCAAGCGCGTGTCAGGCGATCGAAGCCGACAGAATAAGTGAGGCTGGCTTTCGACATACAAATCGGGGTTTCTGAAAATAGTGTTTTTTTTTTTTTTTGCGGGGGGGGGGGGGGGGGGGGGGGGGGTCTTAAAAGAAGGATGATCGTATATCGGGGGAACCCCTATTTCGGGAAATGCCCAAATGGGCTTGAGGCTGGTGAAAAAACCGGACATGAGGTGAGAAATTTCAACCTAACAGCAAGCTGACTACGGGCGGCATATGATGTTTCGCGGGGATTCTGCAGGCTATTTCGGGGCTACCCTACGTAATCCTAACCCAACCGCCAAGGCTACTCGATTGCAACTTGTCTCCCAGAAGCTCATGCACCCCCTCAACAGCAACATCCCAAAAGCCAAAAGCACTCCAAACGGCTCCCAACGTCCGGCTACCCCAAAATGGCGCCACCGAGGCCTTAAACCCCTAACCCGCCCCAAGCCCTAAGCCCCCAACCCCTCAATCCCCTAAACCCTAAACCCTAGCTGTCACCCTAGACCCTAAACACTAAACCCTGAACCCTAAACCCTGACCCCTAAGCCCTAGGCCCTAAGTCCTAACCCCTATAAGTCCGAAGCCCCAAACCGCATATGGGTGGTTGTCAAAATTATGTTCCCTTTTGGGGTACCCTGAGTATTTGGTGCCGTATTACCCAAAAAGGGACCATCATCTTGACACCCTAAACCCTTAACCCTTAACCCTAAACCCTAAACCCTAAACCCTAAACCCTAAACCCTAAACCCTAAACCCTAAACCCTAAACCCTAAACCCTAAACCCCAAACCCTAAACCCTAAACCCTACACCCTAAACCCTCGTCGAGGCCGTTTCCCAAGGGCGACGACGCGCCGCCCCTCCGGCGGGTCTTGGCGCTTCGCGCGCCCTACAGGGAAGGGGTTTTACACGGGGTTCAGGGTGGTTTGGGTGGTTTAGGGTTTGGGGTTTAGGGTTTAGGGTTTAGGGTGTAGGGTTTAGGGTTTAAGGGTTCAGGGTGGTCTAGGGTTTAGGGCTTGGGGGTTTGGGGGTTTGTTGGGGCTCAGGGTTTGGGATTGAGTGTTTCAGGGGTTTGGGTGGGATTTTGACTCAGTTCTTAGGCTCGCATGTTCCCCCAACACCCTGTATTGCATGGCTCAACAACTCCTAATGCCTAAGCCCTAACCCTAAAACCTAAACCACCGAAATCCTGAGCCCTAAGTCACTTTTGACCGGCAGCAGGTCTTTGGCAACGTGCAGTGGGACTTTCGTCGCAGGGGTCATAGTTGGCAACCCAGTGGTACCCTTTACTTTTTTTTTTTGCTCCGGGTTCCCTTATCAAGTAACCCGCCAAAAAAAGGGTGTCCTTAGACCAAGAAGATGCTTGCCAAGACCTGAACAAGACCCTACTTCGTCAAATACCCCACATGCAACCCTAAACCCTAGAAAGCCCTAAAAACTCTAAGCGCCCTAAAAACCCTAAAAGCCCTAAACACCCTCAAAACAAACCCAAAACCCTAAAAAAGCTAAGAACCCTGCAAACCCCCAAAATCCTGTTTACCCTAAAGCCCCAAAACGCCCCGAAAACCCTGAAACCCTAAAGCGCCCAAAACCCCTAAGAACCCCAACAACCCTAAAAACCTAAAAAACCTAAAAAACCCTGAAACCCCAAAACGCCCTAAAACCCTATTAACCCTGAACCTAAGCGCCCTGAAAAACCCAAAAAGCCCTAAACACAAGAACCTAAACCCCAAAATCCCTACAACCTTCCCCTGAGAACCCCCAAGAACCTAAACCCTAGGTGAAACCTGAAGGTTTTGCTGGGAACCTTGTGTTGCAGTTTTGGGGTTCAGGGCGAGGGTTTAGGGTTTAGGGTTTAGGGTTTAGGGTTGCGGGTTGCGGGTTTAGGGTTCAGGGTTCAGGGTTCAGGGGTGACCGTGGCAGGAACATCTTGGTCTCCACACTGGAGTTCATGGGCTACTTCTTTCACAAGCCCGCGTCCAAGCATGCGCATTTTTAAAGCCAAAGGCCTTTTAGGGTTTAGGGGTTTAGGGGTTTAGGGGTTTAGGGTTTTAGGGTTTTAGGGTTTTAGGGTTTTAGGGTTTTTGGGGTTTTAGGGTAGGGTTTTAGGGTTTTAGGGTGTTAGGGTTTTAGGGTTTTAGGGTTTTAGGATTTTAGGGTTCTAGGGTTCTAGGGTTTTAGGGTTTAGGGGTTTAAGGGTTTAGGGGTTAGGCGTTAGGGTTTCAGGGTGTTAGGTGTTAGGGTGTCAGGGTTTAGGGTAATCGTAGGCGCAAGTTCCAAGTTGTTCAAGCCAGGCACCTCCCTGTGCCTCAACTAGATGATCTTGGACAAGGGAAGGTGTTGGGTGTTGGGTTTCGGGTTTTGGGTTTTGATTTTTTTTGTATCTCAGTTCCATGTGTAAGGGGGGACGCACGTCCAAAGGGATATGTCCTGGTTTAAGTAGCGCTATTCCTACAACGGGGCCACATGACTCATAACTTGAGATGTTCCCCCTTATAACAGCCCTTAGTGGGGGTTATGTTGGGGGGGGGGGGGGGGGGGGGTACTTTAGTCCCTATTAAGGACTGTTAGTATAAGGGGGAACATCCCAACTCATAACGTTGGCTCCTTTATATACGGGAATCCTACTATTGGGGGGGTCTATATTAGGGGCCCCTTTTTTTCGTAAACCCCATTCAGGGTGGCGCTGAGTGTTCATGGTCAAGCCGGGTGTTTAGGGTTTAGGGTTTAGGGTTTAGGGCTTGAGGGCTTGAGGGGTTACCCTAAACCCTGAACTCCAAGATGTTCAGGGTTAAAGCTGGGTGTTTAGGGCTGAGGGATTACCCTGAATCCTGAATTCTCAGGTCATCTTGCAGCTAGTGTCCCTAAACCACAAACCACGAACCCTAAACCCTAAACCCTAAACCCGAAACCCGAAACCCTAAACCCTAAACCCTAAACCCTAAACCCTCATTCCCCCCACCCGAAACCCTAAGCCATGGATGGCCTCTTAGGAAGCACGTCTCGCTATGGGCGAACATCAAGTACGTCGTCTATGACGAGGTGGGGGCTCTCTACTTGGAAGTAAGGCATTGCGGGGTTTAGGGTTTAGGGTTTAGGGTTTGGGGTTTAGGGTTTAGGGTTTAGGGTTCAGGGTTTGGGGTTTACAGCTTAGGGTATAGGGCCTAGGATCCCAACTTAGCGCTCTGGAAGATTGGGTGACCCGGGTGACTGCGCGAGGTCTGCGGTTGGGTTAGAAGTGTCTTGCCCTAAACCCTACACCCTGAACCCCGAAGAAAAAACTGCCACCCTAAACCCTAAACCCTAAACCCTACACCCTAAACCCTAAACCGCAAAGCAGGGGACCTCATGGAGTGCGTTTCGGGGTCTTAGAGAACATTGGGAGACCCTAAAAACTCCAGCCCTAACACGCCAAACCCTGAGGCTTGTTCAGGGTTCAGGGTTCAGGGTTTAAAGCTTGGGTTTAGGGTGTAGGGTTTAGGGTTCAGGGTTTAGGGTTTAGGGTTGAGGGACCCTCGATCGGGAAGCCCTGAACCCTCTACTCAAGCCCATACTGCTCCACACTCCGCAGGCCCTACACTCCGAAAACCCTAGACCCTAAACCCTAAACCCTAAACCCTAAACCCTAAACCCTAAACCCTAAACCCTAAACCCTAAACCCTGAACCCTGAACCCTGAACCCTGAACCCTGAACCCTGAACCCTGAACCCTGAACCCTGAACCCTGAACCCTGAACCCTGAACCCTATCCCTAAACCCTCTATAAACCCTAAACCCTGAACCCTAAACCCTAAACCCTAACCCCTCAACCCTACACCCTAAACCCTAGTAGTAGAGGAGGCAACCTTTTTCCTTTTTGGGGTAGTATATATACTCCCCTTATAATCCAAAGGTTATCCTTGAATTCCTCCCAGGTTACTAACTAAGAAACCCTTAACCCCCAAAGTTGGGATATCTACCTCCCTCCCGAAGCCTTAAACCGCAAGTCCCAAACCCTGAACCCTCAACACGAAACCCTAAATACTGAACCCTAAACCCTAACCCTAAATTTAAACCCCAAACCCTAAACCCTGAGAGCCTGTGGAGGTCGACAACCTGGTCTCCGGCACCAAAGCGTGTGGAGCCTCAGCGGTTCCTCAGTCTCAGGTCCTTCGGAAGGGTCCAAGGTCAGGGCTTAGGCTTAGGGTTTTTGGGTTTTGGGGTTTAAGCTTGTCGGGTTTCTTAACGGTTCAAGGAGGGTTGAGGGTCCTTTTCCGAAAGACGCCCAGTAGTGCTCTTTTGTACATGCGAATCGTCGTACGGGGAATTGGCTCTTTGCTATAGAGGTTCAGACCACCAAAACAGGGTACCTTTTTCTTTTCAACCCTAGGCTACTGGGTACCCTATGCCCTAAACCCCTAAATCGTTCACCAAGGGAGAGTTTAGAGGTTTCGGAGAGATTCGCCGTGAGTTGAGGTTCGGTTCGGGTTCAGGGTTTAGGGTTTAGGGTTTAGGGTTGAGGGTTTAGGGTTTAGGGTTTAGGGTTTATGGTTTAGGGTTTAGGGTTTCGGATTTCGGGTTTCGGGTTTCGGGTCTCGGCTTCGGGTTTGGGGTTTGGGGTTTGGGGTTTAGGGTTTAGGGTTTAGGGTGTATGCTGCGGGGTTTGCGGGGCTGCTGCCAGGAAGCTGCTTGAGCGCATCAAGGTGGGTGGGGCTGCTCCCTCCCCATTCTTCTCCAGGGACTAAAGGAGGGGCCCTTATAAGAGACCTTAGGGGTTTTTTAGGGGTTATTGAGGGGTATATAGGGCCTATATAAGGTGTATATATATATATAAATATTTCATCTATCTATCTATCTATCTATCTATCTATATATATATATATATATATATATATGTAGGGGTTATTTTGGGCAGTGTGTGCGGTCCCTCCTCATAACTCCTCATACCCGTTTTAAATTCAGCTTGAGATTCCCTTCAACACTTGGAGGGTCATGGGTACTTATAACCCCAATTAGGGTTTAGGGTTTAGGGTCCAGGGTCTAGGGTAATCACCCCAGCTACAAGTCTATTTATCACCTACTTAGAGGACTTTGGAGGCTTATAATTCCCGCAAAAATCGGGGTCACGGGGCGTTAGGGTTTCGGATTGCGGGGGTGTGGAGGGGCCCTGCGTGGAGTTTCAGGGTACTTAAAAACCCCAATTCGGGTTTAGGGTTTAGGGAGCGTATAACCCTAAAAACCCAAAACCCAAAACCACAAACCCAAAACCCCCAAACCCTAAACCGAAACCCTAAACCCTAAATCCGAACGCCCTGGCTCTCGAACGTCAAGGGAGGCCTGCCCGCCCAACACTCTCAAAACACTTCGGCTCTACTATAGGGTTATAAAAGCTCTAGAGGGTTTAGGGTTTCCGGGTTTAGGGTTTAGGGCTGTAAAAGCTCTAGAGGGTTTAGGGTTTGGAGGTTTGGTGCTTAGCTGCCTGATGCAGAGCCTTGGTGGGGACTTTGAAGAATGTTGTGCGGAGCGGTCCTCGCATGGCTAAGCCCTGAGCCCTAAGCCCTAAGCCTTAAGCCCTAAGCCCTAAGCCCTAAGCCCTAAGCCCTAAGCCCTAAGCTCTAAGCCCTAAGCCCTAAGCCCTAAACCCTAACCCCGAAACCCTGATTTCAGTTGTAGGGTTTTTAGCCCTAAACCGGCAGCTTCAGTCGCAAAAACTTGCTGTGAACCCTTTCTCCGAACCCTCACTACAGGCCAAGTGCTCAGACTTCACTGGCCTTACAAACTACTCCCTGGTTCTTAGTAGGGAATGAGGGAATGAGGTACCCTATATACCCTTTAAAGGATTTTATAGGGTACCTCATTCCCTCATTCCCTACTAAGAACCAGGGAGACTAGGTCTACCCAAGCTCCAAACCCTGAACCCTAAACCCAACTGCCTCTCACTCTTTCAATTGGGGGGATGAGGCTCCATTCTCACATTAAGAAAGGGTTCCCCTCTCGTTGCCTAGGTTGCTGTTGTTGAACCTACCTTCAATACTTCTTTGGGGCTTAGGGTTTAGGGTATAGGTTTTGAAGTCTTACAACCCAAACCCTGAACCCCAAATCCAAACCTCAAACCCTCCTAGTGCAGGTGATGTTCCTCCGGGCCAACCGCACGGAGGGCGGCTCTGTTCAGGTGCGTTCGGAGTATTCGTACACCCTAAAACCTATACCTCCCTAAACTTCAAGACCCCCCAAACCCCCGAAGCCCCTGAGGGTTTAGGGTTAGGGTTTAGGGTCTAATTCCCACAAACTCGAACCTTTGGGCTTTCTTCGTTTGGCCGAAGCTGTGAGGCATTGTCGATAAACATGGTGGGTGCCCACCAGCTGCCGATTTAGGGTTTAGGGTTTAGGGTTTAGGGTTATTTGTGGGTTAGGGGTCAAGTCATCTGGTTCATATCTGGTTCATCTGGTTTGTCATATGGTAGAAATGCTAAGAGAAGAACCGCAAGAAGAGATGTTCCCCCCCCAAACATCCCCAACATCAAGCGGATGTGTATTCGGGGATGCAGGGGATGCGCCTACTTAAGATTATGTGCAGGATTCCACTCCAGGCATACGCGGGCGAGGAATGATCACAGGAGATCCCATCGCGGAAAACAGCTGAGCCAGAATCTAGAGACCCCACGCTGCGGGTGGGGGAAACATACCAAGATCCCTCTTTAGTCCTACGAGATTATAAGGAATTCTTCCCAAATATCCATTCTCACTTAACCCTAAGGGCTCAACTCTTATCACTTAACCCTAGACCCTTACCCCGAAACCCCAAACCCCAAACCCCAAACCCCAAACCCCAAACCCCAAAAAACCCCAAACCCCAAACCCCAAACCGTAAACCCTAAACCCTAACCTTACAAACTTTACACTAAAGTGCAACACGGCGCCCTGTGCAGTCGGTCCTGGTTTCCTGCGTGATGCCGAGTCAAGGGGGGAAGTTGGCACCTCAGAAGAGTTGTGCTGGTTTAGCGTTTAGCGTTTAGGGGTTTAGGGTTTAGGGTTTAGGGCTTTATCCTCGGCTTTTGGGGTTGTCTTGGGTTTAGGGTTGTTAGCGGTTTCCTGGGCTCTGGGCTTAGGAGTTTGGGGTTGAGGGTTCCGGGTACCCATGGAACCCAGTAGTTGGAGGTTTATGCTACTTATTAACCAATAGCTGTACTTTTAACTGTACTTACAACCATATTAGGGCACTTAAGGGGCTTATAAGTACAGTTACAAGTGGTTAATGAGTACCATGAACCTCCAAGTAACCCTAAACCCTCAACCCTAAACCCTAAACCCTAAACCCCAAACCCTAAACCCTAAACCCCAAACCCCAAACCCTGAACCCTAAACCCTAATCCCTAATCCCTAAACCTCCAAGTAGGGGGGGATTCCGGGCTTGCTCTGCGCGAGGTCGACACGAATGCTCATTGGGCGCTGGATGCCGCATGCGCTCCGTGCTCTGGAGAGGCACCCCAAAACCCTAAACCCTAGCCCTAAACCCTAAACCCTAAACCCTAAACCCTAAACCCTAAACCCTAAACCCTAAACCCTAAACCCTAAACCCTAAACCCTAAACCCTAAACCCTAAACCCTAAACCCTAACCTAAACCCTAAACCCTAAACCCTAAACCCTAAACCCTAAACCCTAAACCCTAAAACCTAAACCCTAAACCCTAAACCCTAAACCCTAAACCCTAAACCCTAAACCCTAAACCCTAAACCCTAAACCCTAAACCCTAAACCCTAAACCCTAAACCCTAAACCCTAAACCCTAGCCCTAAACCCTAAACCCTAAACCCTGAACCCGAAACCCCAAGCCCTGTGCCCTGTGGGGTTCAGGGTTTAGGGTTTAGGGCTTCTATCGAGCCCTTTGTCTCCTTCTTAGGGTTTAGGGTTTAGGGTTGAGGGTTTAGGGTTTAGGGTTTAGGGTTTGGAGTTTAGGATCCAGGGCTTTGAGCTCGGTCTGCCGCAGCCATTTCAAGGCCCTCATCTTCCATTCCCTCAATTTGGGCTGGGCCTGGCAAAACCCCTCAACCCTAAAGCCGCAACCCTATCAACCCTAATCCCTGAACCCTGAACCCTGAACCCTGAACCCTGAACCCTAAACCCTAAACCCTAAACCCTAAACCCTAAACCCTAAACCCTAAACCCTAAACCCTTGCAAACAACCGTAAACTCTAAGTCCCACACGGAAGCTGTGGATGGGCGTTATGTAGGGCCTTTCCTTAAACACCCGAAGATCCCAAAACCCACCCCAACCGGCCGATTATTGGCAAGGTTCCAAAAAGTATGAGCTAGGTTTTAAGTGTAGGGTTTAGAGTTTAGAGTTTAGAGTTTAGGGTTTAGGGTTTAGGGTTTAGGGTTTCGGGTTTAGGGTTTAGGGCTTCGCGTTTAGTGTTTAGGGTTTTGGGCGTACGTTGGGGACCCCTCTTTTGGGTAATGCCCCGGTTTAACACAACCCAAGCCTAGGCCAGCAATCTTACTCAGTGCAAGCGAGTCCCAGCCACAAATAATAGAAAAAGGATATCATCACATTAGCAGAAGCACTTTTTCACATCAATAGCTCATAAAGATGATAATAATGGTAGTAGTGAGTACTATTAGTACTAGTTTGTAGCGATGACGAAAACCCATCTCCTAACCAGATGGCCCCCTCCTAGACCCTGCCACTTCTTAAAGCCCTTAAAACTCTAAAACCCTAGCAAACCCTAAAACCGCCCTTTCCCCCTCCCTTGATGGACGCGCCGACGCAGCTGAGTTCCGAAGGCTCCGCGGCACAGCTCGCGCAGCTGCGCGCGTGCTTGCGCAGGCGCCAGCGTTATCAGCTCAATGTGTTCAAACTCCAAACCTTAAACCCGAAACCCTAGAAACCCTAAACCCTAAACCCAGGCAAAAATTCCAAGAGAATTGCTCCCAGCATGTGTCTCAGTCGGACCCTAAACCCTGGGTTTAGGGTATAGGGTTTAGGGTTTCGGGTTCGGGTTGGGTCGTTAAGATCGCGGAAGTTGAAGCTATAAACCCAGACCCGGCCCTAAACCCCCAACACCCTCAACATCCTACCCTAACCCCTAAACCCTAACCCTCAACCCTAAACCCTAAACCTTTGTCATGGTGGAGGGGGGGAACATTTTCTATTTTTAAGGGTACTTAAACAAACTCAATAAGGAATAGAAATATCAATTGATAAACTACTTTCCCAACCATGAACTAGACCCTAAACCCTAAACCCCAAACCCTAAACCTTAAACCCTAAACCTAAACCCTATGCCCTATGCCCTATACCCTAAACCCTAAACCCTAAACCCTAAACCCTAAACCCAAAGCCCTAAACCCTAAACCTAAAGCCCTAACAGGCAGTCCGATTGCCTCGCCTGGGCACTTGGCGAAGTCCGCCGCCTTCGACTGCTGGAGGCCCCTAACGGCTTTAGGGTTTAGGGTTTAGGCCGACAGCTTTTTGGTGGGCAGTTTTACCGGGCCTTAGGGCCCTGGTCATATACTTTCTGGGATTCTAAGCTAGAGAAGTCATGCCACCATAACATCAAACCCCAAAAGCCCTCGCAAGCGCGCAAGCGCTGCGCAAAGCCTGGAGGCCCTGTTTGCTAGGGCCCTGAACCCTAAACCCTAAACCCCAGACCCCAAACCCCAAACCCCAAACCCCAAACCCCAAACCCTAAACCCCAAACCCCAAACCCCAAACCCCAAACCCCAAACCCCAAACCCCAAACCCTAAACCCTAAACGCTAAACCCTAAACTCCTAAACTCCTAAACTCCTAAACTCCT
>CAJNDS010000339.1:0-32500 GCA_905221605.1 Symbiodinium natans
AGTTTGAATCCTAAACCATATGCAAGCTTCTGCCGCCCAAGCTGTAAACCAAACCTCAAAATGACCACAACTGTTGTCGGGTACCCGACGGGAGTATGCATCAGCCCAACCTTTAAATCCCAAGCACTGAACCCTAAGCCCTAAGGCCTAATGCCGAAAACCCAAGCACTAAGGCCTAAATTTAAATCTTAAGGTAACGTCCTAAACCATCAGCCTAAGCTCTAAGCCCTAAAGCTGGAAACCTTAAACAGGGCTGGTGTAGCTTAAAATGTTTAGAGCTTAAGGCTTAGGGTTTAAGGTTTAGGGTTTCGGGTTTTCTGCTTGCAGTTTGGGGATTGGCTTCGGGCTTAGGCGGCTTACTTAAACTTAGGACTTGGGGTTTAGGGTGTAGGGCTTTGTATTTACGGCTTAGGGTTTAAGGTTTCTCGGGCTTAAGGTTTAAGGATTCGGGCTTGGGGTGTGGGCCTAGGATTTAGGACTTCATCAGGTTTGGAGCTTAATTAGGAACTTCGGATGGACCTCGCTGTGCCAAAGCTCCAGGAGTGTGTCGATGTGAAACCTGCCACGGTGTCAGTTCATAGGGATGATTGGTATGTAGTGTTTAGGGTTAAGGTTGAGGGTTCAGTGTTTGGCGTTTAGGGTTAGGGTTTAAGTTTGAAGGTTTAGGGTTTAAAGTTTGGGGTGCCACCACGGACACGGAGTGGATGTTGACTTCCTCGGCGAACTCTCCGGCGGTGAGCCACTTCCGGTCAGTGCTCCATGATCTTGTCCGCGATGACGTGGAGCATGGCCGGTTTGGCCAGCTGACGTCGATGTGCCGCCAGCACGTGGCAAAGCAGTTGGTTGTACTGCCACCTCCGTTTCCAGTCGGGCGCCACTGCTTAGGGTTTATGTGTAGGGTTGGGGTTTAGGGTTCAAAGCCTGTCTTAGGGCTGTACAGGCTTAGCACATAGTGATTGTAGACCACGCTTATGAGGGCTTGGGCTTAGGCCTTACAGATGGGGTAGGACTTAGGGTTTGTCGGGTACCCGACGGGGTATGTAAGTTTTAAGTTTTAGGGGTTAGGGCTTAGGTGGTTTAGGACTTAGGGCTTAAGGCTGAGGGTTTAAGGTTTAGGGCATAAAGTTTTGGTCTAAAGGTTGAAGTTAAAGGTTTAAACTTAGGGCCTTACAGCGCGGCCTAGGCCTTTACAGGCCATTTGTTCTACGGCTACACAGCCCAACTAGGCCTATACAGCCCGGTCTAGGGCTGCACAGCCCATTTGTCCTGGGGCTACGCAGCCCAATTAGGGCTATACAGCCCAATTAGGGCTATACAGCCCGGCCTAGGGCTATACAGCCCATTTGAGGGTTTAGGGTTTAGGGTTTGGGGTTTAGGGTTTAGGGCTTAGGGTTTAGGGTTTAGGCTCACCCTCCTCAGCCTAGGGCTATACCCGGCCTAGGGCTTTACAGCCCATCCTCCTACGGCTTTACAGCCCGGTCTAAGGCTCTACAGCCCATTGTCCTAGGCTACACAGGCCGGTTTAGGATTTAGGTCTTAGGGTTAAGGGATTAGGGAAATAGTCTTAAGCCTAGGGCTTGGGTTTTAGGCCTTAGGCCTCAGGGCTTGGGGTTTAGGGTCCAGGGCTTGGGGCGATATGCATGACGACCCTAAGCCCTAAACCACAAGCCTGGACCCCAAACCCCTTTAGTACTTAGGCCTAAGGCCTAAGTCCCAAGCCCGAAGCCCACAATCCTAAGGCCACACCTAAACCCTAAGTCCTAAACCCGAAAGAGTCCTAAACCCTAAGGCCTAAGGCCAACACACTAAGCTTGAGTCCCTAAACACTGAGCCTTAAAACTAAACCCTAAACCCTAGACCAAAGCCGCCAAGCCAGAAGTCCAACGCAAACTTCAAAGTGCAAAACTTTAAGCCATTACCTTAAACCCTCAGCTTAAGCCGTAAGCCCTAAACACCCTAAGCCACAGCACTGAGGCCAACATATACCGCCCGGTAACCGACAAAAGTCAAGTTGGTCAAGTTGGTAATGATTTAATTGTAAATTGACACAACTTTGTCGGGTACCCGACGGTTTGCAGGACCCTAAGCCCTAAACCACAAGATCTGGACCTCAAGGCCTAACCGCAAACCCAAAGCCGCAAGGCCTAAGGCCTAAATCCCAAGCCTGAAGCTTTAAATCATAAAAACCTGCAAGGGCTCGCAGCTTAAAATCACACTAAACAAAAAAATAAAGAGGTCTTAGTACCTTCTGAAAGGAGCCCGGACTTAGTACCACCCCGCTTGTGCCTCCGGCTGCGCCGTCATCCGTCGAGCTCGGACCTCGCGCAAAGGAAAGTGACATGTGACGCACACACCTTCAACCATAAAGAAGACACCCCAAAACCCACAACACCAACTCCCGCCAAAGTCAAGGTTGGGTGGGGAGCTGGAGTGGTTACGTGGCTAGACACAGGATGCAGACCCAGCTACTAACTATGCAAACCAGGACTCGGACTTAAGTTTAGGCTTACAGCTTTAGGGAAAGGGGTTTGGTGAACAGCATGACACAGATGCTTTTTTCTGCGAAAGAGGCCGGCTGGGTCTAAGCATCACCCGGCGGCTGATCCTGCTTGGCCTTCTTCTGATTGCTTGGCTCCGACTCATCTTGTCCAACATCCGCATCTCGTTTCTTCTCGTCATTCTTTGCGTGTTCCTCCTCCTTCTTTGCTTCGTCGGCCTCTGTCTTTGCCTTCTTTGCTCTGTCCTCCTCCTCATTTGGTTCCTCTGCATCTTTTTTTTTTTCTTCATCCTTCTTTGCGTTTTCCTCCTCCTTCTTTGCTTCGTCGGCCTCCGTCTTTGCCCTCTTCTTTGCGTTTTCCTCCTCCTTCTTTGCTTCGTCGGCCTCCATCTTTGCCTTCTTTGCTCTGTCCTCCTCCTCATTTGGTTCCTCTGCATCCTTTTTTGTTTTTTCTTCATCCTTCTTTGCGTTTTCCTCCTCCTTCTTTGCTTCGTCGGCCTCCGTCTTTGCCCTCTTCTTTGCGTTTTCCTCCTCCTTCTTTGCTCGATCGGCATCCTTCTTTGCCTTGTCCTCAGCCTCCTTCTTTGCTCTGTCCTCCTCCTTCTTTGAGTTTTCCGCCTCCTTCTTTGCTCGATCGGCGTCCTTCTTTGCTCTGTCCTCCTCCTTCTTTGAGTTTTCCGCCTCCTTCTTTGCTCGATCGGCATCCTTCTTTGCCTTGTCCTCAGCCTCCTTCTTTGCTCTGTCCGCCTCCTTCTTTGAGTTTTCCGCCTCCTTCTTTGCTCGATCGGCATCCTTCTTTGCTCTGTCCTCCTCCTTCTTTGAGTTTTCCGCCTCCTTCTTTGCTCCATCGGCATCCTTCTTTGCCTTGTCCTCAGCCTCCTTCTTTGCTCTGTCCGCCTCCTTCTTTGCTCTGTCCGCCTCCTTCTTTGCTTTCTCAGCCTCCTTCTTTGCTCTGTCCTCCTCCTTCTTTGCGTTTTCCTCCAGCTTCTTTGCTTTATCGGCATCCTTCTTCGCCTTGTTCTTAGCCTCCTTCTTTGCTCTGTCCTCCTCCCTCTTTGCTTTCTCCGCATCCTTTTGTTTTTGTTCTTCATACTTCTTTGCTTTCTCCGCCTCCTTCTTCGCCTTGTTCTGCGCCTCCTTCTTTGCTTTTTCCTCATCCTTCCTTGCTTTCTCTGCATCCTTCCTTGCTTGTTCATCATCCTTGCTTGCTTTCTCCTTCTCCGTCGTTGCTGTTTCCTCCTCCGGCTCCTTCCTTGCAGCTTTGGAAGTCCTGGCCACATCTTGCAGCTCCGATATGAACTCAGGCTTCCTCTTCTGGCCTGCCTTGGCAGGCGCCACTGGCTCCTTCTTCTCGGCCTCCTCCTCCTCCTTTAGCTTCTGGCCTGCCTTGGCAGGCTCCACTGGCTCCTTCTTCTCGGCCTCCTCCTCCTCCTTTAGCTTCTGGCCGGCATTGGCATCCTTCTTCCGGCCTGCCTCCTGCTGCTGCTTCTTCTTCCTCGCTGCTTCTTGCCTCATGCAGTCGTTTACTACTGCTGCCATACCGACACTCTTATTATTGAAAGTTCAGGGTTTAAGGTTGGGGTTAGTTAGGGTGTTTTAGGGGATTTAGGGTTCGGGGTTTAGATGCACATACAGCGTGTACTTTTCGGTGGCCAGACTACACTGTAGTGTTAACTAATGTAAAGGGATGCAAAAACATGACAACCGCATAAGGTACATGGTAGCTTTTGGAAAGTCCAAGTCACTGGAACTTCTCTCTGAGAGCTGCCGCCTTGGCTTGTGACTCCTTCCGCGTTTTCTCCTCATTCTTTTTCTGCTCATCAGACGCATTCTTGCGCTTTTGTTGCTCTGCTTCGTCCTTTTCCTTCTGTTTCTGCAGATGTTCCTCCTCCTTGCGCTTTCGTTCCCGAACTTCCGCCTCCTTGCGCTGTTGTTCCTGAGCTTCCGCCTCCTTGCGCTTTCGTGCCTGAACCTGAGCCTCCTGCTCGCGTTTCTGCCTATCTTCTTCCGCCTTGCGCAGTCGTTCCTTTGCTTCGGCCTCCAGCCTGTTTTTCTCCTTCTCACTGCTGGCTGGTCCAGCTGCTTCCGCTCCCGGCCTTCCATGAAGCTGGAACCCTAGCCAAAAAAAATAGTAATTTTAGCTGTTTCTTAGGAAATATAATACCACCAAAAAAGCACAAAATAGACTCAAGTATCTGTAAGATTCCCGCTGCTGCCCTGCGCTGCGTTGCTCGGCGCTGGTCCTGGCTCTGGAGCTGGCTGTGACGGTGCCATCAGGTGACCGGCCTCCTCGCGACACAGGACCCCAAACAAAAGAACCTTGCCCCCAAAGACAGGATGATTAATTACGATCCCAAAGCCACTAAAAAAATGAATTGCAATTTTCAACATGGAGACTGAGCCTGGCCGAGGTAGGTGTGGCCTGCTGGCAGCGTCCAGGACATCACGTGTTGGAGCGGGTGGTAGTAGAAAATCTTGATCGACCCTTGGGCACAGCTGAAGTACATTGCTTTAGTACACTGTTCTGGGCTGAGGGTTGGAGGGATCCTCGTTCCCTTCAGCCGGCACTGCTCCCGACACAACCCCCAAAACTGTAAAGAATCCAAGCCGAGCTACCGTCCTCACAGAATTCTTTCCACGCTTGCCAAAGCGATGGTCGAAGCCATGTCGTGACGCTGCTGGCGTGGTGCAGATAGAAGTAGCACTTGCTCTCACTGTCGAGCATTCGCTTCCAGCCATCTGGCAACGGTTCCAACTTGGTGAGTTTGGATCCGGCACTGAAACAACATTGCTTTAACATATGTTTCGATGCTGATTCCACTACAAGAACAGGAAAGAGTGACCAAACCAAGTCAAGTTGCGACGTGGGGACCGACAGCTGACTGTCTCGAGCCCAACACCAGCAGGGTATGCACGTCCGGGACCACTGACGGTAGCCGGAGTAGGCCTGCTGCTGGTGGAGCCTTGGCTGCTGCAATGCGCAGAACGCTTGCATGTGCTTTGACCAAGCCAAGAAGTAAAACAAAAAGTTATCAACATGGGATGTTTGGAATATACTAATTAAAACGCAGGGTTAAGAGGTACTAGAAACAAAGAATCAAAGAAGAAAAATGATGAAGATGGGCCTGCTGCAGGGTGAAGAAGTACTTGAAGCAAAAGTAATTAAATTAAGAAGCCAAGATGTAAAAAATGACAACCTATGAACATGGGATGTTTGGAATATAATAAATAATAAGTAAAACCCAATCCAACAAGCCAAGGTGCAGCTGGGCCCGTGGAAGCTGGAGCAGTTGCACCTTCAGTGGATTCAGCTCCCACAGCCGGCATGCCAGGACGAGGAGGAGGTGGCATCGGCGGCAGGTTGGCTGGCGGTCCGCCCTGCTGATGTGGGGTACTGGAAATAAGCCCTAAACCCTGAACCCTTTTCCTCAACCCTAGATAGGGTGTTCGGATAAACATCTAGCCACCGAGCTGCTTTTGCTGGCCCTCTCCAAGGCGGCTCCTTGTCATTTTTGCCGTCCCTCTCCAAGGTGGTCTCGTTGCTGGCAATGGCCCCCGCGGTTGGAGGTCATTGCCAGCAGCTGGCCATCTTGGAGAGGGAGCTGCTTTTGCCGGCTCTATCCAAGGTGGTCTCGTTGCTGGCAGTGCCCCCCCCCCCCCCCTGTTGAACATACTGTTCAGCAGCGGGGCCATTGCCAGCAGTGAGCCATCTTGGAGAGGGAACTGCTTTTGCTTTTGCCGTCCCTCTGCAAGGTGGCTCGCTAGCAATGGCCCGCGCTGTTGAACACGCTCCACAGCGGGGGCCCTTGCCAGCAGCTGGCCATCTTGGAGAGGGAGCTGTTTTTGCAGCTTGGTGGCTAGACGTTTGTTGTCGGTGTTGTCCCAGGTGGTGTGCATCCAGCCTGGGGTTTAGGACTTAGGGTTTAGCGTTTAGGGTTTAGGGTTTAAGGTCTAGGGTTTAAAAGGGTCTTGAAGCAAAACTATTTAATTAAGAAGCCGAGAAGGAAATGAAAACTTATCAACATTGGGTTGTTTGGAATGAAAATTTTCGTCCTAACCCACAAGCCAAGGTGCAACTGGGAGGCCTGTGGAAGCTGAAGGAGCTGCGGCCAGCCCCGCGGCCGGCATTGGAGGAGCTGGCATCGGTTTGGCTGGTGGTCCATCCTAGGGGGTTAATAAATACTAGAAAAAAGAATCAAAGAAGTCAAAAACTATGAAGATGGGTGTTTATGGATTGCATATGCAAACCATCTCATCTAGCCACCAAGCTGCTTTTGCCGGTGCCGGTGCTGCTCCAGGTGGTGGGTTGCTGGGTGCCGCAGCGGCTTTGGCCGGCGGTCCAGTCTGATGCAGAATCAAAGAATCAAAGAAGTCAAAAACTATGAAGATGGGTGTTTATGGATTGCATATGCAAACCATCTCATCTAGCCACCAAGCTGCTTTTGCCGGTGCCGGTGCTGCTCCAGGTGGTGGGTTGCTGGGTGCCGCATCGGCTTTGGCCGGCGGTCCAGTCTGATGCAGGGAAAGAAGTACAAGAATAAAAAGAAGTAAAAGTTATAAAACAAACACACACATTATCTTGGCTTCACTTCGCAGGGTAGAAATTAAATAAACGTTTAGCTGCCTTATTAAAGAACCCAATAAACCCAAAAAGGCTAAGATCTAAAGTTACAGTAAAGAGCCTTAAAGTTATTATACAAAATTGCCATACGCAGAAACCAAGTAGCTGGAGCGAACTTTGCTGGCACGACTTTCACAATGCGCGGGGTGGGAGGGTTGGCTTTGTCGTAATACTTGCCATAGCCCTTGCGATCACGCCTCTCCCGAGCTCCTTGGCCCATTGGGTGAAACTTCAACACACTCTCGTAGGGGGTTTGTCATTTGCACTTGAAGGTTTGGTGTCCAAGGTTCCGGGTGTGTGTGATCATGTCGTGGCAGTGGTATTTGAAGGTGGGACTGCCTGAATACATATGTGCATAGCGTCCAGCCGGACGGAGCCAAACAAGGCTGAGTTCGCCCATGACCCTCAAAACCCCTAAGCAATCTTTGGGTCCTAGCCTACCCATGCCCTAACCCATGCCCCTGAAATCCATGAAACAATCTTCTTAGGGTCCTGGGGATTATACAGATATACAGCCCGTGACCATCGAATGATGTAAAGGTTTTGAGGGTGCGGGTGAAGCCTGAAGCTGAAACCTCTCGGTTTAGGGTTTTGGGTTTAGGGTTTAGGGTCTAAGGTTTAGGGTTTAGGGGTTCTGGGCTTTGGGTTTCGGGTCGAGGGTTTAGGGTTAGGGTTTAGGTGCTCTTGACTGTCTGTGGCCCGGGCTGCTGTGCTCGTCCTTGCAGCTGCGTGGAGACGGCGGCATGGACGGACCTGAGCAAAGCAACGCTTGGTCTTCTAATCACTTCCTCCTAACACTAAAACCCCTCCTAATTTTAAGAATTATTATTGCCGGATCCTGCCAGGACCCAGCCCAGTACAAAACCTGTTTGAGAATTAGTGGGGGAGGGGTTCAGGGCATTCGCGCTTGAGTTGAGCGAGTAGGGTTTCAGGGTTTAGGGCTGAAGGCTGACAGGATTGTTAGGATTCAGGGCTCAGGGCTTAGAGGGTTTAATTAGGGTATATGCTTTGGAGTTTTATTAGGATTTAAACCCACCCCTAATTTTAAATATTTTTCGGGCCCAGGCGAATTTCAGAACTAGGGAGGGGGGGGATTTAGTATTAGGGGGAAAGGATTACTGTCCATGTCGTTATTATTTTTTAGGATTCTCGTGACTATTGCGTCATCCAGGTTTAGGGTTTCGGGTTTGGGGTTTAGGGTTTAGGGTTCAGGTTTTAGGGTTGAAGTTCGGCCAGCCTGGGCAGGCTGCTGAGCCGTCTCTTCTTCGCGTCGTGACGCGCGATGTAGCCACTGGCCCCCGCCAGGAAGGATGAGCACCGTGTGTCGCTAGGTCTTAGGTGGCTGGCTGCAGGTGCGACCGGCTGGTTGTGGGCACGGGGTCCCGGAGGTGGAAGCCCGTGTTCCAAGCCGACGCATCGTGCGTAGTCCCGTCCGGTTCAAACTCCATTGGTGTAGGGTTTAGGGTTTAGGGTTTAGGGCTTAGGGTTTAGGGTCTGGATTTTAGGGGTTGGGCTTTACGCCTTAGGGCTTAGGTTTCGGGTTTAGAGTTTTAATTATTGTAGGACACAGCCCACCTAGGGCTTTACAGCCCATTCCTCCTAGGGCTACACAGCCCAACTAGGGCTATACAGCCCTGCCTAGGGCTATACAGCCCATTTGTCCTAGGGCTACACAGCCCAACTAGGACTATACAGCCCGGCCTAGGACTTTACAGCCCAGGTTCCTAGGGCTACTAGGGCTTTACAGCCCATTGTCGTAGGGCTACACAGCCCAGCCTAGGGCTTAGGCTTTAGGGTTTGGAAGTTAGGGTGAATTTGGGGTTCAGGGTTTGAGGTTAGGCTTCAGGGTTTATAATCAGTTTAGGATTCAGGTGAGGGGGGGGGGGTGTAACTGTATCATTGTGAGTTCTGGCCTTGGGGTTTTGGAATTGAGGGGTTTCTTATAAAATTTCAAAAGTCAACATTAATAATTAACACCATCCCTTCAAACCAAACTCTAATTAAGACCTATGCCCTAGGCCAAATCGATGCCTTAGCCAATTAAAACCACAAGAAAGAGGAGTAAGACCCATACCCTAAACCGAAAAAAAAAACCAACTCCTTGGACCCCTTACACCCCTTTTAAACCCTAAGCTGTCAGGCCTCTTTAAACACGACACCCTCAACCCGCGACTGTTAATCCTCAACCCCAAACCCTAAACTCTGAACCTTTAAACCCTAAACCCTAAACCTGAAATTCGAAACCCTAAGCCCTAGGCTGGGCTGTATAATTTGGGCTGTGAATGCCTAACACGACTATTTCGGGCTGTGAAGCCGTAGGTTGGGCTGTATAACCCCAAGACAATTTCATTGTGTAGTTTAGCCCCAGACTACTCAACCCTCAACTGCCAACCCGCAAACCCAGTGGGACCCGGGCAGGCGTCCAAAGCGAAGTGAACTCAACCGACAGCTGTAGAAGCCACCTGGGCAACCCATGTCCTAACCCATTCCCCTCAAAACCTTTTTTGCAATCTTAAAGTCTTAGGGTCCTAGGGCTATACAGCCCAGAAAGTCCTAGGGCTGTACAGCCCATGACCCTCAAAACCCTAAGATCTTAGGGTCCTAGGTCCTAGGGCTACACAGCCCAGAAAGCCCTCAGGGTTAAGGCTATACAGCCCATTTGTCCTAGGGCTACACAGCCCAACCTCCTAAGCCTAGGGCTACACAGCCCGGTTTAGGGTTTCAGGCTTTAGGGCAGTTTAGGGTTTAGGGCTTAGGGTTTAGGGTTTCAGGGTTTAGGGTTTCAAGCTTTAGGGTTTAGGGTCCCATTGTCCTCGCGCAGTGCAGTGTGCGTGGGGGGGGGGGGGGGGGGGAAGGGAGGGGGGATGGGAGTGGGTCAAAAATGAATGGTGGGTGGTGGCAGGGGTGTGAGAAACACACTGCGAGAGTTATTTGTTCACAGGACAGCAGGGTGGCCCCACAAAAGAGATAATTCAGGCTAGTTTTGTCAGGGCGGAGACCGACAAAAAAGATAACACAAACAAATCGCCAGAGTTTTCTGAGGGCGGAGACACAAAAGAGGCTTAAACAAAAAACCACGAGAGTTCTGTCAGGGCGGAGACCCACAAAAAATCCTTTAAAAACATCGCGAGAGTTTTGTCGGGGCGGAGACCCACAGAAAAGGCTCAAAAGAACAACAAAGTCGCAAGAGTTTTCAGGGTGGAGACCCGCAATATAAACCTTAAAACAAACACCTCGAGATTTTCGTCCGGGCCAAGACCCACAAAAAAGGCATAACAAAAAATGGCAAGAGTTTTCAATTTTCAGGGCACAAAAAACTCGCGAGAGTTTTGCCAGGGCACCCGCAGAACATGCGTTAAACAAATCGCGAGAGTTTCGTCAGGGCGGAGACCCACATAGGTTTTAAAACCAATTGAGACGTTCAAAAAAGACTTGAAAAAAGCGCGAGAGTTGTCTAGTCGGAAACCTGCAACCCAGAAAAAAGGCTTTCAAAAAAAAAACCGCGAGAGTTTTGTCAGGGCAGAGACCCACAGAAGATGCTTCAAAAAACAAACCCCGAGAGTTTTGTCAGGGCGGAGACCCACAGAGGATGCTTTAAAAAACTCGCGAGAGGTTTGTCAGGCGGAGACCCACAAAAAAGGCTTTCAAACAAAAATCGCGAGTGTTTTGTCAGGGCGGAGACCCACAAAAAAGGCTTTCAAACAAAAATCGCGAGAGTTTGGTCAGGGCGGGGACCCACAGAAAATGCTTTAACAACAAATCGCGAGAGTTTGGCCAGGGCGGAGACCCACAGAAAATGCTTCAAGCAAAAATCGCGAGAGAAGATGTTTAAAAGAATTCGCGAGAGTTTTGTCAGGGTGGAAACTCACAAACGGCTTTCAAACAAAAATCGCGAGTGTTTTGTCAGGATGGGGACCCACAAAAAAGGCGTTCAAACAAAAACCGCGAGAGTTTGGTCAGGGCGGGGACCCACAGAAAATGCTTTAAACAACAAATCACGAGAGTTTGGTCAGGGCGGAAACCCACAGAAATAGCTTTAAACAAAATTCGTGAGAGAAGATGCTTTTAAAAAATCGCGAGAGTTTGGTCAGGGCGGAGACCCACAGAAGATGCTTGTAAAAAATCGCGAGAGTTTTGTCAGGGCGGATACCCAAAAAAAGGCTTTAAAAAACATCCTGAGCCCGGCCTAGGGCTATACAGCCCATTTGTCCTAGGGCTACACAGCCCAACTAGGGCTATACAGCCCGGCCTAGGGCTATACAGCCCTTTGTCCTAGGGCTCCACAGCCCAATTTGGGCTATACAGCCCGGCCTAGGGCTATACAGCCCATTTGTCCTAGGGCTACACAGCCCAATTTGGACTATACAGCCCTGCCTAGGGCTATACAGCCCATTTGTCCTAGGCTACACAGCCCAATTGGGGCTATACAGCCCCGCCTAGGGCTATACAGCCCATTTGTCCTAGGGCTACACAGCCCAATTTGGGCTATACAGCCCTGCCTAGGGCTATACAGCCCATTTGTCCTAGGGCGACACAGCCCAATCAGGGCTCTACAGCCCGGCCTAGGGCTATACAGCCCGGCCTAGGGCTATACAGCCCATTTATCCTAGGGCTACACAGCCCGGCCTAGGGCTATACAGCCCGGCCTAGGGCTATACAGCCCATTTGAGGGTTTAGGGTTTAGGGTTTAGGGTTTAGGGTTTAGGGTTTAGGGTTTAGGGATGGGTTTAGGGTCTAGGGCTACACAGCACAACTAAGGCTTTACAGCCCGGCCTAGGGCTATACAGCCCAATGTCCTAGGACTACACAGCCCAATTAGGGCTACGCAGCCCGGTTTAGGGTTTCAGGGTTTAGGGCAGTGTAGGGTTTAGGGCTTAGGGTTTCAGGGTTTAGGGTTTAGGGTCCTATTGTCCTCGCGGCTGGGTTTTTCAGTAACCTAGGAGAAAAAAAGGTCACCCTTTTTGGCTTATAGGGGTTTGTATTGGATAAGAACCCAATAGAAAGTGAATAAGGGCACTACTGGGCATCCAAAACAGTGTGTGTTGGGGGGTGGGGGGAGAGGGGGAGAGGGGGAGAGGGGAGGAGGGGGGGAGGGGGAAGGGGAAGGGTCGGGCAGGGGTAAGGACCTAAGTAAGGGAACCCTTCACAGACCCTCTGGGGCCCCCGGCATGGTGGCTGGCTGTGGTCGACAGCGCCAGGCACATACGCCGGGCATTTTAGGGTCGTTCAGGGTTTAGGGTTCAGGGTTTTGGGTTTGGGGATTGGAGTCTGGGAATTTCTCTTTCTGAAAACAAAAAAGGCTTTTGTTCTTGGTTCGAAACGATTTTGATAGTTGGCACCACTTGGAGCAAAATGTTTTTCGGTTGGCAGTTCTGCTTTTTTTCATTGTTGGCACTACTTGAAGCAACACATCTAAATTTAGAATTTGCACACACACACACACACACACACGCTGTGTAATTTAAATGTATTCGTCCAAACATATTCAATCTATGCCATACTCTGTGGCACAGCCACAGACCCTGCAAAGGTCACCTTTGCCTAGGGTCACCTTTGGTAGTCTCCGATCTTAAGCAAACAGTAGGGCTTGAGACGGCCTGAACCCCCCTACATCCAATGTGTCCTGCGGGTCCACGCACCGCTGTCGGGGCACCTGCCAGGAGAATGTGCAACTCTGTATTTGCCCTACTTCTGAGAGGAACTCCCCAAACCCTAAACCCTAAACCCTAAACCCTGAACCCTAAACCCTACAAGCTGACGTGGGGGGGGCAAACTTTGCACCACAGGCCGAGTCTACGCCGCAGGAGGTGTTGTGCAAAGCAGCAAGCTCCTGCAACAACCGTCAGGCCCACATCTGCCCACCGACTCCGATGGTTTAGGGTTTAGGGTTTAGGGTTTAGGGTTTAGGGTTTAGGGTTTAGGGTTTAGGGCCGCTTGTCCACTGCGACCCCGCTACCACACGTCACTTTTGGATGCACAGGAATGAAACCTACCCAGAGACTCCAAGAAGAATGAAAGACACATGAGCAGCTCCTGGCCCGCTCCTAAATCTGAGGGCGGCGCAATTGAGCCATGGTTTTCTTCGATGATGTTTCTGATGGAAATCTATTTCCTTCTGCACAGTACGTTTGTAGTCTTCGGCACGTGTCCCATGAAGTTCTCGAAGGACAGTCGATGATTGAAACCGAACAAGCACATGGTGTAGGACCACGTAGAAGAAATGACAGAACTGCACATGAAAACAATGAAAGCTGTAGACAACGCAGGTGTGCAGGGTTCATCGCTTTGCTGCTGTTGAACGGAGAACGACGTTGTCATGTCGAAGATGGTGTTTCACAAGTAAGGCTACAAGAAGCGGAAGCCTACTACTGCAGAATGGACCCCATCCTTCCGCGGAGCTTCCGCGGATTTCCCGCGCCCGCCTCCCATCCAAACACCAGTGCGACGAGGTTTGCGGGGCTTCTGGGTAGGTGGTTGTTACTTGGTTCATGGTACTTTTGGAGCGCAGCCCAAGGCCCTAAACCCTAAACCGGCCAGGTGCCAGGGACCGATGCTCAGCGGCTG
Organism: Symbiodinium natans; assembly: GCA_905221605.1. NCBI lineage: Eukaryota > Dinophyceae > Suessiales > Symbiodiniaceae > Symbiodinium > Symbiodinium natans. The sequence goes on from CAJNDS010000339.1 coordinate 13,683, forward strand.
TTTGGGGCTGAAAGGTTCATGAGTTACATTCTTAAGACGGAGCTTCCGCGAGCTTCCGCGGGAAGTTGCTTCCGCGAAACCTTCCGCCTGCTTCCGCGGACACAGCGCGGAGCTCATTCTGAGCACAAACCCCAAACAGACTTCCGTACTAAAGCAACTCTCAAGAAGCGCCTATTGGAACCCTGGCCTTGACAAACCCTAAACCTTCCTAAAACCCTTGAAGCCCCAAAGGCCCCCCAAACGCCCCCTAAACAATCCTATGCCCCCAAAAAAACCCCGAAAAGCCCCCATCCCAATCAGGCCCAATCTTGCTTTTTCCTTTTTGGCCGACCTTTTGGCACCTGGCTAAATTACCTTAGTAAGACACCCACCAAGCCTAAAACGGCGAAAGATCTGAAACCCGAAGCCCTGGGTTCAAGAACCACAAGAGTGTAGGGCTTATCGGGCTTGGGGTTTAAGGTTTAAGGGCTTTATACTTGGAGGTTCATGGGCACTTACAAGTATGGTTATAAAAAGTACGATCAGCACCCATGAACCCTCAAACCCTAAACCCTAATCCCTAAACCCTAAACCCTAAACCCTAAACCTCCAAAGTGGGGTTTTGGGGTTTCGGGGACCTCCGAAGCCCACCGCCTCGTGGAGAGCGCGCTCGACGCGGCCGGCGGGGGCTCGCAAGGATCCAGACCAGGCGTTGCTGTGCCTTGATTGGGAAGGGCTGCTTTAGGTTTAGGGTTTAGGGTTTAGGGTTTAGGGTTTAGGGTTTAGGGTTTAGGGTTTAGGGTTTAGGGTTTAGGGTTTAGGGTTTAGGGTTTAGGGTTTAGGGTTTAGGGTTTAGGGTTTCGGGTTTAGGGGTTTAGGGTTTCAGGGTTAAGGGTTTAGGGTTTACACCTCAAGCCCAAACCATGCGGTCTAGTTCTTTCTGTTGGGGTTGGGGGGGAGGGTGTTCCACATGCGGGTTCCTCCAAGGCAAGGTTTCCTCATCGCCAAAAAACAAACAAGCAAGGGGAACCCTAAACCCTAAACCCTAAACCCTAAACCCTAAACCCTAAACCCTAAACCCTAAACCCTAAACCCGAAACCCTAAACCCCCAGGATGCCCTAAACCCTAAGGTCACTTCGCTCAGTGGACATAGCGGAGGCACCAGAAAGGCAGCTGCCGTCCACGCGCCCCAGGCAGGGAACGGAGCTCGGCGGGCGTCAGAGCCTAACTTGGCGTTTGTGATAGGGTTTAGGGTTTAGGGTTTGGGGTTTAGGGTTTAGGGTTTAGGGTTTAGGGTTTAGGGTTTAGGGTTTGGGGTTTGGGGCTGAGGGCTTAGGTTTACAGCAACTAAAATGTGCATTCACTCTTGGGGGGGGTATAGGGTTTAAGGTTCACCTAGAGGGAGGATGAGTCTCAACTCCTGGGTAGACTTATATACCCCTTGTAAGGTACTTGCAAGGGGTAAGGTTTAAGGCTTCAGAGCTTGGTTGAGTTGCATGCGTGCGGGGTTTACAAAACATGCCACGGAGGACGCAAAAGACTCCGCAAGTGCCACGCTGTCTTGCAGTCTTGCACCGAGTGTCTCTAGCCCCTCTTTGCACATAACTAGCAAAGCGGCCTTCTGTGGATCTACTTACTACACTTCATGAATACCACTGGCTCTGGCAAGCAACACAGCCTCAAGGTGCCTTCCTAGATTCTCAGAAAGACAGCTTACAATAGCCTGCGGCGACGCCAACCGCTGCAACCAACGAACCATCGACCACCTACCCTCCCGCGGAAGGGCCACACTTGCGCTGCCAGAGACCGCGACAAATTGCAACTCAACGATGACTTGGGCTATGACTCTGAGCATGACTATAGTTCTTACTTCTCCAATAACCAAGGGGAAAAAAGGTTAAACTTTAATATTCCTACTAAATAAGGAAGCCCAGAAAGTTTAAAGTTCAACTAAAGGCGAAGTTAAGTAGTTCTATGAGTACGACTATTGACTATGCCGACGATGCCTTTGACCGATGCTTTGGTCTTGTCTCGGCTCGAAGTACGGCAACCTGATGCCTTCTCCAGTCAGACATTAGGTGATGATGGTCAATTCCCTGAGCAGTGCACCGAACATCGATCAACCCAACGTGGCTGGCCAGAACCAGAAATTACAACACTCAACCCTAAACCCAAAAGCCTGAGCCTTGAACCCTGAACCGTATGAACCCTAAACCTGCAAATCCATCCATGGAGTGATCGCCGAGTGTAGCCAGGCTGCCTCCTTTCCGACAGCGGGCTGCAAGCACCTTTGGAGCAGATTTCTGGACTTCCCCCCCCCCCCACCCCACCCCAACCCCAACGCAAAATCCACATGAGTGGGAGAATCTCTTGCAAAACCCTGGCCACTACCCCTCCCAAGGCCAAGGATTCTATAGGATACCCGTGTTCCAGCCCTCCTCGCGCCCGGCGGGTGGTGGTTTAGGCCCCCGGGTGGGTGGTGGTTGAGGTCAGGGCTTAAGTCAGAGTTTTCTCGGCGTCTTTGCGGTTGAGGGTTTAGGGCTTGTGTTCGGAGTGGGGTGGGGGGTGTTTGGGGGGGGGGGGGGGGGGGGGGGGGGGGGGGGGGGGGGGGGGGGGGGGGGGGGGGGGGGGGGGGGGGGGGGGGGGGGGGGGGGTGCAGGGCTACATTGTTAGATGCACTTATAAAAACTACATGCAACTCGAAAAGGGAAGCTACCTTCATGATGCATGTGCTCTCGCGTGTGTCTCCCTCCTTCTGGGGATCTTTGTGGCGGTCTTCAGCCGACGCCTAGGGTTGATCCAGGGTCGGACCCATGGGCCCTTAGTGTGGTATTTGGTTTCGGGTTTAGGGTTTAGGGTTTAGGGTTGCGCTTATGGGGATCCGAAGTATGGGCCCTGACTATATATGGAGTGTAGATAAGGGTTTCTATGACAAGGGGCCCAAATTTAAGGGCCCAGAACTTGGGATCCCCTAGTTGAGTTCGATTGCTTCTAAGGCTTAGGGTTCGTGGGTGTCCCGGTATCCCCTCAACCCTGAAACCGAAACCCTAAACCCTAAACCCTATAGACCCTAAACCCCAACTTTTAATTCTGTTCCAGCTGCAAGGCATCTCGGGTTACGGGGGTAGGGGGGTTGGGCTCTGAGTGCGGGATTTCAGGTGGTGAATGGATGAAACCCGGCCCTAAACCCTAAACCCTAAACCCTGAACCCCAAACCCTGGACCCTAAATCCCCCACACTCGAAGCTCCTCTCACTTCAGTGAACCTACACACCGCACCTCGGGGCACGCTTCGCGCGGTAGCGAGGTTCCTTGGCCGGGTGCAGTCCCCAGATGTTGGGCCAGAGCGCGCAAAGGGCAACTGAAAATGAAATGTGGTGCCTCTACTGAAAGGCGTGGTCCAAAATCTACCGTGCCGACCTTACACGCTAAAACCCTGCACCCTACACCCGAAACCTTAAACCCTAAATCCTAAACCCTAAATACTAAACCCTAAACCCTAAATCCTAAACACTGCAGCGCTGGAATATGCGAAGGAATGCCTGGCCATGCTCCCCTGAGCCTTGGACTGCCATGACCAGGCTTGCCGCTGGCTCCTCTTAACCCGGATGAAGGGTTTAGGGTTTAGGGTCCAGGGTTTAGGGCCTAGGGCAAACAACGCTGGCGGCATATTTCGATCGAAGGAAGTTTGATGACTCAGGGGTTCGGTGTCTTGTCAGGGATCCTTCCACTGCCTCAACCGTGAAGCCAAAACCCCGCCCCGAAGCCAAACCCTTACACCTCTTCAACCCACCCCTAAACCAGAAAACCTCAACATCACAAGCCCTGGATTTGAATTTGTAAAGCCGTAACCTCAGACCCTTCTTAACAGGTGGATTTTTCTTTTTTAGTCGATTTTCTTGGTGTTTTTTTTTGAAAAACCCTACTTTCCGTACATTTTGGACGGATTTTCTGTCATTTCCCTTAGGTTTTCGTTGGTTTTTCATAGGGGAAAACCGTATTTTCTTTACATTTTGGACGGATTTCTTGTCATTTCCCTTAGGTTTTCCTTGGTTTTTCCTAGGGAAACCCTATTTTCCTTACATTTTAGACAGATATCCTGTCATTTCCTTCGTTTCTTGGGCTTTGAAGCACGCTTGGTACGGCTTGAAAGAAGCGGGGGCGTTGCGGGGGGGGGGGGGGGGGGGGGGCAGCCCCCCCACTCGCAAACACCTCTTGGGGTTGTATAAAATCCCCGTTATAAATCCATTCATCCGTTCAAGCCTTATCGTTTCTTCTTCTTGATTATCGTTTTACAGGGTTTTGTGGAACAACCTACAACTTCATGCCTTAGAACCGAAAATTTCGTTGATTGTAGTACAAGCTTAGTACTGGAACCGCCGTCCCTGTGAGACGGCGGGATTTTCATTGATTTGTAGTACAAGCTTTGTACTGGAACCGCCGTCCCCGTGAGACGGCGGGATTTTCATTGATTTGTAGTACAAGCTTTGTACTGGAACCGCCGTCCCCGTGAGCCGGCTAGATTTTCGTTGATTTGTAGTACAAGCTTAGTACTGGAACCGCCGTCCCCGTCAGCCGGCTGGATTTTCGTTGATTTGTAGTACAAGCTTAGTACTGGTGTCGCCTGCCTGCCGCGATGCAGCAATCAGGCCGTTTTATAACGTTATCGTTTTTTTCTCTTGATTATCGTTTTACGAGTCAGGGGCCCTGCCCCAAACGCTTAGGGCAGCTCCTTTCATAAATTGAATGCGCGGGGTTTTTATACAACCCCTCTTGGGCTTTGAAGCACGCTCTGCCTGGCTTCCTTCCTTTCTTCCTTCCTTCCTTTCTTCCTTCGTTCCTTCCTTGTTTTCTTCCTTTCTTTCTTACTTCCTTCCTTCCTTCCTTTCTTTCTTTCTTTCCTTCTAAAACCTACCAGACATAACGCTTTCCGATGAAAATACAGAGGGAATTACGGTTTTTCGTACGAACAACCACGAAAATGCATCAAATCCTTTAAAACATGTAGAGGGAATGGTGGTTTTCTTAGGAAAAACCAAGAAAATCGACCAAAAAAAAAGACCCCCCCCCAAAAAAGACGACCCCCAAAAATAGGCCCTCCCTTCTTAACCCTCCAATATCCCTGAAACCCTCAACCCCTGAACCCATAAACCCTAAACCCGAACCCCAAACCCTAAACCCCAAACCCCAAACCCTAAACCCTAAACCCTCAACCCTCAACCCCCCCTTCAATCCCTTGGATGCGAACAACAGCTGGTGCGAGGGACCGGGATGACCACGAAAGGCGGCGCCCGGTTCCCGTGCGCATCCTGCAGCCTGGGTTTGAGGAGTTTGTTTAGGGTGTCGGGTTTCGGGTTTCTTGTTTCGGGTTTCGGGTTTAGGGTTTAGGGTTTGGGGTTTAGGGTTTAGGTTGAGGGTTGAGGGTTTAGGGACGATCGTCTTTAGGGCCTTGTATACGGTCTGGGGGAGAGAGGGGGGGTTTGTACGAGTACATTTTGTTAGGAGGGTTCAGGGCTGAGGGTTTCGGTATAGTGAGGTTTAAGGGGTATTCTTGGGCTCGTGTGTTTACCTGAGCCATAAACCCTAAGCACTAACAACCCTACACCCTAACCCCAAACCCGAATTTCTTGGGATTTTATAAGCCCACTGGGATTTGGGGGGGGGGGGGGGGGGGGGGCCTGGGGAGGCTTTTGGGGTTCAGGGAAGGCAGGTTGAGGGTTGGTCGGCTGCGGCGGAGTCTGTTGAGTTTAGGGTTTAGGGTTTAGTGTTTAAGGCTTAGGGTTTAGGGTTTAGGGTTTAGTGTTTAGGGTTTAGGGTTTGGGTTTAGGGCTGAGGGCTGAGGGTTGAGGGTTTAGGGTTGGGGGTCGCAAGCACTTGCTTCGGGAATCACTGAGGTTGGTCATAGCACATGACCTCAAGCCAAGAACGCATGACGGATGCAGGGCCCTCGCCGCAGCCTTGAGTGTTGATGAAGCTTATACACCCTCAGAAGGTTAACACTTAGACCAATCAACATATTCGCCATGAGCTCCCTGAGCCCTAAACCCTAAACCCTAATTCCTTGATTTTCCAGGGCCGGAGCCAGTCACGACCGGAGTCACCAAGTGTTGAGCGCAGGTCTGTGCAAGGGAGGGGGAAAATTCGGGTTCATGGCTCATAGGGTTTAGGGTGAGGGTTCAAGGTTCAGGATTTAGGGTTTATGGCTCAGGGCTGCACGTGAAAATGCAGTTCTACTTGTACAGAAAATACATGCCAATATGCGTCTCAATAACGATATGTGTTTGCGCATATATGTATACACACCTGCCATCAGAAATGCTTTTGGGTGCTGGGGTTCGGGATGGCTCTGAAGGTCTGTACTGTTGAGGGCTTAGGGCTTAGGGCTTAGGGCTTAGGGCTTAGGGTTAGGGTTTAGGGTTTAGAGTTTAGGGTTTCGGGTTCAGGTGCCACCTAAGGAGCCTCAACGGTGTAAGCATCGGGTGCGCCCTGCGGTCTGTTTTGGGGGGTTTAGGGTTTAGGGCCTAGGGTTTAGGGTTTAGGGTTTAGGGTTTCGGGTTTCGGGTTTAGGGTTTTCTAAATCTAAGGATAGTTACATGGTCCCTTAAAAAGGGTACCCTTACACACCCCCTTGCATACCCTGCACAACTAAAGTGCCCATACATCAGACCCCTTTAAAGGAGGTTAGGGACCATATTAAGGGCCCATGGAACTCATCTTTAACTCTAAACAACCTTAAGCCCAAAACCCTAAACCCTAAAATCTAAGCAACTCGCCGAGGGTATCGGGTCTCCAGGGGGGCCGGGTGCGCCTTCGCTTCTTTGAAGGCGGATGGACTGCGCCTGCCAGACTTCACTTCTTCACTCTTCTCTGTTGGCTCAGACTTTGGAGGGCTTACTTACTGTTGGCTAGCAGGGAATGAGGTAGAGGGCCCTATATATATATACATATATATATATACCCTTTAAAGGATGATCTAGGGTACCTCATTCCCCCATTCCCTACTAACCAACAGTAAGTTTAGAATTTGGGCTGGGAGGGGGTTACTAAGGGCCTGGGCTCTAGAATGCGAGGCTGACGTACGGTTTTGGGGTTTTGCAGTTGGGGTTTATGTGGGGGGTAGGACTTAGGGACTTAGGGTTTGGGGGTTGCACAGGGTTCAGGGTTTAGAGCCTGTGGTTGACATTGCTTAGGGTTGAGTTTCGGGTTCAGGGTATAGAGTTGAGTGAAGGTTTCCTCTGACATGGAGGATGCTGGCATCCTTTTTTTGCCGCAAGACACGAAACAAGATTCCTCAGGCTTAGGGATCAGGGTATCGAGCCCTCCATCAACCCTAAACCCTATATCTCAAACTCTCTCTACATGCTAGATTCAACCCTAGATCCTTAGCATCCGCAGAGCCACATGCCGACCGAACCTAGACAACCTGAAATCTACATCCACAATCTTTCAAACCCCTACACCCGAACCCTAAACCCTAAACCCTAAACCCTAAACCCTAAACCCTAAACCCTAAACCCTAAACCCTAAACCCTAAACCCCAGACAACTGGTGTCAAAAAAGAAGGAAGCGTGTCCACTCCTCTTCCTTCTGCTGAAGGTCTTTGGCCAGGTCGTAGAGTTGTTCCTCTTCCTGCGACACGAAAGCACCCAAAGCCACGAACCCTAGACGCAGAGAATCCATAGGGTTTAGCGCTTGGGGCTTGGGGTTTAGGTGTTACCTGTCAACCCTGCACTCCATTTAGGTAGCAGAAACGTTTCGGAGTGGGAATTCGGGCCCAACAGGACCCTGTCACTGCTGTGACACTGTGGCCATTGTATGGCGGCAAGTCGAATCTTACAACCCAAGCTGCAAACATCTTCACCCTTCACCCAAATCGCTTGGGTCTAGGTTTCAAAGGTAAATGGTTTAGGATTTAGGGTCACTCAACTAAACCCTGATGCCTAGACCCTGAAGCCCTCTCAGGTAAACTTCGACGCTTTAAATCTGCTGTGATTTGCTAAGGACTGCCGGTAAACTGCCTGCCCGCAGCCTGCACCCAATTGTCCGTGGACATACATTGCCTGCTCACTTGTCGATACCACCCCAGACTCCCAAACACAAGAAACCCTGAACCCTAAAACCGAAACGCTGAACCCGAAACCCTGAAGCCTGAAACTGAAACGCTGAACCCGAAACCCTGAACCCTAAAACCGAAACGCTGAACCCGAAGCCCTGAACCCTAAACCCTGAACCCTGAGCCCTAAATCCGAAAGCCAAGAGTAGGCCCGCAGGTTTGCAAGCCTCTTCAGGGGATAGGCCCCGCGTCGCGCTAGGCGATCTATCCTCGGGCACAGTGCAGTGTTCAGCCCTTGGGATTTAAGATATAGGGTTCAGGGTTTAGGGAACCCATACATCTAGGGTTAGGGTTTAGGGTTTAGGGTTTAGGGTTTAGGGTTTAGGGTTTAGGGTTAAGGATGGTTTAGGGTTTTAGGATTCAGGGTTTATAAGGGTTTAGGGTTTAGGGAACCCATACATCAATGTGCTGGACGCTCGCACACGACGCTTTCACCCTATTGACGCTCACGATTGCAAGCCGCAGTGAGTGGCCCTGAACCCTAGGCCAGGGTTTAGGCTTTAGGGTAAACCCGTAAGCACAAGACTCCAAACCCCAAACCCTGAACATCCCTGAGGCAAAACAAGGGCAACAACACAAGCGGAAAGTGCATCTGCCCAGTCTATTGAGTCTATTGAGTGAATGTAGGGGTTTAGGGCTGAGGGTGCCCCAGCCCTAAACCCTACTCCCAACGCGTCCTGACATCCACGCCGGCTGGACTCTTTGGAGGAAGCCACAGATTTTGGCCTGGAGAGCCGACCCAATGAAGGAATTCAGTCTGAGTGTTAGAACCGGTGTTTCGGGTGGTTTAACATCGTCAACCACAATCAGCATTGGATTTTGGGAGTGCCCTGAACCAGAAACCCTAAACCCTAAACCAGTGACCCTCAACCCTTTAGGGTTTACGGCTTACATTTTCCGGGCCTCGCAATGTCGAGCTCTCAGCTGGTCCCAGGATATTTACAGCGACCGTCGAGCAAAGTAGCTTCTGCTGTTTGGGGGGGTTTTACGAAAATAGGGGACCCTCCTAATGTAGATCCCCAAAGAGTAAGATCCCCTTATAAGAAGGACCCCCCCGCCCCTCCCCAATGTGAATATGGTACCCCCGAATTTCGAAAACCCTCCTGTGTTCGCAGGTCCGAAGTCGAGGTGACGGATAGTCAGGCTGGAAAGTCTCTGCCCTGGCAACACCGAAGCATCGTGCGAGCTTTTGCGGATGATAGCGAGGACGAAGCAGGGGGGCCAGCACGGTCTTGCACCTTTTGCAGGCTTGTGGTACAAAGAAGTCACAGGGCACCTCGACATTTCTTACCTTGAAGACCGAAGGCCCTGAATGTCCCCAACCCCTCAGAAAGCCTAAACCCTAAACCCTAAACCCTAAACCCTAAACCCTAAACCCTAAACCCTAAACCCTAAACCCTAAACCCCTCAACCCCAGACCCCATCCCGGTAGAGCTCCAAAGTCCCTGAGGGCGTGACGTCTGTTCTGCCTCAGGGAAGCCAGTAGGGCCGGTAGGGTTTAGGGTTTAGGGTTTAGGGTTTAGGGTTTAGGGTTTAGGGTTTAGGGTTTAGGGTTTAGGGTTTAGGGTTTAGGGTTTAGGGTTTAGGGTTTAGGGTTCAACTATGTTGGGTCAAGAGGTGCACCTTCTTCCTCTTCAAGGGGCCTCTGCAGATCCGTGCCCGAAGGAGCTGCATTCTGGAGGCTCGGGCTCCGGGATTGTCATATCGAGCGACAGGCAGTCCCGGGCCCCGTGTCGAACAAGAAAGGGTCAGGGTTTAGGGTTTAGGGTTTAGGGTTTAGGGCTTAGGGTTTAGGGTTTAGGGTTTAGGTTTTAGGGTTTAGGGTTTAGGGTTTAGGGTTTAGGGTTTAGCGTTTAGGGTTTAGGGTTTAGGGGGTACACACACACACTCAGGTCTCTAGACCAGAAAACCCATGCCTGTGGATCCAACCTACACCAAACCCCAGCGCTTAAACGGCCCTAAGCCTTGTAAACCGTAAAGCCTAAACCCCTAAATATCCTGAACCCGAAACCCTAAACCCTACACCCTAAACCCGAAACTCTAAATCCCAAACCCTCAACCCAAACCCTAGACCCCCTCGTTGGCTGGATCCTGCTGGGTCGCCCTGCCCCCTTGGGACTCAGGTTGATCGTTGTCCTGAGCGGTCGTGTTCGGAACGATGGGTTAGGGGTTCGGGGTTTAGGGTTTCGGGTTTAGGGTTCGCGGTTTAGGGTTTAAATCAGTGTTTAGGGGTTCTGAGGCATTTTGTTGCTTCTTTGTTTGCATGTGGGCGGGGGGCGGAGGGGGGGGGAAAGTAAGTATTTCTGTTTTTGCGGCTTTGAAGGCGTAGGTAGGGCTTGGGTGTAGAGGGTTCGGCCGCAAGGCTTGAGTTTTTCAGAACCCTTAAGCCTTCTTGACCGACAATCACGCCACCGCTAGGTCCCTAAACCCCAAAGAGGGTTTGGGGTCTAGGGTTTAGGCTTGTAGTAATTAGGGAATGAAGGAGTTGGGTACCTTATCCCAAGGGGGATTCTCTAGGGTACCTTCCCCACTCTCTTCGAAGGGCCGGTAGGAAAACCGGCCGAAAGGCCAGGGTACCGGGCTTCAGGTGATGGAGTGCTAAACACAGGGTTGTGGGGCTTCCTGAACCCCTAAACCCTAAACCCTAAACCCTAAGCCCTAAACCCTAAACCCTAAACCCTAAACCCTAAATGACCCTAAACCCTAAACCTAGACGGGAACCCTTGGGAGCCGTTAGGGCCACAAGCAGCAGTGGTGTCGGCTGAGGCCTCAACTGGCGGGGTGACGCCTTGGGCTTCAGCTGTTTTCAGGTGGCCCTACTTGGAGGTTCATGGGTACTTATGAGTACATAAGGTTAGATTGGTTTCGTTGTGGTTAGGGCTTGATTTTGAAAGTATTGGGGGGGGGGGGGTGCTTTCTTTACATACAACTTCCCCCTGAACCGACAAGAAGATGCTGGGTTTCGTTCTGGTTAGGTCTTGTTTTTCATGTACAGAGGGGGGGGGGTGCTTCTTTCTTTACGAACAACTTCGCATGAACCGACAAGTAGAGGCCAGAGGAGCTGCATTCCCTAAGCAAGCCAGGGCTGTAACTATCCCTTGGGCTTCCAGCGAAGGGCAGGAGCTTCGGACTTAGGTTGAGGCGAGTGGGGGGGGATGGGGTTTAGGGTTTAGGGTTTAGGGTTTACAGTTTAGGGTTTAGGCTGTCCTTCGAGGTTTCGGGTTTGGGGGCGGTTTCGGGGCCTGGGGTGCTGCGGGCTTCTGCACTTTGCACTGTGAATGGTACTCGCCTTCCAGAGGAGCCGTGATGTGAACCGAAACCCTAAACCCTAATCCCTAAACCCTAAACCCCCATAATCGTGCGCACATCGAGTCCGATGCATAGGACGCTTGCTCCGTGAACTTAACAGGTATAGGGATTTGGATTTCCCATTTTGAGGGGGTTCTTAACAAGCAAATCGTAGTCTAAAGTCTGAACTTGGGATGTTCCCCCTTATACTAACAGTCCTTACTAGGGATTATCATAGGGGGTACCCTAAACCCTAAACCCTAAACCCCTAAACCTCTGTTCGTATAAAGTGGAAGCATCCCAAGTCGAACCCTGAAAACTTGGTAGCGCCCCGTAAGCATCTCAAAATAAGTGTACCCCTCTTTCTGTGGGTGTACTAAGGGGACCCAACCCCCCCCCCCCCCCCCCAAAAAAAAAAAAAAAAGTGGGGGGGGAAAAAATATATATAAGAATAATAGCAAATAATAATCAGAATAAAAGGCCACCACTGGGCCACCAAGAATGCTACTGGCAGCCCTTCTGCAGGAGCCTAAACGAATACAAAAGCTATCTCATCATAGCTAATGGACTCTTATACCCCCCCCTTAGTGCTCATATTCATTTAAAAAAAACAGGCTACCCCCCAAAAAAGAATCAGTTCTAAGCATGTAGACGCTTTTCTTCAACCCAAAACCCCAAAACCCAGCAACGTCCTGGAATCCTGGAACTGCAGCAACGATAAAGATGCAAGGGAGAGGCTCCGGAACTCGAGCTCCTCGGCTTTGGGACTTTAGGGTTCAGGGTTCAGGGTTTAGGGTTTAGGGTTTAGGGTTTAGGGTTTAGGGTTTAGGGTTCAGGGTTTAGGGGGGGGGGGGGGGGGGGGGGGGGGGGCTTTTGGTTTTCGGACTTTGGGGCTCGCGTTGGGCTTTGTGTAAAGTCTACTTGGGCTTTCTGTGGCTTGTGGGGTTGAAGGTGGAGTCAGGATTACCTGGGGCGAAGAGAGTGGGCGGAGTGTCGATGCTGCGAGAAATCCTAAACCCTAAGCAGTAGTGTATTCTATTGTTTAGGGTTTAGGGTTAGGGTTTAAGGGTTATTTCCTTAATTAAGAACCCCCCAACAATGAAAAACCAATAATCCCAATATTGCCCTTGTAAGGAAGAACGGTGTTGTGTTATTTGGGGGGTTCTGAAGCAAAAATAGTTTGGTATTCACTTCCTTTGCAAGCTTTCGCAACAGTCAGGGCACCCATTTAATGTTTCAGCTGGAAGGCTTTTAAGTGAAACATTAAAACCAGAAGGCGAAAAATCCCAAACTCCCCAACCCCCCCCCCCCCCTCTCTAAAACCTAAACCCTCAACCGGTTGTGCTGCTAGGCGACTCTGAAAAGGAGCTGGCATCCGATTCCACGCCTGCGGTCTCAAGGGTTTAGGGTTTAGGGTTTAGGGTTTAGGGTTTGGGGCTGACGGAAGCTTTGTTGGGGTGGGTCTGAAAGGCAATGTTGGGCACACCTAGGCTTTTACAAGCTTTTAGGACAACCCAAGGGCCGCCCATACTCCAGAACCCTTTAAAGGAGGCAAGGGCCCATACGGTTTAGGGTTTAGGGTTTAGGGTTTAGGGTTTAGGGTTTAGGGTTTAGGGTTTAGGGTTCGAATCGATTTTGGGGTGCTGCTTCGAACCTATGGGGCCACGGTTTAGGGTTTAGGGTTTTGGCGGTTGGTCGGGTCTGTTGAGATAGGATCCAAACCGGGAAGCAGAAAACCCATCTGCTAGATGCCAGCGGGCGTCTACTGGTTTAGGGTTTAGGGGGTTGACGGTTTAGGGTTTAGGGTTCTTGGATTCGAGCACAGACAGCAGAGCCCCCCTGCATTTTCAACCGCGATAATTAAGCGCGAAGGCCATGGCATTTCTTTTCCCTTCAGCCTAGAACCCTAAAACAGCAAAACCTTAAACCCCAAAACCCTGAATCCGAAACGCTATCAACCCTAAAGGAACCCTGAACATCCTAAATTCCGAAACCCTAGGCCCCAACACCCCCAATTGCCGGAACCCTAAACCGTAAACCCTAGACCCCAAATCCTAACAGCCTGAAAGCCCTAACCCTACACCCTAAGCCCTAAGCCCTAAACCCTAAACCCTAAACCCTAAACCCTAAACCCTAAACCCTAAACCCTAGCTACCAGGAAGCCAAGGTTGGCCAAGCACTCGAGCACAGGGGGACTTTGCCCGAGGCCTCAGCCCTGCCTAAGCAAGAGTAGGTGTAGGTTTTTAGATAATGGCTTCAGGTTTAGGGTGTAGTTCTTTTATTCTTAAGGGTTTAGTGGGCTTTGTTTGGGTTTAGGGGGGTTTCAGGTTTGGGGCTTGGAGTTCAGACTTAGATCCCGAGCTCCTTGAACCCCCAACCCGGCTTGCGGCGATTTAGCGACTCCGCCCAACGACCCTAAGCAAGAACCCAAAGCCTGCAAGACCCCTCAAACCTCAACCCTGAACTCTGAACCCTAAACCCCGAACCCTAAATCCTGAACTCTGAACCCCAACCCCCGAACCCTGAACCCTAAACCCTGCACCTGTACTTTGGGTATTATGTCTTGTTGATGGACCCAGTTCCTAAAGGGGACTACGGTCCTCATGGCTCCGTTGAAAGCAGAGGACCCCAGTTCAGGCCTTCCTCGGCAAGCTCTGTCTCCTTGCATCTCCGACTCTAGGGTTTAGGGTTTAGGGTTGAGGGTTTAGCGGGATGACGCCCAGTCCAGTAGGCTTTAGACTTTGAAGTCTATATGTCAGATATGTGTTCTTCTTCTTGGGGGGGGGATGGGTTTAGGGTTCAGGGCTGGGGGTCTAGGGTTTCGTGAAGCCTAGGGTGTTTCGGGCTTGGGGTTCAGGCATGTAAGTGTTTTTGGGTTCAGAGCCCTTCGGGCCCACCGAAACCGTTCCACTCTAACTTCGAACCTAGGCCCTAAACCCCAAACCCCGGTTTAGGGTTTAGGGTTTAGGGTTTAGGGTTTAGGGTTTAGGGTTTAGGGTTTGCATATCCCAACATCCAATCAAGACACAAGGTCTCAACTTCCAACGCCAAGTACTCTGGCCTTATTCTCCATTCTCTGGTCTGGAGCAACATTCGAAGAAGGCCACAATGGAGGTGGACGGTTTGATGTGCTAAACCCTAAACCCTAAACCCTAAACCCTAAACCCTAAACCCTAAACCCTAAACCCTAAACCCTAAACCCTAAACCTCCTGAGCCTTGTAAACCCTAAGGGCCCCCCCCCCCCCCCCAAGCCCTAAACGCATAGAACCCTGCAGCTCCACCCCTCCCTTCCCACGCCCCAAGCCCCCTTAACAGCCCTAAACTCTCAATATGCAAGCAATCCTGAAGCCCCCTAAACCCTAAACCCTAAACCCTAAACCCTAAACCCTAAACCCTAAACCCTAAACCCTAAACCCTAAACCCTAAACCCTAAACCCTAAACCCTAAACCCTAAACCCTAAACCCTAAACCCTAAACCCCCATTCGCCTTCTTGGCCTTGCTGCTCTGCCAGGAACTTCGGATGCCAACTTCGACTCGTGCCTCCACCCTCCTCGATGTGGGGGGTTTCCGAAAATAGGGGGTTTAGGGTTTAGGGTTTAGGGTTTAGGGTTTAGGGTTTAGGGTTTAGGGCTTAGGGCTTAGGGCTTAGGGTTTAGGGTACCTTGTTGGGGTCCTTGTTATACAGGAATCCTACGGTTTGGGGGTGTAGATTGGGGGTCCCTTATTCTCGCAAACCCCCATTGTGGAGTTCTTGGGTGGGGATGCTGAGGCCTCATGGGGGTTTAGGGTTTAGGGTTTTGGGTTTAGGGTTTAGGGTTTCCGGTTTATTGGGGTCTCGGGTTTAGGGTTTTAGGGTTTAGGGCTTCAGGGGCTGTGGGCTACTTAACGGAATCCAAGGATTCGGGGGGGTGGGATGGGGGGTCGGGAGTTTGCTCACAGTTTGAGAGCTTTCGGCTCTTTAGGTTCCAGGTCGCGGGGTTCCACAGATTTAGAAACTGGGGGGTAAGGAAGGTTCACAGGTATTCGAGTGTTGGGTTTAGGGTTAGGGGTTTAGGGTTTCCCTAAACCCTAAACCCTAAACCCTAAACCCTAAACCCGAAACCCGAAACCCGAAACCCGAAACCCTAAACCCTAAACCCTAAACCCTAAACCCTAAACCCTAAACCCTAAACCCTTAGGGTTTGCAGGCATTGGGGTTTAGGGCTCAGGGTCTGTGTACACGGCCTCCCCCGGAGCCAAAAACTGCACCAAACAAAAAAAACAGACTGCTTCGGGTTGGTCCAGGAAACCCCTGCCAGGAACAGGTGGTTTGGGGTTTAGGGTTTAGGGTTTAGGGTTTAGGGTCTAGGGTCTAGGGTCTAGGGTCTAGGGTTCAGGGTCTAGGGTTCAGGGGGTCAGGAACAGCAGGCAACCCTAAGCATTTCTTGGATTGGAGGGGTTCCCGAGGTAAACCCGGATTAACTTAGCCCTTGAACCTTGGAGCCCTTAAACCTTTGAACCCTAATCCCGAAACCCTCCTCCCTAAACCCTAAACCCTAAACCCTTAACCCTAAACCCTAAACCCTAAACCCCTAAACCCTAAACCCTAAACCCTAAACCCTCAACCCTAAACCCGAAAACCTAACACTAAACCCAAGTACACCGCCTCACCCTCATCTCAGCCCCGGACACCGGGGCAGTCCAGCTCTTCGACTTTCGTTCTGCGGCACGGGGAAGCAAGGTAACCCTAAACCCCAAACCCTAAACCCTGAACCCTAAACCGTAAACCCTAAACCCTAAACCACTAAGCCCCTAAACCCCTTTGTCTAGGGTTTAGGTAAATCCTGAGCCCGAGACTCGTTGAGGGTCTCAGGAGTCGTCGCGTCGTGAGTGAGTCAGGGTTGAGGCTTGTGAAAAAAGGGTTTAGGGATTTAGGGTTCAGGGTTGATCTCAATTCTGAACTCTGTTCTGGTTCTGTACCTTAAACTTTCAAGGTGCGAGAAGGGAAGACTCCCCCCCAAAAAAAAATCAGAAAAGAGGCTCGTGACTTTGTTCAGCCTTGCGGAGCTATGTTTTTTGGTTTGAGGACTCTTGTTCGGACGACTGTTGAACCTGAACGCCGAAACTACGCAGGGCTTTAGGGGGTTTATGGCTTAGGAATTACCTGTAACCCCACCTACCTACAGTTTAGTAGTAACTACCCCTTAGTTAATAGGTCTAACCCATGGTCGAATTATAGGAAATTGCCATTGGAGTTACAGGTAGGGCCAGGAAAGTACGTACAAAACAAGGCCCGCAGCTGTCATCGCGAACCGAGCTCTCAACCCGATCTTGGATTCAGGGCTTAGGTCCTTGTGGGCATGGTCGTGAAAATCCATTGCTAAACCCCAAACCCTAAACCCTAAACCCTAAACCCGAAACCCGAAACCCCCTACACCCTGAGAAATGTCGGAAGACCTCATCCAACATTCTTTACCTGAAAGGCTCGTTGCAGAGCAGACTCTGAAATCGGCTTAGGGTTTAGGGTTTAGGGTTTAGGGTTTAGGGTTTAGGGTTTAGGGTTTAGGGTTTAGGGTTTGGGTTTAGGGTTTAGGGTTTAGGGTTTAGGGTTTAGGTTTTTAGGGTTTAGGGTTTAGGGTTTAGGGTTTAGGGTTTAGGGTTTAGGGTTTTAGGGTTTAGGTTTAGGGTTTAGGGTTTAGGGTTTAGGGTTTAGGGTTTAGGGTTTAGGGTTTAGGGTTTAGGGTTTAGGGTTTAGGGTTTAGGGTTTAGGGTTTAGGATTTAGGGCTTCGGGTGGCCTGAAGTAACCACTTTCTTCAAATGCTTCAGGTCGTCCAGAAGCGGCTCCTGGCAATGTGCCGGCTGTTGAGCGGTGAACTGGTCTGACAGGAGCTCAACCCTAAACCCTAAACCCTAAACCCTAAACCCTAAGCAACGTTAAACATTACGCAGCCCTAAACCCTACGTAACCCTAAACCCTGAACCCTGTTACCTCCGAAACCTGAATCACCCTAAACTTACCCTAAACCCTAAACCCTAAACCCTACCTAACCCTCCTCAACTGCAGCGGTCCGCAAACCCCTCAAAAGTCCCGCACCCACAGTGCCAAATGCCTGCAGCTTTCGGCCGCGGTGGAAGCGCTCCAGAGATGCCTTTCTAAAGCGGAGTAAACCCTAAACCCTTAAACCCTTAAACCCATTAAACCCTTAAACCCTTAATTAAACCCTTAAACCCTTAAACCCTTAAACCCTTAAACCCTTAAACCCTTAATTAAACCCTAAACCCTAAACCCTAAACCCTAAACCCTAAACCCTAAACCCTAAACCCTAAACCCTAAACCCTAAACCCTAAACCCTAAACCCTAAACTCCTACGCTTACGGCAGTTACATTGGTCCCTGGGTATGGGCCCGTACAAGGGAACCCCGAATTCATACACCCTAGACCAACCCCAGGGCCGATACTTCAGAAACCTTAGGAGGTTTAGGGTTTAGGGTTTAGGGTTTAGGGTTTAGGGTTTAGGGTTTAGGGTTTAGGGTTTAGGGTTTAGGGTTTAGGGTTTAGGGTTTAGGCTACCCTAAGATTTAAAAAGGGAGTAACCACAGAGATACGAAAGGATCTGGTAGGAACTGTTTGGAGAATAGGGTTTAGTCACCTATTTAGCTGGGTATCGGGGGGCTACCGGACTGATGTCTGTTGCGTTTGAAGCAGAACGAGAACGGTTTGTACGTTTCAGTGAATGATGGTATGGCATGCGGGCACACGGGCCGAAGTCTGATACATCGACTGTGGCACGAGAGCGACTTGGTTCGGAGAGTGGGTATGGGGGGGGGGGGGGGGGAGTACTTGATTTAGTAGGTATTCATTATAGAGATAGTGCTGTTTAGTATCGGGATTCTCAGGGGATAATGTAGATCAGATGGCGTGCCCATTGCTACCATGCAGGCGAAGCAGGCGAAGGGAGAGTGGCCAAAAATCAGAGACTGCACTAACCCGAAACCCGCAACCCCAAGCCCCGAAACCCTAAACCCCATAGCAGGATTCTTTACCGGAAAAGGATCCCAGGACCGTAGTGTAATATCCCTCAAGAAGGTACAGCTACGTGGCGCTAGAAGTAGGGCTATACGTACCCTAAATACGCTTAAAGCCATAGTCGCCATATCTATAACCCTACTTTACCCATGAACCTCCAAGTAGGCCTTTCATACCGCAGAGTAAGGCTTAGAGGGTTTAAGGTCGGCAAATGTCTTTCCAGCGTCCCCTCCCCCTTCCTAAACCCTACACCCAAAACTTTAAACCCGAAATCCTCAACCCGAAACCCTAAACCCTACGCAACCCTAAACCCTGCGTAACCTCCAAACCCTGAACCCTGTTACCTCCAAGCCCTGAATCAGCCTAAACTTACCCTAAACCCTAAACCCTAAACCCTAAACCCTAAACCCTAAACCCTAAACCCTAAAC
>CAJNDS010000339.1:37500-161336 GCA_905221605.1 Symbiodinium natans
TTGTACTAGCAGGCCTTACTAGGGATTATAATGGGGGGGAAGTACTAGAATCCCTATTAAGGACTGTTAGTAAAAGGGGGAACATCCCAAGTTTAAGCATCTCGAGGGGGGGGTTGTGGTCGTGTTTTGGCAAGGAGTAGCTAGCAGTCAGCAGCGGAAGCGGGGCTTAAGACACCACTGCCATCAAGCAGCCTTGCCAAGTCACTGCAGCAACTCTGCTGGCGTCTAACCATCTAACCCACAGAGTGTCGAACCCTAAACCCAGAACCCAACCGTAACCCTAAACAACAAAACAGCAGAGGCATCTGCATCTTTAGGCACACAGCCCCCCGCCACGGCAATGCGGATGGCAGTTGGTGGATATGACCCTGACAGTACTGTTTGCCTAAGAGCCCCCCCCAAAGCAATGAACACATATTTTTCTTGAAACGGTACTGTGGGGAGGGTTTAAGGTTTAGGGTTTAGGGTTTAGGGTTTGGGGCTTATGATCCTTTATTTCTTGGGGGTTCTTAAGCAAATAGGACTGTCACGATGGTAGCTCTAACCCTGCTCCTGCCTTGATCGCGACCCGCGTATTCTGGCTCTGCCTGGCTCAGAAGACGTAGGGGTACGAGTCTTCATCCCCTAAACCCTAAACCCTAAACCCTAAACCCTAAACCCTAAACCCTAAACCCTAAACCCTAAACCCTAAACCCTAAACCCTAAACCCTAAACCCTAAACCCTAAACCCTAAACCCTAACAGGCACTCAAGCTAGCCCTGAGTCCTGAATGGCGCTGCTTTCGGATACTGGATCCAGGGGTTCTCTAGCGGTCTCTGGTTCATGGTTAGGGTATCGGGTTTAGGGGTTTACTGTTTGTTTAGGGTTTAGGGTTTAGGGTTTAGGGTTTAGGGTTTAGGGTTTAGGGTTTAAGGTTTAGGGTTTAGGGTTTAGGGTTTAGGGTTTAGGGTTTAGGGTTTAGGGTTTGTTTTTTAGGGTTTAGGGTTAGCCTTTAGGGTCTTGGGGTAAAAGGGTCTAGACGGATAGGAGGCTAAGGGTTTGAGGGGTGCCTCTCTACCTCCCTCCCCCACCCAGTGCCCCCCCCCCCTCACCCCCCACCTTGCCCCAAACCTGTGTGTCCTGGTTCAGGAGCCTACATAATTACCAACCTCCTCCCCCCCCCGCCCCACAATAATTAAAGCATGAACAAACCCACAATGCTTAATCGAATAAACTCGGCCACTTCAAGCCTCAACCCTAAACGCCAAACAGCCAAAGCCCAAGACACCAAACATCCCAATTAGGGTACCCAATTACGACCCCCAAACCCCTAAACCCTAAAACCCTATACCCCTGAACCCTAAACCCTAAACCCCTAAACCCCTAAACCCCCAACCCCAAAAGGCGGTTCTAGGCCTCCTTGGGAGGCGCCGGCGGCAACACTGATTTCTGCTGCCTGGTAGGGCTTGGGAGCCTTTAGGGTTTAGGGTTTAGGGTTCCTTAGCTGAACCCTGACCCCTGAACCCTGAATTCCAAATCCTGAGCCCTAAAGCCCTGAAACCCGGAACCCTGAACCCTTAACCCGAAAGCCTAAACCCTAAAACCCTAAAACCCAAAAACCCTAAAACCGTAAAACCCTAAAACCCTGAACCCGAAACCATAAACCCTAAACCTTAAACCCTATAAACCCTAAACCCTCGACCCTCCAGGCGGTTGGGCGGAGCTTCTTGTTTTCTAGGAATGGCAAGCCGAGGGCTGGCATTCGGCGTCTTAAGGCTGTACGGGTTAAACATGTGTATGTATGTATGTATGTATGTATGTATGTATGTATGTATGTATGTATGTATGTACGTAAGTATGTATGTACATACATACATACATACATACATTCATTCATTCATTCATACGTACATACGTACGTACATACAACAATATGTGTATGCATATATATATATATATATATGTGTGTTTACAAACATGTATATATATATATACATATATACACACACTTCTTGTGCTTGTATGATTCCTTTAAGGGTTCAGGTGCGGTTCAGAGGCTTAGGATTTTAGGGGTACAAAGCTTTCGGCAAGCCTGAACCCGGATTGAAGCACGACGCAAGCATGCTGTGGGGATGCTGGAACTGGGACACGGCCCTGCTTGCAACAAGGTCAACAGGACCAGATTGAAGGAGATCCTGAGCCCTAAATCCTAGACCCTAAATGCGCGGTTTAGGAAAGGTTATCCAGGCTATGGGGTGTAAGGCCTTCTCATTCCCCTCCCGCACAGCACCTTTTCGGGGGCGATCGGCATCTGCCTCCACGCCGGGCCTGATGAGACACGGGATTCTGTGGCTTGAGGAAGGAGCTCGCGAGGACGGCTCGCGAAAAGAGTTTCAAGAGTTCCGGGTTTTGGGGTTTAGGGCGAGGGTTTAGGTTTCTAGGATATTGAGTTTATAGGGTATAGGGTTTAGGGTGAGGAGGGCACTCTTAGCAGAACATCTATCATCGCGAGGTTTGTAAATATTATACGATGCGATGGGCGGAAGTTGAAGGAGAACGAGGGCCTGAGGAGTTCCTGCAGGATGCTCACAGGCGCCGTGGGGGCTTGCGCTTAGGGCTTTTTGGGTTTTTAGGGTCTTTAGGGCTTTTGGGGTTTTTAGGGTTTTTAGGGTTTTGAGGGTTTTTAGGGTTTAGGGTTTAGAGATAAGTCTTAGGTGTTGGCTTCAGGGCTTTTCTCCTGGGCTGGTAAGCTCGGAGCGGTGTTGGAGCTTCCAGATACTCTCGTAAAGCATTTTTCCGACTGGCAGGCTTAAGGAAGTTTCGTACCGACCCCCCGCCACCCGACCCACAAGACCCCATTAAAGCAAACAAATCCTATAACAAATCCAAAAGCCGCTTCAAGAAGTAAAAACACTAAACACAAAACCCCAGGCAACCCGATAGACGGAAAAAAACGGTAAACACCCTGGACTCTGCAAACGATGTAAAACGCTGCGCAACCCCAGAAAACCCAAGAACAAACCCTAAACCCTAAACCCTAAACCCTTGTAAGCCCAAGAACCATTGAAATCGTCCTGCGAAACCCTCGAAAAACCTCGCTGATCCTTTATTCCCATCTAAATGACATCTATGGTTCACGAGACTCGTACGTAGTCCACAAAAACAGAAAGCCAACGCCAAATATAATTTTACAACTATGTACTTGAATATAGACTAATCACGATCTTTATATGGGGGTTTCCGAAAATAAGGGGTACCTTATTGGGCTCCTTACGATAAGGGAATCCTACTATTTGGGGGTCATTTTAGGGGCCCCCTAGTTTCAAATTTTCGCAAACCCCCTAAACCCTAAACCCTACACCCTAAACCCTAAACCGGAAACCCTAAACCCCAAACCCCAAACCCCATCCCCCCATATATGTCGTTTCAGATATTCTCTGGGCCGCGGGGCCCTCAGACCCGCGTCTCGCCGCTTGGCATTGAGCAGCGCGTCCGCGAAGCTGAGGAGGCCCTTTTCAGGGAACCAAGAAGGGTGTGGGGTTTAGGGTTTCGGGTTTAGGGTTTAGGGTTTCGGGTTTAGGGTTTGGGTCTGGGGGTTGAAGAGGAGGGCTTGAGTGGGGTAGGGATTGGCAGGGTTGAGTAGAGCTTGCAGGGTCAGGTGTTGCAGGGTTATGGTTGGCAGCTATCCATCTACACACACGCCAAAGGAGCCACTGGTGTATTGGGCCTTTCGCATGTCGACTTGTGTCATCCTGCACAAGTCGCAACGCTCGGAAGCCAAATACTGCTATTCCAAGCCAAGAGCCAACATCCTCAAACCCTAATCCGTTAATCCGAGCCCCTGAACCCCCTCCACAAAAACACCAACCCCGAGTGTCCCAATCCTTCGGCGGCAAGGTTCAATTTTGCATACCCGGCGGGCCTGAACCTGGTCTTTGACCTCAGCCAAGGAGCAAGGTTTCGACGGCCAAAACTGCAGCTGGGGGCCCCAACCTTAGCCCCCTCAGCCCTTAAACAGCGATAGTCTCCTCAAGAGCTCATTCTGTTCTGACGTCAACCAGTGTACCAGAAGTGCACCATGAACTACCTGGGGCCTTTTGGGTGTCGAGGTAAAGACGTAGTAGGCAGTGACGTGCAGGAATATATGCTCCGCAAGAACCTTTGTGCTTCTTTTTCAAGCCTGCATGGTACTCTTGTCGGAAGGGGCTGCGGGCTTCATGGTTCAGAAACTTGTGGGGTCTAATTAGGCTTAGGGCCTTAGGTGTCGGGGTTCAGCTTTTTGGTTTGGGCTTCAGGATTTAGGGTTTAGGAAATCTAGCTGAGATTCATGCGCAGAGCCTTGGAGGACCCTAAGGTAAACAGGCAGTCGCCACTTGTGGGGGGTCACGTGTACCAGACGGGGACGTACGGTAAGAACACAGTGGCTTCCTGCCTGCCTGTACTCATGAACCCTCACAGACTCAGGGGGTCCTCCCAGAATTTCTGGTCCGTAAACCGCGCGAATCCTAACGCCCGCCTCTCCCCCCCCCCCCTCCCCCACTCCCCACTGCAGAAAGCTGGGGCAGCAAGCCGGCTCGGCATCACTCTTCGCTATGCTCGGCAAAATGGGAATCATGGCCTGGCAGAGCGTGTGATCTTCAGCGGGTTCAGGGTTCAGGGTTCAGGGTTCAGGGTTTAGGGTTTAGGGTTTAGGGTTTACTCAGCTTCCAAGTTCGCGCTCAGAGGTCTGGCGGAGACATTGCAAATGGAGGTACGTGTGCATTGCAAACATCCCCGAAAAGATACAGATTTTTCAAACAAGATATTTATCAGCCACCCCTCTCCCTCAAGTCAAAGGTTTCAGAATGAAGTCCGTGGACGATTTCAGCATTTTACATCTCAACTGCTCCAACAAAGGTTTAGGGTTTAGGGGTTAGGGGGATGATGCACAGGAGAGGCACATTGAATCAAGCTCACATACGACTTGCAGAGGTAGCGTCAACCTGATCGACGGTCCAAGCACTCGACCCTAAACCACGGACAAATCCGACAGATCCAATAAACCCCCCAATAAACCATATACACCCTGAGAGCAAACAATCAAGCGACAGTTGCTTTTCCTGCCTGTGGTACTCCGCCATCAGCACCTGTGGGAAAACCGAATAGCTGAAACCCTATCTATCTGTCTGTCTATCTCTCTCTCCCTATACATATATATTTATTTATTATATATATATATATATATATATATATATATATTTGTTTATTTATATTTATGTTTATTTATATTTATATTTATATTGATACTAATATATATATATATTCATATTTGTATTTATATTTATGTAGATGTCTATACTCATATAAACATGTATATATAGAGTCCGGGGGACTGTGGGAGTGCACTTTTTTGTGTTTTTTGTTTCATGAGGTTTGCCATGTTACACAACTCACTAATATAAATAAAACGCCCAACCCTAATAAATTCTATGTCTACTTATCAAGTAGTGAATGTATAGAACCTAATAGACTGAGATTACCATGATTCCAAATCTTGCTATTAGTTGGTGAATATAGATTCCAAGTCTTGATTATTGGGGGCGAATGCGTTATGAGGGTGGCTATTATGATTTCAAGTCTTGTATATCGGGAAGGTGAATATAGATATCAAGTCTTGCTTATTGAGGGATGAGTGTAAGTTCCAAGTCTTGTTTATCAGGAAGTGAATGAGTTAATAGGGGAATAGTTACTTTTTATTAGTCTTGCTGATTGGTATGGGGTGAATGCAGCTCTTCAGTATTGCTTTTTCGAGGGGGGTTGAATACGTGACTGGTGGACGAATACCTGGGTTGCATCAATATGGCTTTTGTGATTCAAAGACTTCACAAAGAAACACGTTGCATCGGAACACCGTGTTTTGTTCACAAAAAAACAGACTTTTAAGACAGAGTTCTAACCTGCAACTCTATAAAACAACGGTTTATCTGAGATGCATATACAAGCTATGGGAATGACCAATGAATGATTCCTGTAACTCAAAAAGCATGTAAACTTACGAAGGTCGGCAAAAATACATGTAGGTGAATCTATGTCTATAGATGAAATGGCAATAAAACTCACAAACACCATGCCTATAATAAAGAGTCAACGATATCATTTAACGCCTCTAACAACACGAAACATCATTCTGGCAGCAATTTTACTGCATAGATTTCCCACAAAACCTCTAGCCAAAAAATGAAGCTATAGAAGCTAGGCTAGAATGGACTGGACTTTTTTTATAACAATACATTTAACAAAGCAAGTACAAATTGTGCTTAAACTTTGAATTGATACTGAAGAATCATTTTGAAAGACTATTCCTATAGTAGACTTTTGCACAGCACTTTAGATGCGGCAAATAATCTAGAGAGCCCTCTACT
Source organism: Symbiodinium natans (assembly GCA_905221605.1). Taxonomy (NCBI): domain Eukaryota; class Dinophyceae; order Suessiales; family Symbiodiniaceae; genus Symbiodinium; species Symbiodinium natans. The sequence goes on from CAJNDS010000339.1 coordinate 43,881, forward strand.
GCACTATTAACAATTTCCGAATAACTTATAAACCAATCCATAGGACAAAGAGCCTTAAACTCGGATATTATATATATATATGTATATGTACGTAGGACCTTTAGGGTCTATTTGGCACGCCTCTTTTGCCGCCGGGAAATCCCTAGATTTGATTTTTCAAGGATTTCATCAAATTTAAAATGCCCAAAAAATCCTTGAAATCCTTAAAAAATCAAATCCCGGGATTTAATATTTTCAGGATTTCAAGGATGTTTTGGGCATTTTAAATTTTATGAAATCCTTGAAAAATCAAATCCCGGGATTTAATTTTTCAAGGATTTCAAGGATTTCATAAATTTTAAAATCCGCGTGGTCTTCCTGTACTCTGGGTGGGGAGGGGGGGGGTTTGCTTTTGCAGGAGCTCCGGTATTTAAATTTTATGAAATCCTTGAAATCCTTGAAAAATCAAATCCCGGGATTTGATTTTTCAAGGATTTCATGAAATTTAAAATGCCCAAAACATCCTTGAAATCCTTAAAATATTAAATCCCGGGATTTGATTTTTTAAGGATTTCAAGGACTTTTTGGGCATTTTAAATTTGATGAAATCCTTGAAAAATCAAATCCCGGGATTTAATTTTTCAAGGATTTCAAGGATTTCATAAATTTTAAAATCCGCGTGGTCTTCCCGTACTCTGAGTGGGGAGGGGGGAGTTTGCTTTTGCAGGAGTTCCGGTATTTAAATTTTATGAAATGCTTGAAATCCTTGAAAAACTAAATCCCGGGATTTGATTTTTCAAGGATTTCATGAAATTTAACATGCCCAAAAATTCCTTGAAATCCTTAAACAATCAAATCCCGGGATTTAATATTTTCAGGATTTCAAGGACTTTTTGGGCATTTTAAATTTATGAACTCCTTGAAAAATCAAATCCCGGGATTTAGTTTTTCAAGGATTTCAAGGATTTCATAAAGTTTAAAATGCGCGGGGTCTTCCCGTACTCTGGCTGGGGAGGGGAGGTTTTGCTTTTGCAGGAGGTCCGGTATTGAAATTTTACGAAATCCTCGAAATCCTTGAAAATTAAATCGGGGATTTGATTTTTCAAGGGTCTCATGAAATTTGAAATGCACAAAAAAAGCCTGGAAATCCTTAAAGAACTAAATCCCGGGGTTCGGTTTAGGGTTTAGGGTTTAGAGTTTAGGCTAATATCCTTGAAACCCTTAACAAACATCAAATCCCGGATTTGATTGTGTAAGGAGTTCATAAAAAGTTAAGATTCCGAAAAATAACTAAAACCCTTGAACATCAAAACCCGGGATTTGTCATTTCCCGGATTTCAGATATACCCGCTCATTGCCCATCCCACATCACCCCGCATTATCTCCCACCATCTCCCATCATTTCTCTCATCCCCCATCATGCCCCATCATCCCCCAATCATCCCCCATCATCTCCCATCATTTCGGGAGGGGTGAAAGGGATGATGGGGGATGATGGGGGGTGATGGGGATGATGGGGGATGAGACAGTCAGCCCCCTTATCATGTCCCATCATCTCTCTCATCCCGCGTCATCCCCCATCATCCCGCATCATCCGCCAATCCAAAATGGGCGTCCCTTTTAATCGCTTGCTGTGTCTTCAAACGAGCAAAAGGGACACCCTAAGTGCTTTCTTGCGGGGTGTCCCTTTTCCTCGCTTGAAGATGCAGAAAACGATCAAAAAGGACACCCGTTCCATCGCCCATATATAGGGAGAGAGAGAGAGAGAGAGAGAGAGAGAGAGAGAGAGAGAGAGAGAGAAATGATGAGCATCAGCTGGGTTGCCTGCCAATCCAAAATAGACGTCCCTTTTAATCGCTTTCTGTGTCTTCAAACGAACAAAAGGGACACCCTAAGTGTTTTCTTGCGGCGTGTCCCTTTTCCTCGATTGAAGATGCAGAAAACGGCCCAAAAAGGACACCCGTTCCATCGCCCATATATGGGGAGAGAGAGAGAGAGAGAGAGAGAAAGGAAACAATCATGAGCATCAGCTGGGTTTGCTTACATGTTCATTGTTCTTCCTTTTGGTGTTTTTCTAACGGAAATGAACAAGAGAAGAGAAAAAATAAGAAACAGAGGAAAGATGAAAACGAGCACCATTTTCTCCTTGCCTGATTTTTGCATTTCCCTCGCCTGTCCTCATTTGTCTTCCATTCTTTTCATTGCTCTTCCTTTTCGAGTTGCATTCCTTTTGATCTCTCCTCTCTCCTTTCTCTCTCCCTTCTCTTCTCTTGTTCTCCTTTTAATCTCAAAAACACACAAAAGGAAGCTTTTTTTCCTTGTTGAATGAAAAAAGAAAAAAGATGAAAAGAGATAGGTAAAGAAATTGAAGAGCTCCACTGCCTATTGGTTCATTCCATTTCCTCTCTTTCTATGTGTTGTTTTCCTTGTCGTTTCAGAAAGCAAGCAAAATAAGGGCAAGGGGGCTTCCTGAAGAGGAGAGAGGGCACCTATCTGCGAAGAGGTCTTGTCCTTTTTACTAAGAGGGAAAAGGGAGAGACAAGGAAGGTAGAGATGATAGATAAAGAAGAGTGCCATCTTCTTTGCGCCTTGTTGTGTTCCTCCGTCTCCTTGTTTCTTGTCTCCTCTCTTCTGTTCAGTACCCTTCCAGAAAATTAAAATGGCCTCCTTGTTGTCTCTCCTCTCTCACTTCCCTTTCCCTTCTCTCCTTCTGTTTCCGTTTAACTGATAAAACACAAGAAAGGAACTTGTATGATGAAGCAGTGGAAGGTAAAGCAGAGGGTGACTCCTTGCACGTGGACCTTGCCGTACTTCATCACATCCCTCTTCTCGGCCTATCTCTTCTGCTCTTTTCCTTACTCTTCTCCTTTTCATAAATTCTTCCTCTTTAGTTGTTCTTATTTCGAAAAGAAAGAGGGAAGGGAGAGATAAGGGAGATAGGATAGATAAAGAAGAGTGCCATCTTCTCAGCGCCTCGTTTTGTCTCTCCCTCTTCTCTATTCATCTCTCTTCTATTCTTTTCTTTGCTGTTCCATTGAAATTGGATTCCCTGTATCGCTCCTCTCTCCTTCTCTCTCGCTCTCTTCTCCTGTTCCCCTCTAAATGACAAAAACACAAGAAAGGAAGAACAAGAGGGGAATGGAAGCCCTTTTCCTGTCTTCTCCTGTTGCAATAAAGAATAAAGAAGGAAAAGAGCATAGGAGATAAGGAAGTGAATTGAAGAGCTCCTCTCGCTACTTTCTCATGCCCTTTCCTTTCTATCTACCACACCAAAACACGACTCCCAGCTTCCAAATAAACCCTATTTAAGCCGGCCACGGGGGGGGGGGGGGGGTAGAAGAAGGGCAAGGTCAAGCAAGGAGAATGAAGGGAATGATATGATGGAAGGAGGACTTCTCCTGCTCCTTGTAACTACCTTCCACACTTCTCAACATGTCTCTGTGGTCTTTTCTCTGGTTTTTCTTCTTAGCAATATGGGGGCTCTTGGAGGCCCCTGGGAGACGCTCTCTGAAGGCCGCCTGAAACTCTTGGGGGAGGCTCAGAGGGGTTTGGAGTGTGTGGAAAGAGGCAGTGCGGGGCCATGTCCAGAACAGGACCCATCGTTTGTACAGGGTCTGCCTCGTAAAGTCAGAAAGGATGAGCAATGAACAGAAAACACCGGGGGGCACCGGAGTGAGAGAGATGGAGACAGATAGAGGAGCAAAGAGAAGGAGACAACAATTAGGGAGAAGAGGAAGAAGGAAGACAGTGGAAGAGCGACAGATAGGGGAACAGGGTGAAGGAAACAGAAACAATGAAGAAGAGGGAAGCGATCGTGAAAAGAGGGCCACTTGGAGAACAAAAAGGGGTCAGGGAAGATCAAGAAGGAAAGAGAAGAGGTAAAGCAGGACACTTGTTTTTGTTATCCACTGTTCCTTTTCCTCACCCCTTCCACATATGTCCCGAGCATCGCTCACTCCTTTCTTCCACGGTCTTTGTCCTTCATTTCTCCTCTCTATCTTTCTATCCTCCCTCTAGCTCTCCTCCCTTTCTTTGTCCATGTTCGTTCTCCTCCCTTCTCCGCTCTCGCTTTTCTCGTGTCTAGCCCATGAGCCTTTCCTCTTCTGTTCCTTTTGCCATTAAGTATAGGGGGATAGAAAGGGCAAGCTTAAGCAAGGAGAATGAGGGCATGATAAGATGGCGGACGATGATCTGTCTCTTTCTACGAGGAAACGAAGAGGTGAGGGGAGGGGAGGAGAGGCAAGGTTTCATGTCGAGCTGGGAGGGAGGGTTGGATGCTACTGGAAGCTCTAGCCTCTAAAAGGCCCCTACGTTCGGGAGGCTCCCGGGAGCCCCTGCCAACTCCCGAGGCCCCTAAGAACAGCAACATGGGGATGGTTCCATGCCCTGCCCTTCCCTCCTTTCCACATCCTTCTCAAATGAGAAAGCAAGAGAACGATCAGAAGGAGAGGGACGAAGAAGGTAAGGAAATGAAGATTTCGCCCTGCCCTCTCTGTCACTTTTCTCATCCGCTGTTACCCTTTCCCTCTCATCATTCCATGCTCTACGCTAAGAGAAGAATAGGAGAGGAAGAGAGGAGTGGGAGGAAGAAGATAGGCAGAGGAAAAAGGGACTTCTTCCCTTTCATTTAGCTTTGGCTTACATTGCTTCGGTATCCCAAACACCAAAATACGGATGGGTCTTTGGGAGGGGGCTTGAAAATGCTACGGAAAACTTTAGCAGAGCATATGAAATATTGAACTACTGGACCCCAGGACCGAGTAAGCGCTCCAGCTGCTTAATCGGCCCTGGGTCTGAAGATTAAAGATTGAAGATGCCGAGGAACTCTCCCCGAGCATCTTCAATCCTGATCCTTCGGCCTCAAGGCCGATTGAGCGCTCCACCTGCTTAATTGGCCCTGGGTTTGAAGATTGAAGATGCCCGGGAACTCTCCCGGAGCACCTTCAATCATAGATTCTCAACCCTGGGCCGATTAGGCAGATGAAGTGCTTAATCGGCAGGGGTCTGGGGTTGAAGATACTCCGGGGAGAGTTCCATGGCATATTCAATCTTCAACCTTCAATCCAAGGGCCGATTAAGCAGCAGGTGGAGTGCTTAATCGGCCCTGCGTTTGAAGATTGAAGATTGAAGATGCCCGGGAACTTTCCCCGGAGCATCTTCAATCCTGGACTTTTAACCCTGGGCCGAAGTGCTTAATCGGCATGGGTCTGGGATTGAAGATGCTCCGGGGAGAGTTCCCCGGTGTCTTCAATCTTCAATCGTCAAACCCAGGGCCGATTCCCTTCGCAAAACATATTATCTCTACTTTGTTGTCCAGAAGCAGATGTTGGCGCGTGAGGCCTTTTCACACCTGAAAACATCTCTCAGTCAGCAAGCCGCAAAGAGAAAGTACTTAGAATAGGTGCCCACATCATCTGTGTATATAGGATAAATTTATGGCATATCAAACAAATACCGATAGCGGAGAACGAACCATAAGACTAAGAAGTATTCGAGCGCATAGGGCAATGCGGAAAATCATTTACTGTAAGCCCCAGGGACACGAGAATACTGTGAGCAAATATCCTTTCGCGATTTCCTGAGACCAGCAGGCTGCAAGTAGTTGCTCGCAAGTATCTTGCTTTTCATTCTTAATGGTTCCCACAAATCTCCCGTCATGGTTACCATTTGTCACGGATAATGCTTATTTTCCAAGTATCCGCAAGACTCACAGGCGCATAAGGTCTTACATAATACTCGTCCAAAGCAACAGGGTATCACATCCTGACTACAAAAAGTGTACGAAACCTTGGTTTATGTTGTGCGTCTCGTAAGAAGAAATGACATAGCATGCTACGGGAACTGTGCTGTTAAGCCTTGATATAGCGAGGGTTTAGTGGTTTAGAGTTGAAGGGGCAAGCCAGAAAGTTTTTTCAGACGCCTCATTGCACTGTTATATTTTTCGTCACCGTGTTTTAGGCGGTTGTACGTCTCGTAGGAAGCAATGGTTTTCTGATATAGCATGCTACGGGAGCTGTTATGTTATATCTCAATATACCGAGGGTTTAGGGTGGTTTAGAGTTGAAGGGGTGAGCCAGAAGGTTTTGTTTAGCTACTTTGCTTTTAGATTGTTGTTTTCATTCTTTTCACCTTTTCACCCTTATCTTATCTTCATCTCTTCTCTCTCTCTCTATTTTCTTCTTCCGCTGGGCTTGCAGTTCTCCTTTTCTCTCCGTCATTTCTGCGTATTGTTCTTTTCGTTCTTGCTTCTCTTTCTATTTCTCCACGTTCCTTCCTCTCCTTTCTGCTTCTTTGCTTTCCACCAGAAAAAAGAAAATGAAAGAACGGAAAGCTCTTCTTGGTTCATCACTGATCACCAATGAGACAGGAGAGAAGAACAAGGAATGAACAGAGGCGGGGACAAAGCCCTGCTGCTTTCTCCATCTCTTCTTCTTATCATCCCCCCTCTCTCTTTCTCTCCCCCTCTCTCTGTCTCTCGCCCCCTCTCTCTCTCTCCCTTTCTCCCTCTCTCTCTCTCTCTCTCCCTCCCTCTCTCTCTCTCTCTCTCTGTGTTTCTCTCTTACTTTCTCTCTTACTTTCTGTCTTTCTTTCCCTGGCCAAAGGGAATTTGCGGAAGTAGAGAGGGAGGGAGGGTGAGAGGGAGAGAGATGGAGACAATGCAGTCGAGGAAGGGCAGATGATGAGAGCGAGGGCGTCTTGCTTTCCCTGAGCTCTCGTTTCCTTTCATTTGTCCTTTCTTCTTATGAAGAGAAAGGGAGAAGAGCAGAGGATGAAGGCAAGGGAAGAGAAAACGTGTGAGCCGAGCGAAAGAGGAGTTCTCCCTTCCTGTCCCCACCATCTGCCTTCATCCTATCTTTTCCTTTTTGTTCTCTGTTATTCCTTATTGTCCGCAGAAAGTTTTGGAAAGAAGGGGAGGGAGGAAAGAGGGGAGGGGAGGGATGAGAGAGCAAGAGATGGCAGACAAAGAGTGAGAGAGAGAGAGAGAGCGAGACAGAGCGAGGAAGAGAGAGAGAGAGAGATTGAAAAAAAGCTTGAGAGGGAAGGAAAGAAGAGATAAACACATCGAGATGAAGTGGTGTCTTCCCTTTTTTCCCTTCCTTCGTGTTATATCAGGTAAGCAAAAACAATACTAATAGGAAAAGGCGAAAAGCGGCTAAAACAACAGTATTGACAAAGAAGTATGTTATCGTCTTATTTAAAGCAACACACTTGAGGGCGCTCAGGGTTTGTCATTTCCAGCAGTTATTTATGTTATTATTGATTTTTTTAAAGTAGTATATCTATGGCAAACACCACACCCTTAAACGAGGGTTGAATGGAAAACTTACACCCTAGAATGAGATGGTAGGTGGCGACGCCCTAGGAAAATAAGAGATGTGATGCCGCCCTTAGCCGTGAACCGAACTAGCCCTAAGCCATAAATTTTGCCTTAAACCTAAACCCTACAAATTGTATGTGTGAATTGAACCGTTTAAATAGCAAACAAAAGGGGAGTGCCAAATAGACCCGAAAGGTCCATGCCACATATGTATATATAGTAATAATAATCATCATTTTTGTCGATGGGAATTTGTTATCCCATCTTATCATACAAATTTATATATCTTGAATGATGAGTTTAAAAATGCTTAAAGCAAAATACTAGAAACTCCAACAAATAACACGCTTGGAACTCTTACAGAAGCTCCTCTTAGTAAAGGGAACAAGATAAATTACAAGATATTTACGTATGGGCAAACTCTGCTAGACTTGACATACAATGCAAATTACCTCAAAAATGGGCAAGTATAGAAGATCTATATTAGAAGAAACAGCTAGAACAATAGCTAGCTTAGAAGTCATATTATTAAACCAACCCTGCATGAAGGAAAGCAAATATCAAGCCATAACGGTAGGCACCCTATGATACAAAGACTTTTCAATAAAGTCGCTTTGATTTTTATACATGGTGATTGTGGATTTTTTCATAGCGCAGATTTTTATCACACCTGTCTCACTGAAACACACTAGTCAGCAAAAGCTTTCGCAAAACATGAGCACCGTGTGGTCTTGCTTGTGGGGGGGGGGGGAAATCCATCATCGGTAGGTTGTCCCAGTAGCTGTCCTTCATTTTTCCGGAAGCGGCGCGCGTGCGGTATTCTACTGGAGACTTCCGGAAGCCCCGCGCTGGAGAATCGAAAAACCAAAAAAAACAAAACAACAAAAAAAAAATCAAAAATCCAGGACTCCTGTAGATTGGGCCCTGGATGGAAGAGTCCAGAAAACTTGTAAAAACTCAGAAAACTAGAAAAAAGGCAAAAAACACGAAAAAACCAAAAAAAAAAAAAACAACAATTTTCCAGGACTCTTGCAGATTGGGCCCTGGATGGAAGAGTCCCTGGAAATTGATTGTTTTTTTTTGTGTTTTCGAGTTTTTTCGAGTGTTTGAATTTTTTCTAGTTTTCCTCGAAAAAACCAAAAAACCAAAAAAACCAAAAAAACCAAAAAAACCAAAAAAACCAAAAAACCAAAAAAAACCAATTTTCCAGGACTCCTGCAAATTGGGCCCTGGATGGAAGAGTCCCTGGAAATTGGTTTTATTGGTTTTATTGGTTTTTTTGGTTTTTTCGAGTTTTTGCATTCTTTTCTAGTTTTCCGAGTTTTTGTAAAGTTTTTCTAGTTTTCTGCGGTTCTTCGTATGAAAAGCATGTATCGTGTAAGGAAAAATAGCCAAAAAGCGCACTCCCACGGTCCCCCGTTTTGTATATATATATATGTACAAATAGGTATACTGATACAGAGATATGCCAACATAGTTCGCACACACATAATTCTGAACGATAGCGGTGTAGCAACACACAAACATGTTGCATGTGTTAGCGACGAAACATGAAACCAATTTCGTCTTTCAACATCGCGGATTGCGCGCAAGTACATAGACTGACGGCGTGATTTTCCTCATTCAAGTGCATATACATATTGGGATGAATTCCCCCTTATACTAACAGTCCTTCATTGGGATTGCAGTATTTGAATCCCTGTTGAGGAATCGTAGTATAAGGGGGAACATCCCACAACAAAATAAGCCCTAAACCCTAAACCCTAAACTCTAAACCCTAAACCCTAAACCCTAAACCCTAAAAATGTGTGTGTGTGTGTGGAACCAGCTAAATTCGAAGTTAAACGCACATCGCGGTCCTCCAAGGGAAGAGGATTCCCTACCAGCTCACTGTGAAAGGTTTAGGGTTTAGGGTTTAGGGTTTAGGGTTTAGGGTTTAGGGTTTAGGGTTTAGGGTTTGGGGTCTAGGGTTTAGGGTTTAGGGTTAGGGATTAGGGTGGAGGAACCCCGCACTTCAAAAAACCCCTCTGGAAACCCTACAAACTACAAACCCTAAACCCGCTTCGGAAGAACACCACCCAAAGGGCCGCCCACGAACGCAACCAAAAACAGCCCCCCCAACCACAAAAAACATACCAGTCTACGGTCTAGCGCCCCTAAATACTCTGAGGTTAGGGTTTCAGACCCCCTTCAAAACCCAAGCAGCCACAACACTCCCACAACCTAACCCCCTCAAGCCCCAAAAGTACTAAATCCTTACCCGTCCCACCGGGCATTTTCCAAAATAGAGCACCCGCCCATATACCCGAACAAATCAATCATCCTCATGATAGGAAGCACCCCTAAAATGGGGTGCCATGACTTTCGGAAGTTCCCAACCAAGGTAGCCCAGTAGCCCTATTACAATAAGGGCACCGTTTGGTGGGAATGGTTACTTTATAATGGAACCCCGAACCCTAAACCTTATACCCTGAACCCTAAAAACTAAGCAACAAAAATGTGCAAAGGGCACTGAACTACCAATCTAGCTCTTAGTTGTCCAGTACCTAGGGGTTTTAAAGGTTAACCTTTGGGATTATAAGGGGAATATATTTACCCAAAAAGGTTAAAGGTTACCTACTCTACTACTAAGATCTAGCTCAACCCGCGCCTGGGCCGCGAAGCTTTCGGCGCCGGATTCGGGCCCCAGCTCGCGGCAACAGGAGAGCCAGAGGCGGCTGAGGCGGAACAAGGGTTTAGGGTTTAGGGTTTAGGGTTTAGGGTTTAGGGTTTAGGGTTTAGGATTTAGGGTTTAGGGTAATTGGGGTTTAGGGAAGGTTGGAAGGGAAAGGTGTACGAATAGCTGCTTCTTCAGTATGTAATGCTTGTTACAGAACTTGCTGTGCATTTGCATACATATATTGTATATGGGCAATTGTATGAACTAGGGTCCCTTTTTTGGGTCCCTGTTTTAAGGGTGCCGTACCATATAGGGGACTAAAGAAGTAGAGAACTACCCAGACCAACCATATGTTTAGCTTACATACATGTGTATGAATTTGCCTGGCTGCTGCTCAGGGTTTAGGGCCAAGCGAGGTAGACGGTGGATCTGAAAGCGGCCTTTCCAAGCGTGGGGCTGCTCGCCTCTATGGTAGATGCTATCACAGCGAAGCAGGGCACAGTCTGCGAGCTTCCATTTTCATTCTTGAGCATATCTCAGCTCTAGGCGGGATCGTCTTTAATCTGTTCGCAACCTAACAGGGTTTAGGGTTCAGGGTTTAGGGTTTAAGGCCAGTTTAGGGTTTAGGGGTTTAGGGGTTTAGGGGTTTAGGGGTTTAGGGGTTTAGGGGTTTAGGGGTTTAGGGGTTTAGGGTTTTAGGGGTTTAGGGGTTTAGGGGTTTAGGGTTTAGGGTTTGGGGTTTAGTAAAACCTTTGAGTCAGCCACGCCCTAAGCGGTCGCACGAGTCCGACCTGGGAGCGGTACCGGTGCAGCCGGAGCCTGCGCTTGGCGCGACTTGCTAGGGTTTAGGGTTTAGGGTTTAGGGTTTAGGGTTTAGGGTTTAGGGTTTAGGGTTTAGGGTTTAGGGTTTAGGGTTTAGGGTTTAGGGTTTAGGGTTTAGGGTTTAGGGTTTAGGGTTTAGGGTTTAGGTTTAGGGTTTAGGGTTTAGGGTTTAGGGTTTAGGGTTTGGGGTTTCCGGTTTCGGGTTTCAGGGGTCTATAGGGTTTCTTTAGGGTTTAGGGTACAGGGAACTTAAACCCTACATTGAGCGTTTCCGAGAGACAGGGAACCCTGTTTTTGGGCGTTCAGTTGAAAGGGGACTATGCTACACTTGGGAATCTAAACCGGGTCACTCTTAGATGAGGGTCTCTGTGGGGGAGCCTTTTTACATGAGGTGCTGTTGGACATGACTTGGAAAAACCAGCTCAACGAAGCTGAAAGGGTTGAGAGATTCAGGGTTTTAGGGGGGTGGGGGTGTTCTGGGTGAGAGTGCTTGGTGAGTCAACAAGTCTTGCGTCACCACCTTCGCTGCACATCACCCTACACACCCTAAACCCTAAACCCTAAACCCTAAACCCTAAACCCCAAAAAATGAAGCTGGGTGGCGGAACTGCTTTTAAACACTCGCAGGTGATCCCATGGTACTTGCAGGTCATTCCATATACTAGAGATATCTCACTCCCCACCAAACCTGGTGAGCATATGCCGCCAGGCCTTGCTACTGCGGGCCACTTTGACAACTTGGTTCAGGGTTTCGTAGGGTATAGGGAGTATAGGGTTTGGGCTTAGGGTTTAGGATTTGGGGCGCAGGTTTGAGGGTTTGGCTAGAAGGTTCGCAAGTTTAGGGGGCTTCGTGGCTAAGGTTGGTGGGTTGCATACATAGTCCAGGCCGATGACAGTCGCACTGGTGTGGGAGTCGTGCAAGCATGAACTAACTTTGACAAGCAGCGCCTCATCTTGGGTCTGGAGTCATAGGGCAGAGAGAAAAATCTAGAATGGCAAGTGTGTGTGTGTGTTGTCATCCCAAACTGGCAACTGCTCCTCAGCTACATCCACAGGTGGATAATGGCATGAGACCACATCCACGTTGCACTTCAGCATGTGTCTCCCTTTGGGTGCACTGCAAAACTTCGTTGAAAGTCTGCGGCAAACCAAACAACCCACATTCTGGAACTTCCCCACGCAAGAACTCGTGCGCTAGAGTTCTCATCTTGAGTTGTCCTTTCCACCGGGGCGTACCATTCTTGAGTGTTTCATGGAGCTGCGTACAGCTGCTCCTCCTGCCTACATTTTCTCGCCTACACAAGCCACCGCATGCCAAGGCATCTGAGCCGACTTACATCGCAGCTCCTCCCCGAGAGCTGATAGAGCAGCAGGGTCTTTCCAGAAGAGTCAGAGTAGGGTTTAGGGTTAGGGTTTAGGGTTTAGGGTTTAGGGTTTAGGGTTTAGGGTTTAGGGTTTAGGGTTTAGGGTTTAGGGTTTTGGGTTTTGGGTTTAGGGCTTAGGGTTTAGGGTTCAGGGTTCAAGGGGTTTAGGGGTTTAGGGGTTTAGGGTTTAGGGTGGTTATTTCCCAAAATAGGGGTACCCCTCCTATACCCCAGATAGACTATAGAATCCCCTTTAAGGGGATCCCCAAAAAAAAGGGTACCCCTATTTTCGGAGACCCCCCATATCGGGCTCCGAGCCTGTGGCCTATGCCTGCCCCTATCTGGCTTCACCGAAGTCTACTTAGGTTTAGGGTTTACGGTTTAGGGTTTAGGGTTTAGGGTTTAGGTCTACTTAGGTTGGAAGTCCAGTGTCAGGAAACACCACGCTCACCCCTTTGCTTGCCACAAGCAATAGGATGTGGAGCTCAATTCGAGGCCCTCCTCTCTGTCGACAAGGGCATCAGCGATCCCTAAACCCTAAACCCTAAACCCCAAACCCTAAACCCTAAACCCTAAGAAGTCTTGGATGGAACTGGCTGGCAGAGAATCTGAGAGGAAGCCTCTAAAGCTCAAGGCGTTTGCGGTGAGTAATTACAGAACCAAGCTGTTGAACATGGGGTGCAAAGGGCACATGATGCTTAGGGTTTAGGGTTCAGGGTTTAGGGTTTAGGGTTTAGGGTTTAGGGTTGCTCAGGCTGGCTCTGTGTTGTTTGCACCCCACTCACAAAGAGGTTCTTCGTGCAACGTTGCCTCAGCCCTTATTGCATGGAGGCTCACGGCCGTTCTCATAATGACATCGGTTATTGCAACCAATGGTAGCAATGTGGAAATTTCAGAACAAAGGGGAATTGAGTCATGACATGAAGCTGCACGATGCAACAATGCTCCGCGTAGGCAAAGAAGTGTGACTCACTCAAATCCCCAAGCAAAACAAACAGGGCACGGCAAACAGCCACGCTGATGCCAGGCACCAGAAGTAAATGAACCAATGCGCCGCCACTTGCACATGGGCAGAAAGACTGCTGCAGCTGGACTGTGCCAGACCAGGGACAATGAAGCATAGTGGAACCCTAAACCCTAAACCCTCAACCCTAAACCCTAAACTTCTCCGTTCGTAGCTTTGCCCTGGCACTAGGGTCGGTAGCACAGAGAGAGGTTCGTGGGACTTCTTGCTCGGCAAGCCAGGATGTGGCAAAACGGCTGGGCCAAGCAAGAAGCCACTGAATCTGAACCCACGATCTCAAAGGTAGAATAAAACCCTAAACCCTAAACCCTAAACCCTAAACCCTAAACCCTATTGGAGCCCTCCATGTCTCATAATAATAGCTCCCTTCCATGGTCTTCGCAGCTGCTGGCTTCCACGTGCAACGGCCGCACAGAGAACAAGCGGCTATAGCGAGCGCCATGCGCGAACACGCGGATGCAAACGGGGCCTCCGTACGTTGCCGTGCTACCGTAGGTGCGTGTCCTGCCCGTTGGGAATTTTGTACAGGGGGTGTGAGTGTGAGAGAGAGAGAGAGACAGAGACAGAGAGAGAGAGCGAGAGAGAGAGAGATATATATATATATACAAATATATATAGATATAGATATAGATATAGATATAGATATAGATATAGATATAGATATAGATATAGATATAGATATAGATATGCGTGTATATAACTTTGACAACCAGCCAGATGTACATAGCTTTGACTGAGAGCACGCTCGGGTCATGAAGCTGTCTCCTTATGTGAGCTCCTGCGTCGATCCTCGAGCGTGTGCTGAATTTCTGAATCCTCAACCCTCCTCACAGCAGAACATGCCGGCAAAAAGACTCTAAAAACCCCTAAGAACCACCCCCAAATCCCCCGCCTCTGTGTGTCTGCGTGTGTGTGTCGTATGTCCATGTCAGGCATGATTCTAGGGGCCGCCGTTTGCTTGTTGCCCCTTCTACAGAAAAAGATGGTGTTCCTCCGGAGTCAAGGTGTTCCTGCCCGGAACCCCCCGCTCTGGTTTGACAGAGGCACCACTGTAGTCATCTACCTCAGCGGGGGTCTTTCAGGGTTTCGGGGTTTAGGGTTTTAGGGTTTAGGGTTTAGGGTTTAGGATTTAGGGTTTAGGGTTTAGGGTTTTAGGGTTTAGGGCTTAGGGTTTAGGGTTTTAGGGTCTTGGGGTGTTGGGGTTCTCCGTCGTTCGGGACTTCAAGGGCTTGAGGGTCACGAGGTGTTTTTGGAGCTTAGACTCGACCTGAAGATTCGGTCCGTGGCAAAACAGAACCCTAAACCCTAAACCCTAAACCCTAAACCCTAAACCCTAGACCCTAAACCCGAAACCCGAAGCCCTAAACCCGAAACCCTAACTGTGGAGTAGACCCTGGAAAATATAGACTTTTTATGCATAACTAGCAAGTTCAATAATAGGAACCCCGAACCAAGAAAACTCCAAAATCCAGAGAAGGCATGTGAAGCATGACATCCCTGGCCAAAAGATGTCTCACACCATTCAAGTTTTGAGGTTCGGGGGTTTGGGCTCTGCCGCGGGCATTCAGGAGTTAATGTTGGGATGTTGCCCCTTCTACTCACAGTCCTTAATAGGGATTGTATAATCGGGCTATAGCCCCTATTAAGGACTGTCAGTATAATCCGAGCACCTGTTTAATTGGGGGGAGCCCCTGACCCCCCCCCCCCCCTCCGCCAGAATAAGAAAGGCAGGGCGCCGCACTAACAAGCCCGTACGGTAGCTTCGCAGCTCAGCAAGCAAAACAAGAAGCCTGTCGACAGATTTTGGCACCCCGCCCTGAAAAAATATCTTTAAATGTGGTGGTATTGGCCCATACCAAAACCCCCGTAATGGAAAGTAGCGACGAACAAAAACTCTTTAAATGTGGTGCGGGGGTATTCATTAAACAGGTGCTCGCTTTAAGGGGGAGCATCCCAAGGCATGACCCCCGAACACCGGAACATCCTTCAAAACCCTCTGAAAAATATCTATATATAGGGTCCCTTATATATAAACCCAAACAAGGAAAACAACAAATGTTCCAAAAACCAACCTGGCAAAGTTTAGGGTTCAAGCAAAGGCTTCAGGATTGAGCATCCGGCTCCCAGTAGCGGTCGTCTGACTTGACGATGTCCGAATCCGCACCGAAACTGAATGAGACATTGAAGTGCGGATTGGCGGGGCCTGGAGCAGACTGAACCCTACACCCTAAACCCTAAACCCTACACCCTAAACCCCTAAACCCTGAACCCTACACCCTGAAAGCTGAAACTCTTAACCCTAGCCCCCAAACCCTAAACCCTGCATCCAGCACACAGCGCTGCGCCCCAACAAGCTGAAGCCTTCAGAACTTCCAAGACTATGCCAACCTGATGCCTCAACATGAAGGGTGAGCCAGTGTCGGGGTTTAGGAGTTTAAGGTTTCAGGGGTTTAGGGGTTTAGGGGTTCAAGGGTGGGGGCTTAGGGGTTTAGGGGTTTGAGGGTTTAGGGGTTTAGGGTTTACGGGGCTAGGGATTTAGGGGGTTTGGGACGCCTTCAACATCTCGGTGGCATCTTCTTCAAACACCCCCCCCCCCTGTCCTTGTCCTTCCCAACAAGTCTCAACAAACTCTAAACGCCAAAAACCTTAAAACCCTAAAACCCTAAGACCCTAAAACCGTAAAACCCTAAAACCCTAAAACCTTAAAACCCAAAACGAAAAAAATGAAACCTTGAAACCCTGAACCGGGAGTGGCGCCCTCTCCCCAGTACTTGTCATCCGTGTGGAAGACATCAGACTTCACCTTTTCGGAATGTAGGGTTTAGGGTTTAGGGTTTAGGGTTTAGGGTTTAGGGTTTAGGGTTTAGGGCTTGGGGTTTGGGGTTTAGAGTTGAGGGTACGTAGGATAGGCCGGGGGCGCGAAGCTAAGGCTGGGGTAGCTTGGGTCTATAACCCTAAACCCTAAACCCTAAACCCTAAACCCTAAACCCTAAACCCTAAACCCTAAACCCTAAACCCTAAACCAAACCCTAAACCCTAAACCCTAAACCCTAAACCCTAAACCCTAAACCCTAAACCCTAAACCCTAAACCCTAAAGAGCTTCTGCTATGGCCCTCTGGGCGGTTCAAGGTCGAACATTTGAGCTGAGGCGGACCGCCCCGGCCAACAGCTCTTTAGGGTTTAGGGTTTAGGGTTTAGGGTTTAAGGTTTAAGGTGTAAGGTTTAAGGTTTAAGGTTTAAGGTTTAAGGTTTAGGGTTTAGGGTTTAGGGAATTCGAAGTCTAGATTCCAGAGGCTTCAAAGTATCACCCCAAACCCTGACCCCTCAATCGCGGCAGACCACCCCTGCGTGAAGCCGCACTTCAGACTTCGAGTTTCCAGCAGCCCCCCAAACCGTAAACCGTAAACCGTAAACCGTAAACCGTAAACCCTAAACCCTAAACCCTAAACCCTAAACCCTAAACCCTAAACCCTAAACCCTAAACCCTAAACCCTTCTCGCTGCAGCTCGGTTGCTGCTCCAGGCGGTGGGGCCTCATCAGAGTGGCCCACATCAGACTTGACCTTGTCAGGCTTTGCCCTAAACCCTAAACCCTAAACCCTAAACCCTAAACCCTAAACCCTAAACCCTAAACCCTAAACCCTAAACCCTAAACCCTAAACCCTAAACTCTACACCCTAAGCCCTATAAGGCCAGCTGAACCCTAACAAAAGGAGGAATCAAAACCTACTCTGGGTCCTCGTCGTGTGCGTCATGGCGAGCTCACAGCTCCGATTCTTGCGGTCTTCGTGTGAGCAGGAGCCGAGCAACGGTTCTGCTTAGCCCAACTCGGACGAGCCCTAAACCCTAAACCCTAAACACTAAACCCTAAACTCTTAGGGTAGTTACATGGTCCTTTAGTATGGGCCCTTAGAACGGGACCCGTTGTATATCCCTTGTATGCGGCAAGGGCCCCTACATCAGAACCCTTTAAGGGAGGTAAGGGATGCTAAGGGACCATGGAACTACCCTAAGAGTTTAGGGTTTAGGGTTTAGGGTTTAGGGTTTGGGGTTTAGGGTTTAGGGTTTAGGGTAACCCCAACCCCTAGATGGTCCTAAGCCCTTCTTATTCCGCTTTATCTTTCAGGGCTGACTGCGCAAGGGCAGCTTGCAGAACTTTAAGGTGAAGGCCGTGTCTGACTCAACTCTGATACTTCAGCACTAAATCTTCCGAACGTCCACACTCCCCTCCTGTCTAAGACCCTAAACCCCAAACCCTAAACCCCAAACCCTCAACCCTAAACCCCAAACCCTAAACCCTAAACCCTGAACCCTAAACCCTAAACCTTAAACACACTGCCCTCCCGTTTGAAGATCCTTTTTTTGCGCCCCCTTCTGGGCCCCAAAAGGACGGGGATGCCACGTTCCAGCCGTCCGCTTGGTGCACGATCTTTGGCCGCATGCAGTAGGCCTCCAAAAGGGCTACGAAAGCGCCATCGGTCTAGGGTTTAGGGTTTAGGGTTTAGGGTTTGGGGGTGTTTGCTTTTGCAACATCCCCCTACTAAGCCCAAACGCGACATCCTCAAGCTACCTAAGCTGTTAGGGCCCTAAGCCCCTGCAAGCCCATATGGGCATTTCCCAACAATAGGGGTTCCCCTCATATGCCCCCAAATGCAATAGTCTTTGTCTAGGACCACCCCCCCCCCTCCCCCCACCAAGAAAAACCCTAAACCCTAAACCCTAAACCCTAAACCCTAAACCCTAATTTCGGAAACCCCCCCCCCATACGGGCCTTGATATCTCCATCCGCACAGAGTGTTGCCATGAAATTGTCCACAGGCTGGTTGACCGGGAGCCTGTCACACAGAGGGAAATAGCAAGAGACCCTACACCCTAAACCCTAAACCCTGAACCCGAAGCCCTAAGCCCTAAGCCCTAAGCCCTAAGCCCTAAGCCCTAAGCCCTAAGCCCTAAGCCCTAAGCCCTAAGCCCTAAGCCCTAAGCCCTAAGCCCTAAGCCCTAAGCCCTAAACTCTAACTGACTGGTCAGCGATGCGTTCTGATGCGAAGCCCCAGCAGACAAAACTATGGCACCTTCCTTCTGAAGGCAGTGCAGGGCCAGGCTTTGGGGGCTTTGAGAGTTGGTTTGTTCAGGGTGTAGGTTTCAGGTTTCAGGGTTTAGGTTTAGGGTTTAGGGTTTAGGGTTTAGGGTTTAGGGTTTAGGGTTTGGGGTTTAGGGTTTAGGGTTTAGGGCTTCAGGGTTTAGTGTTTTGGGGGTGTCAGGGCGGGGGGGGGGGGGCTGCGTTCCAGGGATGCCCGAGGGGCGATCATGTTCCTGCACTTGGCTAGGGTTTAGGGTTTAGGGTTTAGGGTTTAGGGTTTAGGGTTTAGGGTTTAGGGTTTAGGGTTTAGGGTTTAGGGTTTAGGGTTTAGGGTTTAGGGTTTAGGATTTAGGGTTTAGGGTTTAGGAGGTTCATGGGTACAGTTGTGCCCTGAGGGTTCAGGGTTGGGGCTTAGGATTTAGGGTTGGGTTTTGGGTTATCAGCAGGGTAACTATGGTTACAACCTGATTTAGGGTACGACAGAAACCTACTTCTAAGTACCCGTGAACATTCAAGAATGGAAAGGAGGCTTCCAGGGCTTTTCGGGTATTGGGGTATTATGGTTTTAGGGCCCTTGGGTTTACGTCTTGCGGAGGCTACCCAGCTTCTACACTCCACGGAAAATAACCCCGACGCTCGGGTTTAGCGTTGTCGGGTGTTAGAGTCTTAGGGTTTAGGGTCAGAGGTTTAGGGTTTAGGGTTTAGGGTTTAGGGTTTAGGGTTTAGGGTTTAGGGTTTAAGGTTTAGGGTTTAGGGGTACAAGTCTCCAACAGAACTGCACAGTTGAGCGGCTTGTCCAGCAGCTTGCGAGCTCCTTCGGGCCAAACCATGTACCTGCCACGAGTTCACTGAGGACTAACCCGAAACCCTAAACCCTAAACCGCTAAACCCTCAACCCTAAACCCTAAACCCCTAAACCCTAAACCCTAGTATGACCCTGGTCCGGATTCGCTCGAGTCTTGCTCCTCAGGGCACATCTCTGATCTCTGGTTCGCACCAACAAAGGGTGCAGTTGCATCCTGCCCTCAAAACTGCCCGCTACCTTTGCAAGGCCTCCAAATTTATTTCTCACTCCCTCTGTCCCTGTTGCACGCAGCCATGATCAAACGACGACATGTCACAACTGTTGCAGGCAGGGCTTACGACTTACGGTTGCAGGGCCTGATTCCAAAAGACCAACCTCCGAAAAAGAAGTGACTCAACTTGTCCGCATGACCCGCACCGTCGCTGAAGAAAGCGATTTCGGCTACTACGCAAGCATGATCCGACCTGAAACCCAGGTCTTTCTGGCAGGCGCACGCAACAGTGGTCCAAACATACTCCGCCTGCAGCAGAGGAATTCAGTTCTGCATTTCTCTAACCCTAGACCTGCAAACCTCCGAACTTCCAGAATCTGTAGTTCCCGTGTATCATGGGACTGTACCTTGGACCCCGAAGGTTGTATCCTTGGGCTTGGGGACCCTTCTTAAAGGTCCTCTAAGAGAACACAAGGGCCACTATGTAGCCCAGTAACCAGATTCCCTTTTTTGGGGTGCTTACGTATAAGGGAACCTTAAACCATAAAGGGAAAAGGGTATCACCGGGCTACCAAGGCCATATATGAGGAGCATATGAAGGGAGCCTCTGGGGGCGTGCAAGGTTTTGGGGGCCTCCTGCACGGTGCTTGGGGTTGGCCTCTAAGTGTGACCACCTTGTCCCAGGGGCAGAGGGTTTAGGGTCTAGGGCTTAGGGTTTGGGGGTTAGGGCCTAGGGTTTAGGGTCTGGGGTTTCGAAGTCGCAACCAAACTTCCCCTGAAAAAATGCCCCCGAACCTTCGCCAGCTTGTTCTTATTGCTTAAGTTAGTTCCCCACCCCACCCTCCCCCACCCCTCCCACCTCCGGCCCAAAGGCAGAACGCCTAACTCAAAACCCTAAACCCAAAGTAAAACCCCAGACCCTGAGCCCTGAAACCCTAAACCCTAAGCCCTGAAACCCTCGGCCCTATAAGGCCCAAAACCCAAAACCCTAAACCCTGAGCCCTGAAACCCCTTAACCCAAAAACCCTAAACCCTAACCCTAAACCCTAAACCCTAAACCCTAAACCCTAAACCCTAAACCCTGAAACCCCTAAGGTCGCTAGGGTTCCAGAAGGCCTCCACAAGCTCGGCGGAGACGTTCCGCCGCCACTCGGCTGCCTGGCCAAAAGCACAAGGTTTAGGGTTTAGGGTTTAGGGTTTAGGGTTTAGGGTTTACGGTTTAGGGTTTAGGGTAGCCAAAAACAGAAAAGCAACCCAAGACCCGACCATTCAACCTAACAAGCCCTACGCAGTAGGCATTTTTTGTCGCTAGTGTCCCGGAAGACACCCTAACATATACATATACATATACATATACATATACATATACATATACATATACATATACATATACATATACATATACATATACATATACATATATATATATATATATTATATCTCTATATACATATATATATGTACCTTGTACATATATGCTTTCGTGTACTTTTCACATTTCATATTCACTCCGGCCTCAGCCCGACAGGAACGAACCCTAAGTCCCAGTACCTCAAGACCGCGGGTTTACGCGGTTCCAGGACCGGTGCTGCTCTGGCTTAGGGTTTAGGGTTTAGGGTTTACTAATAACGGTTTCGGGTTTAGGGTTTAGGGTGTAGGGTTTAGGGTTTAGGGTTCTTTGCCTACCATCTGCTGGATGAAGCTTGGAAATAGAATCGTTTAGAGACAAGAGTTCGATGAAAACCTGCCAGGAGCACAGCTTCTTCACAGTAGCATGCAAGCTGAAGTCGCAAAGTTTCAAAGACCTCCCAAAGCCCTAAACCCGCAACCCTCAACCCTAAAAACCTAAACCATATATATATATATATATATAATGTAATATATAGTATATGATATATATAATATTATATAAATAAATAAATAAATATATATATATATATATATATAGATACATAAACCCTAAACCCTGCCTGCGAGTAGCCCAGGTAGAGCACATCTGCATCGCGTGGCAGGGAGACAAGGGCTCGCGACAGGACCTCCCCATGTCGGACTGCGAGCACTGTTCTCCAGTCTTTGGGGCTTAGGGTTTAGGGATCTTAACGTACTAAGTACCGGCAACCTGTAGGGAACTTCGGAGTTCGGTGCCCAATGACAACCCCTTAAAAAGGGTTAAGAAGGGGACGCGCATTCTAACGCACCGTGCAACGCACGTGAGTCCCGAGAAGATCACTTCGAGGTTCGCTAGGGTACTTATACGTAGCTTATACGTAGGGTCAGAAGTACTATAGGGTAGCCATGGTCATCACCTTCTTCAGGGCACTTAGAACCCTACTTAAAAAGTACCCATGAACCTTCAAGTATGCCTGCTGGGGCTTGCTGGGAGGCGTGCAATACTAGGCGGGCGCCTTGTTTGAAAACCGGGCAGCTACAACGGGTTTAGGGTTTAGGGTTTAGGGTTTAGGGTTTAGGGATTAGGGTTTAGGGTTTAGGGTTTAGGGATTAGGGTTTCAGCCCTCACTCAAAGAACCGCACCTCTGTGAATTCCTTGGTAGGAACTGCATCATCTTCGAAGACCTGGTGCACGCAGACGTTGAGGGGTTTAGGGTTTAGGGTTTAGGGTTTAGGGTTTAGGGTTTAGGGTTTAGGCTTCCAGCTGGAGGGTGGAGGGTCACTTGAGGTGTTGATGATGGGGGGCCTCCTTGGCGAGAAGCGTTGAGTATCCCTCTATCACTCAGAACGCCGAGGACTGCGATAGGAGAAGCTCAGATCGGGTGCTGTAGGCGTGTGTACATGCTTGTGTATATGTACGTACTCTCATGTAACCCTTGATGCAGGTATCATACAGCATGAGATCGTATGACAGTATATATACAAAAAACACATACTTATATATGATGTAGCACAGTATGCAGGAAACAAGTATATGACACGTATATATATATATATATGTTGTGTCCACAGGCACACACGCACAGAAAGAACTACCCGCTTTTTTGCTAAGTCCGAGGAGGCGATCCTGACCTTGACACAAGCACAGTACATACAACATCTGATTAGGGTTCAGGGCTAAGGGGTTTGGGGCTTAGGGTTGAGGGATTGATGAGCTTGAGGTTTTGGGGTTTCAGCTCCCCTGGGGGTTCCTATTGGGTATCATCATGTGGAGCGCCATACTTGGCGAAGCCCAAGCCGGACCGTGACCTATTCGGGATTCGGGAACGGGCCGCACTCCTCTGTACACAAGGACGCCGACAACAATAGTTAAGATCCAACTGCTTGGCCAGGCTGATGTATCATGGAAGTAGGGCATCGCAGTATGCGCATAACTGTAAACCCTAAACCCTCAACCCTCAACCCTAAACCCTAAACCATCAGATGCGCAAGCCGAGCTCCCGACCATCAGTGGCTCGGAAGGACCTCAGCGACATGTTGCTTTGCCACAGGGGTGCGGTGAGTGTTCTTGGGGTTTACGAGGGGTGAGGCTGAAAGGGGGTTCTCGAGGCCAGAAATACGCCAAACCGACCCCCCAGCCCACCCTGCAAGGGTTTAGCTAGCTCGTGCAACAGGAGTAACAAGAGTGCCTAAGCCCTCAGCCCGACTACTACCAGCCTCTTGTGTCGAGTGCTGGGCCTGTTGAAGGTGACTGGGAAACTGTTTGCATAGTTTATCCAACTCTTATACAGGGATTCTACTCGGGAAAGTTTCTCCTAGCTTATATAGGGATGATAGGGGCCATGTTCTATCTCCTGTAGTATCACTTTCCAGCTACTGGGACTCTCTCGCAGTGAGATAGGCAGCTCTCAATTTCCCGATTAATGTGTGGGCCCCAACATAACCCAAATAGATAGCTCCGATTCATACTGGGAATCCCCACAAGATGATCATAAACCCTAAACCCTAAACCCTAAACCCGAAACCCTAAACCCTAAACCCTAAACCCTAAAGAGGATCATAAGCCAGGGCTGAGGGTTTCGAGACCTTATAGGGCTCTACACCGGGCTTTATAGCGCTTCTAGGGCTTTACAAAAGGGTTTCTAGAATTTCTATAGAGTTTTTGTGAGTTTTTAAAATGGGTTTTGTGGCTTTCTACAGGGTTTAGGGTCTTATAGAAGGATAGAACCCCTCCGATATGGCACCCTCTGAGCCACTGCTGAGTCGGCGGCCGCACACGTCGAGGCAGTGTCGCCAGGCGCGAATGTGCGAGGAGGCCTAAGTGGAATACCGCCCCCCTCGGGGCAAGCCGGGGGCTTCGTTAGGGTTTAGGGTTTAGGGTTTAGGGTTTAGGGTTTAGGGTTTAGGGTTTAGGGTTTAGGGTTTAGGGTTTAGGGTTTAGGGTTTAGTGTTTAGGGTTTAGGCTTTAGGGTGTAGGGTTTAGGGAGCTTAGGGAGCTTACGGTTTAGGGATTTTTGGAGTTTCGGGAGCTTAGGGTTTCGACCCAGCACACTCTCCGTCTCTCTCGCTCTCTCTCTCTCGCTCTCTCTCCCTCTCTCTCCCTCTCTCGCCCGGTTCAGGCTGTAAAGATTTCTGGCGCCGGCCGGCTTGGTAAAAACAAAGCAGAGTCAGTTTTTCCTCAGGCAGGTAGTCATCACCCCTGGGAAGAACATGTCAGTATCTGAAGATCCCTACCATGGCTAGCAGACGAATTTCTACTCATTGCTTACAAGAACCCCCCCCCCCCCAACAACAAAAAAAAAGAAACAATGTTCTTCCTTATTGAGGGAAATATAGGTACTATTATTTTTTCATTTACTACTTTTTTTTTGGGGGGGGGGGGGGTTCTTAAGCAAGTAGTCGATTGTTGTTGTTCATCAACTTTGGGCTGATGGACATCCTGATGGCTTTCGGGCACTTGAGGCGTCGTAGCCTTCAGGGATTCGGAGTCGTAGACTGGGTAGCCAACCATCTTATGAGGAGACCCTTCCTGGGTTGGTTGCGTTATAAATGGAAACCAGAACAACAAAAAAGAGTACAGAAAGGGTGCCGCTGGGCTACCAAGTAGTCTGAGGGCTCAGGGATGTTCCGGGGGTCATGGTTGCAGGATTCATGGTGCGGCTGCAGCTGCTTCAGAAAACTCCGAAATCAGGGAGAACTCTCACCAAGATGCCCACTTCCTGTAGATATACAGCCGCTGAAGCCTAAACCCTAAACCCTAAACCCTAAACCCTGTGGTATGTTGTCGTGTGGCTGCAGCTCCTGGCAAGCTGAGGGGCAGCTGAACCCTAAGGCCGTTGCGCATCCTCTCTCGCCGGCACTCATGGGCAGCTCCCGAACCACGTACGTGTGCAGATCATCCCAACCTGCACTTCGGGTTTAGGGTTTAGGGTTTAGGGTTTAGGGTTCAGGGTTTAGGTACTGATCAAGTGGGTTTAGGTCTACAAGTTCGGGTACCCTTTGAATGCGGGGGTTTCCTACTGTAATGTGTTCGGAGCCTTACATCTTCGGGGCACTCAGAAAGGGCCCAGTACAGAAAAACAAACCACTGCTCCAACCGTCCAACCCAGTCCCGCCCAGAACCCCTCAACGTCACTACGGGGTCAAGATGTGAAAGGGGGCCAAGCATAGCGTCGGAGCGCCAAATCGGGTTGGTTGAGGGTTTAGGGTTTAGGCACCTGTTCTATCTCTACTTAGAGATTCACATGCCAGTCCCAGCCTTTTCTTCGCGAACGGATCTTCTGGTAGACGACATTGCGGCCGGTGTGCCAGGAGTGTGAGACTTCCTCCGAGGTAATCGTGTCGATCTTGCCGTCGCTGGCCCGCATGCGTTCGTACCTGCTGCTGTTGGGTTGGTTTCGTCGGGATGCTACTTAGATGGAGCCTGGGGGTACTCAGGGAGTCGGGGAACCCACTTAAACATAGCGGGCTGCGGGCTTGGGGTCATGGGAGCTCTCTTGTCTGGGCCCCAAGCACCCGGAAGCAGATGCATGTTCACCCTGAAAACAAATCCACGCACCAGACTTGCAGGCTCCCAGCCATGTGGAAGACTCAGAGCTTACGTAGTTCTGCTTCGGCCCCTTAAAACTCTTCCAAAGCTCGAAATCACCAATTTCTCTCAAGCCCAAGCCCTTCAACCCCGAACCCCTTCAACCCTAAACCCCCTAGACCCGAAACCCTAAGAACCCTAAGCCTACAACCCCAAACCCTAGAGAGGCCCAGGTTGGACCTGTTTTAGAAACCTCTATGAAAGTACGTCTCCTCCTCACAGGAGGGAGCATGACTCATATCCCAAGGGCATAAGCCCCAGGACCCTGCTTGCAGGTTCATAGGCACTTACAAGTAGGTATATAAGTTAGAGTAACTATGGTTAACAACCATATGAAGGGTACTTACAACACTACAAGCACCCTCGAACCTAGTTCTTGCCAGCCCTCCATATGACCCCTGCCGTTTCTTCAAGGCATGGGCGGGGCGGGGGTGTTCTGAATTGAGGCGCTTTCCTTCGGGGGACTGGGCGGGGTCCCTGAGTCCATATGCCCCCCAAAAAAGTGTACACCTGCATGTCTATAGGGGATTATAGTATCCCAAAAGTGTAAAGTGTGCTCACTCAGCTACTAAGATAGTAGTGTAGGGTACTATTTTGGGTGTTCTACCTTGTTTGGATCGCAGAGGTCTGGGAGCCGGCATCTCCCAACATAGGGGTGCCCTGCTTATACCCCAAATAGAACAGAAGCCCCTCAAAGGGTTTAGGATTTAGGGTTTAGGGTTTAGGGTTGGGACTCCCCAAACAGGGCCTATCTTCGGAAACCCCCCACTTCACACCTGAGTCGGCGCACTGCAGTGAAGGGCAATGCGCTTCGAACCGCTTGGAGCACTCGGCTAGGCGGTCTGGCCCTCGGTCAAGACAAAACCCTAAACCCTAAACCCTAAACCCTGAACCCCACGTCCGAGGGTTTGGGAATGTAAAGGGTTCAGGGATGGGGGCTTAGGAGGTTTAGGACGTTTGGGAGGTTTAGGACATGTAGGAGGTTCAGAGTTCTAGGGTTTAGGGGTTTAGGGGCTTAGGGTTTAGGGTTTAGGGCTTAGGGTTTAGGGCAAGCGCGGGAGCTCACCTGTCATCAGCAAGCTTGGCAAAGGCAAAATTTCATCTTCTCAGGGCCTTTTGGTAGGAGGTGGGGAATCCCGAGGCCAACTTGCATGACAGCCTAAACCCTAAACCCTAAACCCTAAACCCTAAACCCTAAACCCTAAACCCTAAACCCTAAACCCTAAACCCTAAACCCTAAACCCTAAACCCTAAACCCTCAACGAAGCTTGTAGCTTGCCCATCGAGGGGCCAGCCTAGAACCCCCAGACCTTCTAAAGGGTGGTGGCCTCTTTATCTGTCACCCTTCTACCTTAATATGGCCCGCCTAAACCCTAAACCCTAAACCCTAAACCCTAAAGCCGAAACCCGAAACCCTAAACAAACAAAAACAGAAACACTGTCCCAGAACTCCCTGGAAGGCTGAGGCTTTTTGAGGCTGCAGCCGATCGAAGCATGCACTGGAACAGCTGAGGCTGCAGCTTCTGTCCAGATTGATAAGTACAGCCTGCAAGGCTTAGGGTTTAGGGTTTAGGGTTTAGGGTTTAGGGTTTAGGGTTTAGGGTTTAGGGTTTAGGGTTTAGGGTTTAGGGTTTAGGGTTTAGGGTTTAGGGTTTAGGGTTTAGGGTTTAGGGTTTAGGGTTTACGGTGTAGGGTTTACGGTTAGGGTGTAGGGTTTAGGGTGGACAGATTGATAAGTACGGCCCGCAAGGCAAGACAAGGCATTTCGGCATCTTTCGGATCAGTGGCTGCGACTCATGGTGATCGCGTCCGCAAAGAACATAAAGCCCAGGGATGCTTTAGGGTATAGGGTACAGGGTACGGGTACAGGGTATAGGGTACTGTATCGGGTATAGGGTATGCGGTATAGGGGACAGGGTTTAGGGTTAAGGGTACAGGGTATAGGGTACAGGGTTTAGGGTGGAACAGGAGCCTTAATGTTTGCCAGGTTCGCCACGGCCGGCTTGGCGGGCAGAATTGTCGCGGGTACCTGCTCGCTCTGTAGGGACTGTAAGGAGTACATCGGGTCTAGGGTTTAGGGTTTAGGGTTTAGGGTGTAGGGTGTAGGGTTTAGGGCGCTGCGCTGGGTTCTTGGAGAATGCTTTTGTTCAAATGTAAGGCACACCTCCCAAAATGCAGCCAAGAAGCAGCTGCTTTGACTGCTCCTGGCTCAGAAAACTCGAAAGCGAAAACCCTTTCTAGCCCACACGATGCAGAGCAGCGACTGCTGAGAGAGGAGCAACGTGGATTCAAGGGCTGCAAACTGGCGGACACGACCACAGCTGTTCATCAAGTCAGGGTCCATGGCTTTGGGGAATCATTGAACTCACCAAACTCGGGACCCTTAAAAAAAAAAAAAAACTAACCCCCCCCCCAAAAAAAAAACATCAGGAACCCTACTAAAACAACCCCTAAAACCCTTATAAAAAAAACCCTAAACCCTAAACCCTAAACCCTAAACCCTCAACCATGGTCCCGACTCCCGTCCTTTTGTAGAGAAATGGCCGTTCTCCGCGATGTGATGAAGCCCGTTCCCACAGGACTCGAGATCTCTCTTGATGCCGCGCGAGCGCGGGCTGCCTCTAGCGAGAGGTTGTCAAAGAACTGTAGGGTTTAGGGTTTGGGGTTTAGGGTTTCGGGTTTGGGGTTTGGGGTTTGGGGTTGGGGGTTGGGGGTTTGGGGTTGGGGTTTAGGACCCTGTAGGAAGAAAAAAGGGCGCCCTGTATGGGTGCTGAACGCAACTAGGGGAATCAGGACCTACTCGGAGTCCTAGGAGCCCTTGCTGTATGCTGTATAGCAAGGTTTAGGGTTTAGGGCTTAGGGTATAGGGGCTGCCTCCCACCCCGACTAGCTATGAAGTAGGGGGTTCAGGACCAGCATCCCAAATGAAGAGCACCGCATGATATGCACAAACACT
Organism: Symbiodinium natans; assembly: GCA_905221605.1. Lineage (NCBI taxonomy): Eukaryota > Dinophyceae > Suessiales > Symbiodiniaceae > Symbiodinium > Symbiodinium natans. The sequence continues at coordinate 72,076 of CAJNDS010000339.1, forward strand.
CACCCAAAACATCTCGTACGATGGCGCATGACTCCGGCAGACCCTTCTGTATCCCGTGCTTGGGCAGTGTTGGGTGGAGGGCTCAAAAGCTCAGAGGCCGATTTTTTGGGAGGTGACTTCGGCATCTAAGTCCCACAACTTCGTCCACACGTCCCACGGCTCGGAAAGGAACTCTCTGACTGGCCACCCCCTGTAACGATACCGTCATCTACGATCTCTTCCTCGGCCCCTTCTGCACGATTCCTTCTCATCCACCAAGGGAGGCGACATTTGGATAGGTCTAACCAAAAGGATAGATAAGACTCCTCACGAGAGGCCTTCCACCAAAGACATTCGCCCATGAGTCCTCAGACCTTTTCAACTCCGCTCCCCCCTCCCTCCCCAATGAGGTTTCCAGACCCACAAATAAGGATATATAACTATGCAGATATGAACTCCCCACTCACAACCCTAGATACAGTAAACCTAAACCCTAAACCCTAAACCCTAAACCCTAAACCCTCAACCCTCAACCCTCAACCCTCAACCCTAAACCCTAAACCCTAAACCCTAAACCCTAACCCTACCCCCTACCCCCTACCCCCTACCCCCTACCCCCTACCCCCTACCCCCAAGCCCCCAAACCCCAAACCCCAGACCCCAAACCCCAAACCCCAAACCCCAAACCCCAAACCCTAAACCCTAAACCCGAACTCTCCCCCCACCCCCCTCCCCCCCTCAACGCCTGCCCTGGTCTCCGGGGAGGAGGGCGTGGAGCCGCGGCTTGTGCGTCGCTTCTGCGGGCGACGACGGGCCTGCCAGCAGTGAGGGTTTGGGCCCTAAACCCCAAACCCCAGACCCCAAACCCTAAACCCTAAACCCTAAACCCTAAACCCTAAAGAATTTTGGATGCTTTGAGGTTGGAGGGTGTTTTAGGTGAGGGTTTTGATTGCGCGGAGGAGTCTGCCGTCGTTGCGCTCACTCGGATACTCATTTTTGAGATGATGATGATGATCATGATGATCATGATGATGATGATGACATCCATTTTCATGTTTGAGGCTTTAGGGTTGAGGGCTTCGAGTAAAAAAAAACAATCTCAACGCTGGTCATGCCCTGCCCACAAACGAAAACCAACGACCTTTCATTCTTCGTGAACCTGCAACACAGGGTTGAGGGTTGATGGGCTTAGTCAGTGATCATCGGAGCAATAGATGGACGCCCAAAACCCCAAACCCCTCGAAGCTCCTCACTCTGAACTATCTTCCAACCCAATGTGCTAAGCCCCCAGAAATCACCAGAGACAGCGTGTCCTCCAACCCTATGAACTTGAAGCCCTCTATACTAAAGACCCTCTACTTTTGAGGGTTTAGGGTATACAGGGCCCATAAACCTTCAATGGCCTTAAAGATGCGGTAGCCCGGTAAGCGTATCATACTAGGGGTGCCCTTTTGGGGTTTGCTTTATAAGTAAGCCTTGAACCTAAAATAGGGGCAAAAGGGTTTAGGTCTAGGTTTAGGGGTTTCGGGTTTAGGGTTGAAACCACGGGCTACCAAGTAGAGGATCTCCCGCGCCTTCTGAGCCTTGCGAGCTGCCTTCGATCCGCAGCCATGAGCAATACCTCGCGCGATCTGGGCTTCCTAAGCAAGGTTCAGAGTTCAGGGTTTAGGGTTTCGGGCTTAGGGTTTAGGGCTTAGGCTGCGGGGTTTAGGGTGTAGGGTGTGTAGGGTGTAGGGCTTAGGGTTGAAGCGATTTGGGGTTCCGATAAGGTTCAGGGTGCCATAGTCTTATGGCGTTGAAGGCTTGGGGTGTTGAAGTGTTGATCTCAAGCATGGTCCCTTTCAGCGGATGAAAAAGCGGAGCCGCCTACTACGAAGAGTTTAGGGTTTAGGGCCCTAAACCCTAAACCCTAAGCCCTAAACCCTAAACCCTAAACTCTAAACCCTAGGGTTTAGGACTTAGGGTTGATGCAACAGAGGGTGCCTCCCTGAACTGTAGGGCATGTTACCAGGGTCGTGGCTTTGTCAGGTCTGCAAAGACACAAAGTTCCACTCATCGGTTCTCAAACAGGAGGCAGGCAACCCTAAACCCTAAACCCTAGACCCGAAAACCCCCTAAACCCTAGACTGGAAACCCTGAACCCTACACCCTAGACTGGACCTATAGGCCCTAGAACCTAAAACCCTAAACCCTAAAGACCCTAAAACCCTAAACCCTAGACCCTAAATCCCACGATTCTTGACATGCTGAGTTGACCATGCAGCTGCCGTGAGTTTTAGGGGAGCCATAAAGACGGCGTTGTTGTGATTTTCATTCATTATTTATCGTTTTTCTATCTTTCTCTATATATATTTATGCACATCTTGTTTTTTTTTCTTTCTTGGGGGGGGGGGGCTAAGGGTAAGTCAACTCCAAGCTGTTTGTTTCACTCACTTTTCGAACACCTGGATACCCGCAGCCACTTTGGGCAATCAAGGGGGCTATGAAGTCTTTGGCTTCCGCCGGCAGCAAGGCCAGGAGGGTACCTGCTCCGAGGACGGGGGTGTAGGGTTGATAGGCACGGGTTCAGGGTTTATGGTTTAGGGTTTGGGGTGTTTTAGGGTTTAGGGGTAGGGGTTTAGGGGGTTCCGCGGTTCAGGGGTTTAGGGGTTCAGCGTCTTAGGGGTTTAGGGTTTGGAGGTCTTTTTAAGTCTTCTGCTGGAAAGTTGAGGGCTTCAGGGTGGATCCAAGGAAGCTGAGGGCTTCTGTTGGCTACCCTAAACCCTAAACCCTAAACCCTAAACCCTAAACCCTAAACCCTAAACCCTAAACCCTAAACCCTAAACCCTAAACCCTAAACCGCGAGATCCGAGCCTCTTGACGCTAAGGTATTGCAAGCACCTCGAATTGCTAGGCTGGCCCTGTAAGCCCTCTGCAACAATACTCCCATTTCCATGATCCCGAGTCCAAACTGAACACCACTTACAAACATAATGTTTTTTTTTTTTTTTTATACGTGTATGTTAACTGAAATAATTCTTAAAGGTTTTTGTTTCTTGTATTGTCCTTTTAGATACATACAGACACATATATATATATATTCATATGTATAATGTTCATTGCACAAAAAAGCCCGAAGCCCGCTACTGGTAGCAACGTCTTGGCCCGGATGCGGATTGTGGCGGCTACCTCTACAGTGAGCTCCAGAAAGCTGGAACATGGTCCAAGGATGATTAGAGCCGGGATTCCCTTTACCATGCCTTCTGCGGTACGGGGATAAGGATGGTTCCAACTTTCTGGAGTTTACTGTACTATACTCCCCTTAGAACCTCAATAAAAACAACATGTTTAATATCCTCTTGGGTTTTATATAAACAAAATGAAAAAATGATTCCCAAGTGGGATATAGTGAGTGTAAGGTTGAGCGCGGGCTACATAGGGCATGAAACACGCGCTTGGTCTCACCCACACCAAGCCCTGAAGGCCCAAGCGCCTTGGGCTTAGGGCTTCATAGGGTTTGGGGTTAATAGGGTTTATTGGGTTTACAGGGTTTATAGGGTTTATAGCGTTGAAAGGGTTGAAAGGGTTTATAGGGTTCATAGGGTTTACAGGGTTCATAGGGTTTATAGGGATTTAGGGTTTATAGGATTTAGGGTTTAGGGTTTATAGGATTTAGGGTTTAGGGGTCCCTGAAACCCTTCAAAACTTCACAAGCCCCCCACCCCCCCCCCCGCCCCCCAGCCGCGCTTAGAGGGCCTTGGCTGTGCCGCGCAGTGGCTCTTGGGCTGCTGCGGAAGCGCCCACCGGGTCCTCGGAGGCCGGCGTTTTGGCTTCGGGGGCCGGCCGCGCGGGCACCGTGCGCTGCGCCGCGCCAGGGCCCACTCGCTTGGCCTGCGTCGGCGGCTGCTTCGTGTATTGCAGACATACTCAGGTTCCAGCAAAAATAGAGAAATAGATGTGCAAGTAAAGAACTATAAACTTTAAATAAGCTATATGTGTGTGTGTATACATATATATATATATATGTAACGCTCAAGTAAGACACGTGCACACATACCCGCGCATCTCTATATACGTGTATGGCCTAGCCCTTACTACGTTGTCTCCCAAGTCACCCCAAGGATATGCCTAATTCAGCTCCACACCTCTCGTAGCAGTGGGAGCGGTTCATAGTATGGCAACGCACCGTCCACTTCGCAGCCCTGTTCATGTTTTAGGGTTTAGGGTTTAGGGTTTAGGGTTTAGGGTTTAACAGCATCCCATGTCAACCATTTAACCAGGAACAGTAACACGTGACCATATTCTCCAACAAGTTGACAGAGTTCCTTACAGGGAGGGTCTGTTTGTGGTACCGTCATGGATTTCAAGATGTTTTCTGGGTACCTGCTTCCCTTAGAATACTGCAAATGGACACTTTGGGTGGTTTCCCTAACCCTGAAGCCTGTAGACCCTAAACACCCCAAACCAAAACCCTGAACCCTAAACCCTCTAAACCCCCTAAACCCCCTGAATCCCCTAAACCCCCTAAACCCCCTAAACCCATTAAACCCCCTAAACCCTGAACCCTAAACCCTAAACCCATTAAACCCACTAAACCCTGAACCCTAAACCCCAAACCCTAAACCCTAAACCCTAAACCCTAAACCCTAAACCCTAAACCCTAAACCCTAAACCCTAAACCCTAAACCCTCTGCCAGCCTTTCGCTTCTGCTCATCGGCCTCGATCTCCTTCAGCATGGCACGGGCAGCTGGGTTGCCCGGGTCCACACTGAGGAAGTCCTTTCCAAAAGGAGTTCGGGTTTAGGGTTTAGGGTTTAGGGTTTAGGGTATAGGGCTTAGGGTCTAGGGTTTAGGGTTTAGGGTTTAGGGTTTAGGGTCTAGGGTTAGCCGTGAAACCCTTTCAACCCTTAAATCAAAGACATGTTCAAGCACTCTTACACCCCTTCAACCCTTAAAAACCCGCAAAGCCCTTTTTAAGACCTCGAAACCGTTGAGACCCTAAACGGCCAACGGGTGCTGCATGTCGCCCTTTTAGGAGATTTGCCACTGTAACCCCCTAAGCCCTAAACCCTAAACCCTAAACCCTAAACCCTAAACCCTAAACCCTAAACCCTAAACCAGGTTGGCCTCAAACAGGGTCCAGTTGCATTTGTCAGGGTCTGGTGAACCTTTCCTTTCTTTAAAGACCAGCCGAGCAAGCACCGTAAGAAGATTTCGCGGGGTGGGGTAGCCCTAGCTTATAGGGTTTAGGGTTTAGGGTTTAGGGTTTAGGGTTTAGGGTTTAGGGTTTAGGGTTTAGGGTTTAGGGTTTAGGGTTCAGGGGCCCCTGTCATACCTGTGGCGGAAGCGTCTAGACATGGCCCTTATGCAGCTCACATAACGGTTATCGATGCCCAAGATTTCGCCCCTTGCCTGCGCAGCCCCACAAGGATGCAGTACAAAAAAGACCTTGTTTTTCGCATCATGATTTCAAGAACCGAGATTGAAGCGGTAGCGGTTTAGGGTTTAGGGTTTAGGGTTTGGGGTTTAGGGTTTGGGGTTTAGGGTTTGGGGTTTAGGGTTTAGGGTTTAGGGTTTAGGGAAAGCTCGCTCCTGCAGCGCCGTTAGGGCCTCCCCCGGGCACCGGAGGGCCCACACAGCCTTGGCTTTGCGCCAGAGGCCCTTCACGTTCCTCGGGTCCAGCTCCTCAGGCTCGGTTTAGGGTTTAGGGTTTAGGGTTAGGGCCTAGGGCCTAGGGTGTTTAGGGTTTAGGGTTTAGGGTTTTGGGTTTAGGGTCCAGGGTTTAGGGTTTAGGGTTGTGGGTTGTGGGTCGTCAGGGTTGTGGGTTGTCAGGGTTTAGGGCTTCGAGGGTTTAGGGTTTCGGGGGTGGTTGCGGACGGCACATGTATAAGCTCTCGAAGCGAGCAGGCTTTGGTGCCAAGGCATTGACAGATAAATATTGCCGACCACGCAAAAACCCAGACCCCTGGGAGAATCTCCAAAAAGTAGAACCCCCCCCCCCCCCCCCCCCCACATAGTACCCTAGACTACTATAATGGGCCAGTTTTCGGAGCCCTTATTGGGGATCTCCTTTTTGGGATCCTTCCACGGGGTCTGGGAAAAACAGTGCCAAGGCATTGATAGATGCTAAACCGTAAGCCCTAAGCCCTAAGCCCTAAATCCTAAACCCTAAACCCTAAGCCCTAAACCCTAAACCCACATGGTAGGAGGGTCGAGCGGCCAAGGCGGCATCGCAGTGGCTGACCGCGAACTCGTACTGCTTCAACTTCCTGGGCCGCTGTAGGGTTCAGGGTTTAGGGTTTAGGGTTTAGGGTTTAGGGTTAAGGGTTTAGGGTTTAGGATTGCTTGAAGCAAGTCACCCTTGACGATGCCCCGTAACTCGAAGTTTGTTTCTCAATTTTTTGGCAAGTTAGCACAAGTTCCAGAGCATCATCCGAGTCTCAACAGGGCCTGGGTGATGTTTAGCCTCAGAACCAGGTCCAATTCCTTCACATCCTCTGCGGACGGGGACTCCAGCAACCTTGCGCCCTCCGCGCACGCCCGTTTGTTCAGATTCCGGAGGCGGTGGAGGGCGAGAATCCCCTGGCCCCATGCGTCCACGGCCGCTTGCGCGGAGACCACGCTGGTCCCATCCCCAAAGGCCTCCCGGCCCGCGTGGCGTAGCTTCGACGCCACGCGGTACGCCGCCTCAATGTCCGTCTCGCCCTCCTCCACTGGGATGGCGGGGAACTTGGTGGAGTGGTTGATCCGGAACTCGTAGCCTCTCGAGGCGGATCTATAAGCTGTCCAAATAAGGGCACCCTTTTGTGGGTTGGTTACTGCATAAGGGAATCCGGGAACCCACCACAACACTTTTGACCAGCAAAAAGCAGGTCAGGCCTCCGGCCGGATAGTGACGGATGCCGAGGAACCTGCAGCCACAATCCAGGGCTTTCGGAGGTCTGGGGGGAGAGCTTGAAGTAGTTGTAGCCTACTGAGCCCCGGTCTATACAGCTTAAGCCAGATGGTTCTCGGAATCACTATCAAGAGCAGGTATCCTCCGAGAGGGGCGGCTTGCAGTAGGAGCTCTGATCCAGTTCTCAGAAACATGAACTCACCAGTTCAAAACACCCTAAACCCTAAGCCCGAAACACAAGCTAGTTCAGCATTTTTTGTTTATTGGTTTTCTGGAGCCCACTTGCACGTTCATGGGTACTTATCAGTAGGGTTAACTATGGTTAGAACCTTCCTTAGGGTACTTACAACCCTGCCTGTAGGTATCCATGAACCTTCCATAAGTTAAGCCCCGGGTTTAGCTTCCCTTGTACTCCCTTGAAGCCAAAAAGGGCACCCCTATTATTCTACAGTAGTTAGCCTTCAAGTAAGGAACTGAAAGCTTGGTGGCCCAGGAACCATGTTCCAACAAGGGCACCCGTTTTTGGGTTGGCTACTTTATAAGGGAACCTTGAACCAAAAAAGGGAAAAAGAGTACCACTGGGCTACCAAGTCAGCCAAGCCACGGATTGTCCGGCTGGGCAGTAAGCCCCAACCCCCTAAACCCTCAACCCTCAACCCTAAACCCAAACCATAACCCCTAGACCCCAGACCCCAAACCCTAAACCCTAAACCCCAAACCTGAGCTCCTGGCGGCTGCTGGAGTGGCTGGAGGTCCAGGATCGCGCGGACGCCCGCTTGTCCTGGTTGCAGCAATAGGGGCTTCGAGGCGGTAAATAAATGAATAAATAAATAAAGAAACATATGATATATATATATATACATATTATATATATATATATATGCATTTAGGGTTTAGGGTGTACATGTATCTATATATAGTATAGAAATAAATACATATATATATATATATATGTAGTATATGTATATATAGAGGCTTTAGGGTTTAGGGGTGTAAATATAGGGTCTAGGGTGTGTATACATATACATATGTTTATGTACATATATATATATATAGGGTTTAGGGGTGAGGGAAACATATATAAATATTTTTTGTGCATATCGAAATGGTGTAGGGTTTAGGGCTCAGGTGGAGAAGGAGTCCAAGCGGGGTGCACAGTTCAAAGCTCCCGTATTTTCGCTCCGGAAACTGTGTCGGCAGGGAGCATCAGCCATTTCCCGGGCTGTCAAAGCCCCGGCTTAGGGTTTAGGATTTAGGGGTTTAGTTTAAGGTTTAGTGTAATTTAAGGTTTAGATCCCGGAAACTGCGAACACCAGATTTAGCTTGGCCGTGTGTCGTGTTGCGAGTGTTTGCCAGCGCGATCTGGCAATCAAAGGCAGACAGTATATTCCAGATACAGACTCGTGCACGTATATACACATACATATACATATACACACGCACATGCACATGCACATGCACCTGCACCTGCACATGCACATGCAATGCACATGCGCATGCATACATACATATGCATACATACATGCATGCATGCTTACATACATGCTTACATACGTGCATGTTTACATACACTACTACGAACATTACATGCCTTGCACACGCGCACACACTCGCGCATGTGCATGCATGTATATACAGAGATGATATATGATATACGATAGATCAAACGCGTGTGTGAATTTCAGATACATACCCATAAACGCGTGTGTATCTATAAATAAACATATACATATGGACACTCATATTAATACTTATATGTACTTGTATTGATGTGTGTCGGACAACAACCCAACCCCTTCTTAGCGGTCGATTCGGTTAGCCGAAGCTGCGCCAGAGTCATGACCAACTCAACTGCCTGCTGCCGTGGCACCTTCCTGGGGCGCCTGGACTGTAGCGGCCGCAATCTTCTCGGAAGAATCAGCAAAGCCTGCGCGTTTTGGGGCTTTCGTGGGCAAGGCAAATGCATCTTGTCGCGTGTGGACAGTGCTCTGCTTCTGGGGGGAAGCGAACATCGTCAAGCTCGTGCCTTGAGGAACAACCTCCTGCCAATCCCGTCCTGTAGCCTCCCTAAACCCTAAACCCTAAACCCTCATTTGGCCGAAGCTATGGATGCCTTGACAGTCATCGCCAGCTTCTTCTGCAGTCACGCCTTCCGACAGCCAATTGGGAACCACGAAGGAAGTGGGAAAAGGATGTTGGCATGGTTTTTTTCAAGAGGAAGGAACCTAAGGATACTTAAGGGACAGCTGAAGGTGTATTCAGATACCAACGGGATCCTTGATACTGGCAGAGCTCTGTACTATGCAGATGTGTAAGCCCAAGCCTGGGCCCACCCTGCCAAGGATCTTCTACCTTCTACCCAAAGGCTCCTATGTAGTACCTTCTTGGGGTAGCATACTAGAATCCCCTACATCTAACCCAAAAAGGAACATTTGTTTGGAGCCTTTGGGTGTAGTCTTCGCTTCGAATTTTAGCCTAGTTTCGAGTTACAGGGTTTAGGGTGTTGGGTTTAGGAAGTTTCGGGTTTAGGGATACGGGTTGAGGGCTTGTAGTGACTTTGAGGCCTGTTTGTATATGCTACTTCGGTAAATGGTCCCTTACGGGTCTGGATAGAGCGAGGAGCCCGCGGCAGCAGCGCACAAAACAGCTGTAGCTCGAAACCGGAACCTTACATTGACATACAGATTCTGTACATCTCTGACCTTGCAGATTCCTAGATTTGACGGTCCCTATAACGATAAAACCAGCGTGATCTCATGTGCAGCACCCAAACCCTAAACCCTAAACCCTAAACCCTAAACCCTAAACCCTAAACCCTAAGCCCTAAGCCCTAAGCCCTAAACCCTAAGCCCTAAACCCCACCCTAAACCCCAAACCCCAAACCCTAAAATCCTCTCCCGGCGCCTGTGTCCGCTCCAGGCTCTTGCGAGTCTAGCAGCTGCACCTGATGCAGATCCCACCCGAAACCCGAAAATCCCCCAAATCCCAAGGTTTAGGGTTTCGGGTTTCGGGTTTAGGGTTTAGGGTTTAGGGTTTGGGGTTTGGGGTTTAGGGTTTAGGGTTTAGGGTGGGTTTAGGGTTTAGGGTTTAGTGTCTAGGGTCTGGGGTGGTTCATGGGTACTTGTACGTGGGGTTATAGGTACCCTGCATAAGGTGATAACCATAGTTACCCTGCTTATCACTCTACTCATAAGCACGCATGAACCTGCAAGTACGCCTTAAGATGGGTGTCGGGTGTGGGGGTGTAGGGCTTAGGAAGATTCCCGATGGCCTGCCTCCTTCGACAAGTGTCACAAAAACAACTCCAGTTCCCTTGCGAACTAACTGCACAAGGCGGGAAACAACGAAGCCTCCTCCTGCACAATTCGCTGCCAGTCTGCGTGGCTCATGGCTTCAGAGCAACAGCTGCTGTGAGGACAGAGGGGGCTCGGGGGCTTAGGGGTTTAGGTCTCAAGGTGTGAAGGTGTTAGAGTCAGGGTTCCAGGACTGCCCTAAACCCTAAACAGCCTAAACCCTAAACCCTAAACCCTGAACCCTAAGAGGTGGAGGACATGTGGGGTTGAGGCGGCCATCGGCCTTGGGGGCAATTCAAGGATTCCATGCGATGACTGCGGCAGATTGCTGAGTTTAGGGTTTGCACATGTGTCCTGGGAAGAGAGCCTGGCAAGGTTTGTGCTGCTCACTTTGCGCGCGCTCGGCTTGTCCAAGAGGCCAGCTGAGCTCGAAACGGCTGCGAGCAAAAACGCTCCAGAAGTGACCCTAAACTGGGGATGTTCCTCCTTATACTAACAATCCTTGGTAGGGAATATAGTACCCCCTTTTATAACCCAATTAAGGGCTGTTAGTATAAGGGGCAACATCCCAACCCGATGTCGCAAACCTGGGTTCAGCTTCGAGTTCAAATCCAAACGAAGCCCGTTCAAGACTCGTCCAAACAAAAATCTTGGGGACACCCTCCAAAGCACACCCAAACCCCAAACCCCAAACCCCAAACCCCAAACCCCAAACCCCAAACCCCAAACCCCAAACCCCAAACCCCAAACCCCAAACCCCAAACCCCAAACCCTAAACCCTAAACCCTAAAACCTAAAACCTAAACCCTAAACCCTAAACCCTAAACCCTAAACCCTCAACCCTAAACCCTAACACAAAAAAGAAGCTCCGGGCGGCGCACATCGGTTGGTCCTAGAGCTCGCCATGATGATGTTGCCGATGTGCCACGGACCTGGGCTCTGTCTCACAAGGGTTTAAGGTTTAGGGTTTAGGGTTTTAGGGTTAGCTCTCACGAAAAGCTGTCTGCATCTAAGGGTAGTTACATGGTCCCTTACTAACCCTTTACACAGGGTAAGGGTTCACATTGTGTGCCTGCCTTATCTGCAAGAAGAGGCGGATCCACCTATCTTTCGAACCGGGTATCTGAGAGAGTCTCAGGCTCCGACCTTCAAAGCGGGACAGTTGACACGACAATGTGTTTCTTAGAATGCCAATGGCAGGGCTGAGCACAGGTTCTTCATTGAGCCGAAAGTAAGGTCAGCGCAGGGCGTAACATGCAGAGGGTCACGACTCGGTTTTGGGGGGGGGGGGGGGCCTAAACCCTAAACCCTAAACCCCAAACCCACCTCGAGGGAGTCTCTTGGACCTTATGATGCTTGCGCTGCAAAAAAGGCTGGACAGGCCATAAAACATGACAAAGGCGTGGCTCTCGGAAATGGTTTGCATGCGCAATCTGGGGCACTTGGGGGTGGTAAACCCTGAACCCTTGCGGCTGTGTCAATTCCATACATTTGTATGCAAAATGAATAAATAATATAATTCAGGTATATAAATAATTACATATATATATATATATGTACACAGACAAGATCATACGTAGATATACACACATGCGTATGCACATCTGTATATATATATATATATATACACATAATCATGATAAGTACATCTACATGTACATGTACACAATCGCATGGTCACACACGTCGGGCCCTAAACCCTAAACCCTAAACCTTAAGCCCTAAACCCTCAACCCTATACCCTAAACCCTAAGCCCTAAGCCCTAAACTCCAAATCGTAAACCCGAAACCCTACGCATGGGCATCGGAGATGTGGCCAACTGGGCCTTGCCAAAGCTGGGCAGAGACTGCAGGAAGTCGCCTGCCACTTGGGCTTTGCGAGGCCATTACAGGTGGGGGGGGGGGGGGGGGGGGGGGGGGGGGGGGGGGGGGTGAGGGCTTAGGGCTTAGGGGCTTAGGGCTTAGGGCTTAGGGCTTTAGGGCTTAGGGCTTAGGGCTTAGGGCTTAGGGCTTAGGGTTTAGGGTTTAGGGTTTCGGGTTTAGGGTTTAGGGTTTAGGGTTTGGGGTTTGGGGTTTAGGGTTTAGGGTTTAGGGTTTAGAGGTGGGCCTCAAAACAGTAGGAAGAGGTCTCCTGAAGGCCCAAACACCAAAAAGAAAAAGGCCCGAACCACCAAAGAACGAACCCATAACCCTCAACCCATAAACCCATAAACCCATAAGCACATAAACACATAAATCCATAACCCATAAACCCATAAACCCATAAAGCCTAAACCCCAAACCCTATGTGTTTATGGGTTTATGGGTTTATGGGTTTATGGGTTTAGGGTTATGGGTTCGTTCTTTGGTGGTTCGGGCCTTTGTCTTTTTGGTGTTTGGGCCTTCAGGAGACCTCTTCCTACTGTTTTGAGCCCCACCTCTAAACCCTAAACCCTAAACCCCAAACCCCAAACCCTAAACCCCAAACCCCAAACCCTAAACCCCAAACCCTAGCCCTAAACACTAAACACTAAACCTCAAACCCCAAACTCTAAACCCTAGAGCCTAAAGCCTAAAGCCTAAACCCTAAACCCTAAAACCCTAAACCCTAAAGCCTAAACCCTAAAGCCTAAACCCTAAACCCTAAACCCTAAAACCCACCTGCCTGGGCTTGGCCGCAGCCGCCGGGCCGGCTGGGGCATGGCCGCTATCCAAAGCGAGCCGCCGGAAGTGGTGGTGGCCTGCTGGCTTAAAGTGGAGGGTTCAAGGGTTTAGGGTTTAGGGTTTAGGGCTAGGGTTTAGGGTTTCGGGTTTAGGGCTTAGGGTTGAAAAAGGGTGTTCAGGCCTCGGGTTTAGGGTCTTAAGGGTGTTATTGTTTAGGGTTTAGGGCAAGGCTTTGTTTGGGTTGAGGGGTTTGAGGGATTTATTGTTTAGGGTTTAGTAAACAAGCGATATTGTTTCAAGGCTTTGCGGGGTTTAGGGTTAAAGGGTTTGATGGTTTAGGATGTACTGTTTAGTGGTGGTGGCCTGCAGGCCTTAAAATGGGGTGTTCAGGCCGCGGGCTTAGGGTTCAAGGGTCTTATTGTTTGAAAAGGTGACAGGATTGTTAAGGCTTTGCAGCTTAAAGAGGTGCTAGGACTTTCAGGGCTTATAGGACTTTCAGGGCTTATAGCTTTTAGGGTTTCAGGGTTTTGTGGTTGAGGGTTTGCGTAGGGTTTAGGGCTGGCTTAGAGAGTGAGTTCAGGCTTCGGGTCTGGGGTTTTGAGGGTCGGATTGTTTAGGGTTTAGGGTTTCGGGTAGCAAACACGTAGGGGCTGAACCTGGACAGTTCTTAGGGTACTTGTACGCCGGGTTTTTGAAGAGCATGACTATAACCTTATCTGGGGTACTCATAACCCTACTTATAAGTAACTAGGCAAGGGCTTTATTGAAAAAGGTCTGAACGGCAATTCTCCTGAGACCCTGCCTACCCTCAACCCTTCCAAGGCAAAACCCTAAACCCTAACTAACCCCTCTAAACCCTATAAACCCCATAAACCCTAAACCCTAAACCCTATAAACCCCATAAACCCCTCAACTCCTCGGCCTCCTGTCCGTGTGAACCTGGCTGCCCCGGAGGCATCGTGGCCAGTACCAGCGCGTGGCTGCCAGGTCGTACCTGACAGCGTTTAGGGTTTAGGGTTTAGGGTTTAGGGTTTAGGGTTTAGGGTTTTCAGAAGCCCAAACCGCCCCAGCCTCCTAACCCTGTGGAGCCCTTAGAGGCGGAGGCCTCCAGGGCCTCTAAAGCCTCAACTCCGACTCCCAGAAGCTGGCAAATTCGCAAACCCTGTGAAGGGGTTTAGGGTTTAGGGTTGAGGGTTTAGGGTTTAGGGTTTGGGGTTTAGGGTTTAGGGTTTGGGGTTTAGGGTTTAGGGTTTAGGGTTTGGGGTTTGGGGTTTAGGGGTTAGGGTTTAGGGTTTAGGGTTTAGGGGTTAGGGTTTAGGTCTATACCCCCAAAAGCCTAACCCCCCTAAAGCCAGAAGCCAAAAGCCCAAAACCCTTCTATGGCTCGAGGGGAATGGCTTGCAATGGCTTGTTGGGACGTGGGTCTTGAAGACTCTCAACGCCCGCCCGCATGCACATGGTGTGATGGGAACAATAGTACCACATGAAAGAGGTCGCTTAGATTCCTAGCCCCTAAGCCATAAACCCTGAACCCTTGACCCTTGACCCTAGACCTTGAGCCTAGACCCTACACCTCGCTCGCTTTGGTCCACCCCCAAAGCCGTGACCGTGAGCCATTGGGCCCTGAACCTTGAGACCTAAACCCTAAACCCTAAACCCCAAAACCCTAAACCCCAAAACCCCAGACCTTGGGATGCTCTCCCTTACACCAACAGTCCTTAATAATTGTAGTAGGGGTACTATAATCCCTATTAAGGACAGTTAGCTCCAAAGCCCTAAAACCCCCAAACCCCTAAACTCCTAGAATCCTAAAACCCCCAAAGCCTAAAGCCCTGCACTCTAAATCCCTAAACCCTACAACCCTAAACCTCAAAACCCCAAACCCCAAAACCCTAAAATTCCAGAGTCCTAGAACCCCTAAAGTCCCAAAACCCGCAACAAAGCTGGGATCCTGACACCCCACAACATCCGAAAGCCCTAAAGCATCAAACTCAACAACATTCTAACTTAGGGTTTAGGGTTTAGGGTTTAGGGTTTAGGGTTTAGGGTTTAGGGTTTAGGGTTTAGGGTTTAGGGTTTAGGGTTTAGGGTTTAGGGTACACCCCACAACATTCTGACAACCTAAACACCCTAAATCAGTCTGGAATCACGAAACGCAGAAATCCGGAAGCCCTAAGCCCTCAAACCCTAAGACGTTCTAAAGAACCTAAATCCCTAGTCCCTTCCCCCTATTACCCCCCCCCCCTCCCAATCTTGAGCCCCTTCCAATATACTCTCATATAACAATGATGGGAGTATTTCGTTTTGGCGGGTAGGGCGGGGTGACTTTAATATTAGGCGGGAGGGGATTCAGCCCTCCTCCCCAGCCCCATCCCGGCCCCTAAACCCTAAAAACCCAAAACCGTAAACCGTAAACCCTAAACCGTAAACCCTGATCCTAAACCCTAAACCCTAAACCCTAAACCCTAAACCTTAAATCCTAAACACTAAACCCTAAACCCGAAACCCTAAACCCTAAATCCTAAACCCGCCTCGGGGCTCATGGCTAAAGCACTGCAGTTGCCCGCGCGGCCATTGGGCACCCACGTGTACGCAGGGGCGGTGGCCTGTTACGTGCCATTTTGAGGGTTTAGAGGGTTTAAGGGTTTAGGGTTATAGGGGATTTAGGGGATTTAGGGGCTCTTCGGCGGCAATTTTGAGGGTTTAGGGTGTTAGGGGTAGAGGGGATTAAACGTTTGGTTGGGGGGTTGGTTGTTGTGTGGTTTTAGGGTTGAGGGTTTGGGGGCTTTGGGCGTTCTCTTTGCTTTCAGGGTTTTTTGGGGTTTGGGTGTCGGGGTTTCGGGAAGCGAGCTATGAGGGCCAGAAGGTTTGCGTATGCAGATAGCAAAGGCTTAGGGATTTTTGAGAGTTCTCGGAACAGTTCTCGGTTTGCGCTTATGTCAGGCTCAAGGGTTTTGGCTCCTGCAGCCCCCCTGACCATATTCGCAATTCTGCTCACACCCCCATGATCTAAGACATTTTCAAGTTCCTTCATGTTGAAGAAAGAAAGCTTCGTTGCGCTGATTTAAACGATTCGAATGAGGTTTATTGAAGTTGCCGTAGCCAACGAACACCCTTGCTATGTCTGGCACAAGTCCCTTCGTCACGTTGGCAAGTTGAGGAAACAAGAAGAACACGTGAATAGCTTTGGCGGGCGGAGGGGGTAAACAAACTAATGAATCACAAATAACAAAATATACATATTATGTATGTAAGGACAGACAAATCTATATATACACATATATATATATATGCATATGTATATGTATATGTATAGGTATATGTATATGTATATGTATATCCAAACTCAAAAAAGAAGTGAGCGCTGTATATGTGTACACCTGTATCCTGAACCTATAAACCCTGAACGGCGACTCAGCCGAACCCTGAACGCCTAGCCGTAGACCCGTCATTGAACCCGGAAAACCCTAAGCCCATACAAGCTAGACCCTCAAGCCCTCGACCGTGATCCTTAAACCCTACTTGGAGGGTCATGGGTACTTATTATAGGTAGGGTGATAAATAGGGTAACTATGGTTCGAACCTCATTTAGTGTACTTGTCAATACCCATGAACATCCAATTACCGACGAACAAATCAACATACCCCAAGCCCACATCCCTTAACCTCCAAAAGGAGCATGCCCCTTACTTTCTTTTGAGGGAAGGGGTAGGTTGAACATCTCTTAGAAATTATTGAGCCTAAACCCTAGAGAACCCTGACCCCGAAACGCTAAGCCCAAAACCCTAAACCCTAAACCCTAAACCTCTCAACCTGGAGCTGGCTCTTAGGGCTGCCACTGCTGCCGCTATGTCCAAGCCCTCGTCCGGGAAATGCCACACCTGCCACAAACCCTAAACCCTAAACCCTAAACCCTAAACCCTAAACCCTAAACCCGAAAACCCCCCCACACTCAACGGGGTTTGAGGTTTAGGCTGTCAGGGTTGAGGGTCCTTGGGGTTCATCAGGGCTTTTCGGGCTTTTAGGGTGTTTTGGGTGTTTAGGCTTTAGGGTCTTCAGGTCTGGGGTTTTCAGGGTTAGGGTTTAGGGTTTGCAGCTTCTGCCGGCGTTCCATGCTGGATGTTGCTGCAGGTTGCGGGGCTTAAGGCTTGACAGGGTGCAGTATCCAATGCCAAGGGGGCTAAGGGTTTGGGATGAATTGGAAGCTGTTCGAAGACACGAGAGGCAGCCCTAAACCCTAAACCCTAAACCGTAAACCCTAAACCCTAAACCCTACACCCTAAACCCTAAACCCTAAACCCTAAACCCTAAACCCTAAACCCTAAACCCGTGCAAACGCAGCCTTCTCTAACTTCAAAGAACTGACACGAATCTTTTGCACTACGCCCAGGCTGTCCCTTCCACAGAAGCAGCACGAAACCGCCACACAAGGGGGTTGCCGAAAATTAGGGGGTTTAGGGTTTAGGGTTTAGGGTTTAGGGTTTAGGGTTTAGGCTTTGGGGTTTGGGGTTTAGGATTTAGGGGTACCTTCTTGGGGTCCTTATTATAATGGGAATCCTACTATTTGGGGATCCACTTTTGGGGGGCCCTATTTTCGTAAACCCCACATCAATGTCGAGCTCACAAACAAGAAGGGCCCTTTCCTTTCACCCTAAACCCTAGACCCTAAACCCTAAACCCTGAACCCTAAACCCTAAACCCTAACCCCTAAACCCTAAACATGGAGATGGCCTCCACTTCGCCATCCTCTCTGCCACAGGCGAGCAGCCTTAAAAGAACAGCTGGGGATGAAACAGGGAGCTATTTAGGGTTTAGGGTTTAGGGTCTAGGGTTTAGGGTTTAGGGTTTAGGGGCGGCGACAGGCGCGTAAACGTGCGAAGCCCGACAGCTAAACCGTAGCAGTCCCTTCAAGACCCCCACGACCAAGACCCGAAATCCAAAACCCGAAACCCTAAACCCGAACTCCAAAACCCGAACCCTAAACCCTAAGACCGAGACGCTAAACTCGAAACCCTCTCAAGGCGGGCGCTCGGGAAAGGCGTAGCTCCATTGCAGGCTGGCGATGGTGCCGGGTTGCGGAGGCTTGATGCACCGAGGTACCGCCTTCAATGCAAGGGGCTCTCGGAACCCCAAACCCTAAACCCTAAACCCTAAACCCTAAACCCTAAACCCTAAACCCTAAACCCTAAACCCCAATGCAAGGAGCTCGCGGAGCTTCGGGCCTAGACGTGTGGGGGTATTTCCCCAAAATAGGGGTACCCCCTTTCAGACCCCAGATAGAATAGAATCTCCCCTTAAAAAGGGATACCCCTATTTTGGGAAACCCCCCCCATTTAGGGTTTAGGACACAAGGTTTCAAAATAGTCGCCCATCAAGAAACTTGAAGGTTTCACGGTTTCAGGTTCCGGCTTGAAGGTTTCAGGCCCCTAACCCCCCAAAAAAACAGACCCGAACCCCTAAACCCTAAACCCCTAAACCCTAAACCCCAAACCCTAAACCCCAAACCCTAAACCCCAAACCCGAAACCCTAATCCCTGAACCCTGAAAGCCACACGCCAAGCCTTGTGACACCCGGCAAAGCCCTGAAAGCGCAGCCTTCCGCTGCCGGGAGGTGTCGTACAGCATGAGCCCACCCTGGGCCGAGCCCCAGGCTATGTAAACTGTTCTCAGTAGATGCATAGGTATAGTCGAATAAATAAGTACATATATATATATATATATATGCATAATAAGAGCAAAAAATAGACAAAAACAAACTAAATACACATATATATATATATACTATACATATACAAAGATTGCTATTGCTGCCCCTTCCCCCCCTCTCAGACCCACCTCGATCAGACAACATGGCCATAAACATCCACAAGCCAACTCGACAGGAGTGTTCTCCCAAAGGAATGCCTATGTTTGTAGGGCTTGCCGCCTGTGGAAATACAAAAGCATGTATGTAATGCATATCAAACAAGATAATGGAGAAGAAAGGGTGGTAATCTTCAGATTCTAGCCATAAAACTAGGACGTATTCTAATGCATGGTGTGATACGAACAAATCCATCGAGCAACACTCACGATCAAACCTGAAGCTAAAACCCGTAAGCCTAAGCCCTCTAACGCCTGAGACTTAAAAGCTAAAACCGGGTAACCCCAATCCAGCTTGTTCCAAGCTTGAATAAGGTGTGGTCGGACCTAAAGTTCGAGATTCAAGATGCCTGGGAAAGTTTTACTGGGGATCTAGGGCCTTATGTATTCTTAGTCACCTTATTCAGTCGTTTAAGTACCGGCCCGGATCTAAGGCGCAAGATTCAAGATGCCAGGCAAATTTTCTACTGGGCTTGGTGTGTTCCTTAATGGAACGGTCTAAGGTGAGTGAGGACCTGTGCATATCCCAGAATACCAGGCATTTTCCGGGGCATCTGGAATCTGGAACCTTGGATCCGGGCCGGTTTTCAAAAACGGAATAAACTGAACAAAGCGCATAAGGATTTAGAGAGCGGGGGTACCATCATATATACAAATTCGTATTCGTTGGTATCTGTTCTGGCTGCTCATCTACGAACCTACATACTTCAATATGCACACATACTTTTCTGCACGTATACATCTAGTTATACACATACAAAAAACTTGTAAATGCAACATACTGCCATGTAAGGTCCTCGAAGAACCCAAGAAAACTGATGCAAAGGGTTTACAAGGGAACCTCCCTTCCTCTGACTCAGCGGTCCTGGTTTTGGGGCAGCCTACTGTGTTTTAGGGCTCCATACCATACTAGGAACCTCCGAAAGGGATCACAGCTTACAGGAGCTCCCTTGTTGCTTCAAAGCTTAAACCCCATCCTACCAAGGCTCCAGGCCCAAACCCAACTTTGCCTTACACGCCTGGAGTTTACTTAGGGCTTCCATAACTAGGTTGCCCAGTAACCTAGGATGGGAAAGGGTGCCCTTTGTTGCTTAAAGGGTTTCGAAGGGAACCTAAACCTACCAAAGAGGGAATAAGGGTACTACTGGGCATCCTACCCTAAACCCTAAACCCTAAACCCTAAAACCCTAAAACCCTAAACCCTAAACCCTAAACCCTAAACCCTAAAACCCTAAAACCCTAAACCCTAAACCCTAAACCCAAGTATACTTAGGGCTTCCATAAAAGCCCTTGAGGGCCTGCCCCTGCCAGGAGACGGCAAGCATGTCGGGCCGATGTGCCTCGAAATGTCCGGAGCCCGTTGGGAGCAGAGTTTAGGGTTTAGGGTTTAGGGTTTAGGGTTTAGGGTTTAGGGTTTAGGGTTTAGGGGGCACACAGTAACCCAGCTGTGCAACTCAAGAGCCCAGCAAGAGAAGATCCCGAAAGCTGTTGGGAACTAATCCCATCCCCCTAATATTAAAGGCCGGGATTTTGGGCCAAGGGTTTTTTTTGTATTAGGGGGGGTATTAATACTAGGGGGAAGGGATTAAACCCATCAAGATCGTGGCTTGGGGTTTTGGGGTTCGGGAGGGGAGGGGGGCACCTTTGTTCTGATCCTGGCTTGCGCCGCGTGCCTTCTAGGACCCCCGTCACTCGCAATGCCGACAAGAAGCAGCGGAACACAAGCCACACCCGCCGGAACGGTAAAACTATGGTTTGGGGTTTATAGGGCTTAGGGTTTTAACTTTTTTGGGGCTTAGAAGGTATGACAGCTGATGTCACAAGGTGCTTTTTGTTTTGCGCCGTCCAAGATTCCGGCTTCTCGCTGCCAGGCTTGCCTTAAGAGAACCCAAGGAACACTCCCCACCACTTTGGGCGGAGTAAACGGAGTAAACACTTTTTGTGTGAGACGCCGCCGCAAAAATCCTCAAAACTTAGTCATGGCGCCAACATGGCAGCAACTGCTCCAGTGAACCTTCGTCGCTGCTGTTGCTGACGTCCTCTGCATCAACGCTGCTTGTTCGGCATTCTGCGTTGCGAGAACTCTCGGCAGCGCATAAAGTACCAAGCCGGCTCAGGGACATGAAAGAAGACTTTGCTCTGTCAGTCCGAGGATCGGGAAGCAGGTCGACGATTTTGGCCCAGCAGCTCTCCGCAATGAAAGCACTTGCCAAGATGATCAGGATGATCGGCCCCACAAGCATGGACAAGAAGGCCACAGCGCGAATGGGAACCAGGAGTAGCAAAGCAAGTAACTGAGACCACTGTGACTGCACCCATGCATTCAAGAGTGCCTGAGAAAGCAGGTCAACCAGCTTCCAGCAGCTTGCAACGTAGCGTACTCCAGTAGCATCTTCTTCCGCATAAGCCAGCAGGAACCACAGTGCCAATGCTACGGCAAAGCAGCAGACACTCAAGGACAGTTTCACCAACAGCCTTGGCTCTCCTCCCTTTGCAAGCTTGTAGACTGCACGCGCGCATTTGGGCAGCGTGCTACACAGGCTCCAGGCCACCCGAAAGCAAAGCGCCAGCACTGTCAGAAGCCGGGCACACTTCGGCTGCATTCCTTGGTTTAGGGTTTAGGGTTTAGGGTTATCAGGGTTATCAGGGTACCCCTCTTTTTGGGTTGGCTACTGTATAACGAAACCCTTGAACCAAAAAAAAAACGGAAAAAACCCAGTGTGCACCTTTGGGCCACCAAGATTCTGAAAATGCTGTAAAGCTGCACGACGGTGCCCACACAGCACTCGAACGTCTCGGCTGCCTGGAGCTTCTCGAGCTTTGCGGTTGCGGCCGCGTTCTCTGTCCCATCTGTCGTGGACTTCTTGAGCAGAGCTCTAATTCCATAAATGCCGAAGGGCTGGCATCTCAGGCTGTCCTTATTATCCTCCGACTCAATGATCAGCAAGAGATAGGACAAGCAGAACCCGGCTAGCATGAAGACTGCGTAGTGGGGTTGGCCATGCCGCAGGAACGTCAAGACAATCACAGCGTCCAAGAAGGGCTTCACAAGCACAAAGCCTTCTCTGCAAGACTCAATGCTTGCGCGGCAACAGCCGTAGCTACACTGGCACCGCAATCTGCGGATCGCCATGTCGAAGTCGCCACTGCAGACGAGCACATTAATGCACAGGACTACGTAGCAAAGGGCCAGCAAGTAGGCAGCGAGCTCGGAAGGAACAAGGTGCCGAGACTGGGCGGCCACCTCCACCTTTGCGCAAGTCTCGTAGATCATACGCACGGAGGCATTCACACGAGTGGCAAGTGTGATGTAGTGATCGTAGCTTAAGGCGTAGGCGATGCAGCTGCTTGGGCCTAAGCTGTCTCGGCACCAGTGCAAGCACGGCTCTACTTCCTGCACTAGATCCGCCTCAAAAATCTGCGCGCACTCCTTCGGAAACCTGGATGTGTTCCGCAGCCGATGTTTGTAAGATTCGCTGTTCCAGAGTTTGCGCTCACCAGGCGCTATCAAGCCATCCAGCCAAAACGCAAAGTAGGAATACATCATTGCCGCAACTGCCAGCCCACCCACAGCCACCCCCAGCATTTTCGCCTTACTGCAACACCTGGTGGCCATGCCGCACTTCTCATGACTTCCGAGGCTTAAGGGGTTGAAATGTGCGACTGCCAAAACCGCCTGGCAGTGCGAATGGACGCAACATCAGGGATATCGCTTGTCAAGTGTTCCCCTCGCTTTACAGGTTTTCAGCATCAGCTATCCACGCTTGATGTCTGCAAGTGTCGCTTGAGGAAACTTCAAGGTCATAGCCAAGTTATAGCCCACCACAAAGTTTCACGAATTTAGGGGTGTCGCTTTTCAGGTGGTGCCATCACTTTACAGGGTTTAGTTTTGGGCATTTGTGTCCACGCCTTGCTTGCTTGAATGGTTAGGGGTTCTGGCGCTTGCTCAGATGGCTTCTGGGCTTTGATGGCGTTTGAGCCAAGCTTGAATCGTCACATGCAGGAGTGACTTCTTCCGACCTCTGATGGGGCCTATAGATCAAGCTTTGCAGGAAAAAGGGCGGTGATGAAAATCGTACAAAACGCACCACTGCGAATTCCAATCAGGGCTGTTGGAGCATTGACATTCGCCTGTTTCCTGCCCAGAAGCCCGAGAGAAATCTTTTCTCGGAAACACCACCCACGATTTACCCCCTTGTCCATAAACTAAACCCTAAACCCTAATCCCTGTATAAACCCTGCACCCTAAACCCTGAACCCTAAACCCTAAACCCTAAACCCTAAACCCTAAACCCTAAACCCTACACCCCCTTGACCCTGCACCCTAAAAGCCGAAAGCCTGCCTGCAAAACACTCAGAAACCACCGTCCAGAGAAACTCTCACAAACCGTCCACAACCATCAGAAACCTCAGAAACCCTCAGGAAAACCCTCAGAAAGTCTCAGAAATCCTCCTTCATAGGCTCAACCCTCAGAGTCTTCAGAAACCCTCATTCAGAAAGTTTTAGAAGCCTTCGAAACGCTCAGGAACCCAGAAACTCTCAGCCTCAAAAACCCGCACAAACCCTCAGAAACCCTGAAAACCCTCGGAGCTCAGAAACCGTCGGAACCCTTCAGAAACTTCAGGACCCTCAGAAATTTTAGAAACCCTCAAAACCCTCAGAAACCCTCACAAACCCTCAGCCCTCCGAAGTCCTCAAAAAGCCTCAGGAACATTCAGGAACCGTCGGATCCCTCAGAAACCCTGCCCTCAGAAATTTTCAGGAGCCCCCCAGAAACCCTTAGAGGTCCTCAGAGATCCTCAAAAACCCTCACTAAACGCTGCTCGCGCTGGTTTTTGCATCACTCGGACGCGCTGGCCGCGTGCCAGACTTGACCCGAAGCCTGGGCGACCTGACCCAGGAGGTCATACCTGGGTTTGTGGTTTCAGGGTTTCAGGGTTTATAGGGTTTATAGGGTTTATAGGGTTTATAGGGTTTACAGGGTTTATAGGGTTTATAGGGTTTATAGGGTTTATAGGGTTTAGGGGTTTCAGGGTTTTCAGGGTTTTCAGGGTTTCAGGGTTTCAGGGTTTCAGGGTTTAGGGTTTAGGGTTTGGGGTTTAGGGTTTAGGGTTTAGGCTTGCGGGCGGATGAACAAGGGCACGGTTCAGAGGGTTTCGGGGGCTGCAGGGGCTTCAAGGGTTTTAGAGCCATGTTAGAAGCCTCAGGGGTTTTGGGGGTTTAGGACGGAGGGTGGGAGGGAGGAGAGAGGGAGAGAGAGGGAGAGAGAGGGAGAGAGAGGGAGAGAGAGGGAGAGAGAGGGAGAGAGAGGGAGAGAGAGGGAGAGAGAGAGAGGCAGAGAGAGAGAGAGGCACAGAGAAATAACAAAAAGAAAGCAAGAGAGTAGCAGGAGCAGAAGCAAGCCAGACCCAACATGCCATGCCCAGATACGAGAACAGTGACTTGTGGCCGTTCGACCAGTCAATGTTGACGGCGTAGCGGCCCGCCGTGGAGATCTTGGTGGCCAGCACGTTCCTCGGTGCCCTATCCTAAATTTTCGGGGTTAGGGGTATAGGTTTAAGGAAGGCCCTCATGGGCGTTTGTAGAAGGGGACCGAAGCCCCTTGAAAAGGGAATCACGATGAAGAATGGCACCCGCCATCAACCCTAAACCCTAAACCCTAAACCCTAAACCCCCCAAGAATCTGAGGGATGTCCTCCTCACGGAAGAGCCGCTTGCCCGTGAACTCGTCGCGCATCTTGGCGGACCTGCACTCCAGGAGCACCTCACGGGCCGGGATGGCCATCTCCTGGCAGACGACGGTGACAAAAAGGGGTTTAGGGTTTCGGGTTTAGGGTTTAGGGTCTTCATGGAGTTTACCTGTAACCCCAACTACCTACAGTTTATGGGTTATATTTAAGAATTACGGAGCATTTCTACTAAACAAACTGCAGGTACCTGGGGTTGCAGGAAATAGCTAAGGGAACCCGACCACCAAAGAAAAGATCATGGGGGTCCCGCATTTCCCAGCCGAACGCCGTGAAAGCCTCAACCGCACCATGTGCGCACACCACTCAATTGGAGTCAGCCCAGGCAACTCAACGATGTCAAGCCAAACCAAACCCCATGGCTCCCCATAAGCCCTTCAACCCCAAACCCCAAACCCCAAACCCCAAACCCCAAACGCCAAACCCCAAACGCCAAACCCCAAACCCTAAACCCTAACCCTAAACCGTACTAAACCGTACCTAAACCCTGAACCCTGAACCCGGAACCCTGAAACCCTGAACCCCAAACCCTGAACCCTGAATCCGGAACCCGGAACCCTGAACCCTAAACCCTAAACCCTAAACCCTAAACCCTATAAGCCCAGCAGTCGCTCCCCCTTCTACTCCCCCCCCCCTGCCTCTGTCTCCGAGGTCTTCAGGATCAAGAGGGCCCCATTGAGCTCCAAGCGGAGGCCGTGCTGAAAGCGAGACTTCAGTTCCTGCACCTTATCTGTTGGGTAGGGTTTAGGGTTTAGGGTTTAGGGTTTAGGGTTTAGGGTTTAGGGTTCAGCATCTCAAGTTCGAGCATTTACTAGGCCAGCAGTGTGTGTAGGCAACGGAAAAAAACCCACCCACCCAGAGAATCCCACAACATTAAGAAAATAAAAAGTTTACATTTCTCATCAGCAAGCCCTGTCCTCCAACCTCACTGTGTCATGGACCATCCTACCCACGAACCATTTCATCGACCCCCATTGGGACTTGAAATCCTCAAACGGGTGAAGGCTCGGTTTTGGTCAAAATCCAGAAAAACGAGAGGCCCCCAGAACCGTCGATTTCAGTACAAAAAAATTGCATTTTTAACTGGGACCCGGGCCGATCCTGGGGTCACCCTCATTTGGGGTGTTTTTGGAAGTAAACTTTCCCTTCAAGGGGGGTCAGAGTTTCCCGCGCGCGGGCCAGGACAAGGCCAGACCCTTGAGTGCCCAACAGGGCCGGTCAATCTGGAAGGGCCAAAACCAAGGCCAAGGCCGCCCGCGCGCGGGCCAGGACAAGGCCAGACCCTTGAGTGCCCAACAGGTCAATCTGGAAGGGCCAAAACCAAGGCCAAGGCCGGCCGCGCGCGGGCCAGGACAAGGCCAGACCCTTGAGTGCCCAACAGGGCCGGTCAATCTGGAAGGGCCAAAACCAAGGCCAAGGCCGCCCCGCGCGGGCCAGGACAAGGCCAGACCCTTGAGTGCCCAACAGGGCCGGTCAATCTGGAAGGGCCAAAACCAAGGCCAAGGCCGCCCGCGCGCGGGCCAGGACAAGGCCAGACCCTTGAGTGCCCAACAGGGCCAAAACCAAGGCCAAGGCCGGCCGCGCGCGGGCCAGGACAAGGCCAGACCCTTGAGTGCCCAACAGGGCCGGTCAATCTGGAAGGGCCAAAACCAAGGCCAAGGCCGCCCCGCGCGGGCCAGGACAAGGCCAGACCCTTGAGTGCCCAACAGGGCCGGTCAATCTGGAAGGGCCAAAACCAAGGCCAAGGCCGCCTGCGCGCGGGCCAGGACAAGGCCAGACCCTTGAGTGCCCAACAGGGCCGGTTTACGCCATGTGGGTGGCCTGTTCCTCCACGGAAAAGCTGCCGGGGGACCCCCCCCTACCCCCCCCCCTGTCGTGGGAGGGGAGGTTTTCACCTCCTTTTCCCCTCCAACACGCAAGGCCGCCCGCGCGCGGGCCAGGACAAGGCCAGACCCTCGAGTGCCCAACAGGGCCGGTCAATCTGGAAGGGCCAAAACCAAGGCCAAGGCCGCCCGCGCGCGGGCCAGGACAAGGCCAGACCCTTGAGTGCCCAACAGGGCCGGTCAATCTGGAAGGGCCAAAACAAAGGCCAAGGCCGCCCGCGCGCGGGCCAGGACAAGGCCAGACCCTTGAGTGCCCAACAGGGCCGGTCAATCTGGAAGGGCCAAAACCAAGGCCAAGGCCGCCCGCGCGCGGGCCAGGACAAGGCCAGACCCTTGAGTGCCCAACAGGGCCAAAACCAAGGCCAAGGCCGGCCGCGCACGGGCCAGGACAAGGCCAGACCCTTGAGTGCCCAACAGGGCCGGTCAATCTGGAAGGGCCAAAACCAAGGCCAAGGCCGCCCCGCGCGGGCCAGGACAAGGCCAGACCCTTGAGTGCCCAACAGGGCCGGTCAATCTGGAAGGGCCAAAACCAAGGCCAAGGCCGCCCGCGCGCGGGCCAGGACAAGGCCAGACCTTGAGTCCCAAACAGGGCGGTCAATGGAAGGGCCAAAACCAAGACAAGGCCACAGACCCTTGGTGCCCAACAGGGCCGGTCAATTTTCTGACTATAGGGTTTTAATATATAAGGTAAGAGAGGTTTAGGGTTTAGGGTTAGGTTTTAGGGTTTAGGGTTAGGGGTTTAGGGTTTAGGGTTTAGGGTTTAGGGTTTAGGGTTTTAGGGTTTCGGGTTGGGTTTAGGGTTTAGGGTTTAGGGTTTAGGGTTGGGGGTTTGGGGTTTGGAGTTTGGGGTTTGGGGTTTGGGGTTTAGGGCTTAGGCTTTAGGGTTAGCAGAAAAATTGGGGGGGGGGGGGGGGGGGGGGGGGGGGGGGGATGACCTACCCGATATCATCCCTTAAAGGGTATATATAGGGCCGGAATTCCCTCATTCCCTGCTCACCAACAGCAAGTCACTGCGGCTGTAGCTCCCACGGCCAGACGCTGGAACCTGGTAGGATTCCTAGGGTTTAGGATTCAGAGTTTAGGGTTTAGGGTTATCGGGTGACGTTTGTGTGGGATGTACAGGGCTTTGAGAGGTGTGGGAACTACAGCAAGCTACCTATAAGGGGAAGATTACGAGAAAAACAAAAAAAAACATGACCCTGGCTTTCTCATTGTATCGCTATAACCCTAAACCCTAAACCCAAAAGACCCTAAACCCTAAACCCTAAACCCTAAACCCTAAACCCTAAACAGCAAGGCAAACCAGTGTCCCTTTTTAACATGCAAGGGGGCTCTCCCATGATCGCACCCTCGTCAGACTTGGCGCCCAACACGTAGGGAAGTCCTTGCGTTGACTGAAGCCTAGAAGCAAACCCTTGGTTAAGGGACCCTTAGGGTTTAGGGTTTAGGGTTTAGGGTTTAGGGTTTAGGGTTTAGGGTTTAGGGTTTAGGGTTTAGGGTTTAGGGTTGCAGCCCTGAGGTTGTACCCTTGGGTTTGGGGGCCCTTATGAAGGGGTACAACTTTCAGGGTACGAGTCTGAATCCCTTGACTGAAATTTCCCTTCCCTCTACTATTAACCCCACCCCCCCGACATTACCACCCCCCCCCCCCCCCACACCATAGTGTACCTAAGCCCTAAACCCTGAACCCTAAACCCTAAACCCTTATGTTAGGGGTAGGGGGGGTTAACCTTAGGGGGGGCGGGGGCTATTCCTAGATATCATCCTCTTGAACCCAACGAGGGGAAATACAAGAAATCCCAAGGGCCTACCGAGCTCAAATTTAGGGTTTTAGGGTTTTAGGGTTTAGGGGCTTCCCGAACCGTTGTAGCCCGGAGCAAACCCTGCGCTCGCGTGTCCTGGCCGTGACAGCGCGGGGTCCAAAGGAAAGCGGAACATCCGCTGTATGCCAAAGTCGTGCGCCAGCTTCTCCTTATTGTGCAGGCTTCTTTCGGGCAGAAGACTGCGTCGCAGAGTCTTGGGTTTTGTGATTAGGGTTTAGGGTTCAGGGTTTAGGGTGTAGGGTTTAGAAGTTTAGGGTTTGGAGAACCTTCGCGTTCAGTGGCGAAGCTAGGTGGCCGAAATATTTGCCTTGTCATCATCATCATCGTCGTCGTCACCAGCACCATCGGCATCATCCATCATCATCACCATCATCATCGGCAGTCCCACTATTACCAAAAGCACCACCCACCACCCACTACCCAACACCACCACCACTGCCGCTGTCAGTCGCGTCGTCGCCGGCGCGGTCGTTCTTTTCCTCCTCATCGTCATCGCCATCATCAGCATCATGCATCCACAATGCCTCTTCAATCCCTTTTAAGGTCCCTTTTGCCTCACCGAGAATCACCAGCTCCACGTTGGAACACCTCATGCCGGGCAGTGCAGCTCTGGCAGACAAAGAAGGACATGTTCTCGACGATTGCAACCGTCGGGATCTTGACCTGCGACAGCTGGCACTCTACTTGCCCATGGGGGGTAGCTCTCTAAATTAGAAATAATCATAATAATAATAATAATCATAATCATAATAATAATCATAATCATAATCATAATGGGGTCCGGATAAGAAGTACCCCACCCTCAAGAGAAGGACCCCCCACAAAGGTCCCTGATTGGAGAACTACCCATGTACCTGCTATGGTAGATAAGACCCTTCGTGTGACATTGTTGCCGGAGACACGGTGGACGTCGTAGACAAGACGGCTGCTGTAAGACTTTTCGCAATAACCTTTACTGTAGCATTCAACTTTTGCAGTCCTGCCGCTGGCCTGATCGAACATACCTTAGCCGCAGGAATGCAACCCTACATACGCCGAAACCCTAAAGGGCCTCGGGCTTGCAGAGCTTGCTGATGTCCAACTGAGTCTTCAACCTATGCGCCTTATGTACAACTCCCCCA
The DNA here is from genome assembly GCA_905221605.1 of Symbiodinium natans. NCBI lineage: Eukaryota > Dinophyceae > Suessiales > Symbiodiniaceae > Symbiodinium > Symbiodinium natans. The sequence goes on from CAJNDS010000339.1 coordinate 101,302, forward strand.
AAGATCGGGAGTTGCTCCCTGATGCTCCCCCTACACTTCCACCTGCTAACCCGTCACAGCTTCAATGCCAACAAGCAGTTTGACCAAGTCCCTGTCAAGTGCCCAACCCTAAGGCGAGTGACTGGACATTTATGGGTGGTTTTGCTAGGAGCACATAGAAATCGTAGGTGAGTCGCCTGGTAAATTCCTGTAGTACACGCGCCTCCCCACTCTGAGCCCTAAAAATTCCTGGGGTTTTGGTTTAAGTTTAGGGTGCAGGAGTTTATAGGGTTTAGGGTTTAGGGTTTAGGGTTTAGGGCTTAGGGTAGGGATCAGGGTTTCGAGCTGAACCCTGGACCCTAAGCTTCCCAGACCCTCCCTGCCAGGAGGCGGATGCCCTTCTCCTTAGTGCACCGGTTTGGGGTTTGGGGTTTGGGGTTTGGGGTTTCGGGTATAGGGCTTAGGGTTTAGGGTTTAGGTTGGGGTTTCCTTTTTGCGTAGTGAGGTTTATCAGGCCCTGAACAAGCCATCGACCCTAAGCCCGAAACCCTAAACCCTAAATTCCTACATCCTAAGCCCTATAAATTAATAAAGCTCAACACCCCTGAACCCTAAATTCTACACCCTAAGCCCTATAAAGCTCAACACCCCTGAACCCAGGGGACGACAAAAGGCTTGGCAGCCCAGGAACCATATGTAAGGTAACCCCCCCCCAAAAAAAAAAATAACAATAAAAAAAAAAAAAAATATATATATATATATATAATAATAATATGAATTAATAATAGTAATAATAATAATAATAATAATAATAATAATAAATCATCATAATAATAATAACGAGCGTCTGGGACCCTAAACCCCAAACCCTAACCCTAAACCCTAGAGACTAGCAGTGATCCCAGTCTCCACGTCCACCAAGCTCAGCTCCTGGGGCGTCGTCACCACAATGGCAGCGTCCACCTTCGCCTTTACATCGGAAACGGAGGGCTGAGGTCGTAAATAGTTTTAGTTTGGGGGGGGGGGGGGGGGGGGGGGGGGGTGGTAGGGTTTAGGGAGTTAGGGGGTTAAGGCGTTGAGGGGGGTAGGGGCGGGGGGGGGGGGGGGGGTTAAAAGGGTTAAGGGGGTTGAGGGGTGAGGGGTAGGGGGTTAAGGGGTTAGGGTGTTAGGGTGTGGGGTTCAGGTTTAGGGCCCTAAACCCTAAACCCTAAACCCTAAAGCCTAAACCCTAAACCCTAAACTCTGCGGGGTTTAAGGTTTAGGGCGAAGAAGAAGAAGAAGGTGTCGGCCCCGGTCGAGGACTTCGTGCCGAAACCCTAAACCCTGTACCCTGAACCTAAACCCTAAACCCTAAACCCTAAACCCTAAACCCTAAACCCTAAACCCTAAACCCTAAACCCTAAACCCTAAACCTTAAACCCTAAACACCACTCCCTTGGATGCCCTCACCAAAACCCCTTCTTCGGCTTTGGAGTGCTTATCTCGGGAAAGTTGATCCAAAAACCCCTCTTCCCAAAAAATTGCCCTACAATTTCCCCCCATTGCTTCATAAGAAGAATAGAAATAACTTCCCAAGAAGGGCCTTTCGACGACCCCCCACCCATGCCGCGAAGTTGACAAGGGCTCTCAAGTGCACTGGAAGTGCCAACCAGGGTTTAGGGTTTAGGGCTTAGGGTTTAGGGTTTAGGGGTTCAAGGGGCACCTGCTGCGCCACGGTGAGATGGATGTCCCCTGTACCAGGGGGAAGGTCAATCAGCAGGACGTCGAGATCACCCCACCTGGCCGACACTCTTATAGGGCACCATGATCCTTTAGTATGGGCCCTGACCTCCCTTGAAAGGTTTAGGGTTTAGGGTTTAGGGTTTAGGGTTTAGGGTTAGGGTGTCGGGTTCAGGGTTTAGGGTTTAGGGTGTCGGGTTTAGGGTTTAGGGTCCCTTCATATGGGCCCTGAGAAGTATACAACCCAAGGGCCCATACATCAGAACCCCTTAAAAGAGGGCAAGGGTCCATCTGAAGGGAACATGAAACTACCCTTACAAAGAGAGACATGGAGGGTTACGACAATAGGACCCCTAAATAGACCCGCAAATAGTCCCAGAAAGGTACCCCAAACTTCGGAAACCCCCACATGGATTCTGGGGGTCTATGAGCCCTAGATCCTGAACCCTAAACCCTAAACCCTAAACACTAAACCCTAAACCCCAAACCCTAAACCCCAAACCTAAACCCTAAACCCTAAACCCTAAACCCTAAACCCTAAACCCTAAACCCCAAAGCCCTAGACCCTGAACCGGGTTGGCAAGGGCTTGGGAAAAATAGGTCGGAGCATCCCAGGCTCCCGACAGTTGCTTTATCGGGAAGTACTCTTCAAGGGCTCAATAAAGGGGAAAAGAAGGGTTCAGGGTTTAGGGTTTAGGGTATAGGGTTTAGGGTTTAGGGTTTAGGGTTTAGGGTTTCGGGTTTCGGGATTAGGGTTCAGGGTGAAGGTACCCACTTTTTGATTTCCCAGAAGAAGAGAAAGTAAGATTATGGTAATTTTTACAGGGAATTTGGGACGTTCTTGTTTTCATGTGCAAGGTCTACACTGAGTCTTCGTTGGGCTCTCTCTGTGCCAGCATGAAGAATCTGATTGTTACTACTGGAATCAAAATTATGATGATTAAGCCCTGAACCCTAGACCCTAGTTGAACAAAAAACACGCAAACATGCCGGGCGCACTCCGTCGTGGTCAGCATCTGCTGGACCTTGGCTGACTTCTGAACCCCAAAAAGTCTAACTTTTGGGGTCCTTACTGTAGTTTCTACAAAAACCCAAAAGGGAAACCCTAAACCCTAAACCCGAAACCCTAAACCCCAAACCCTAAACCCCAAACCCTAAACCCGAAACCCCAAAACCCTAAAAACCCTAAACCTAAACCCTAAACCCTAAACCCTAAACCCTGAACCCTGAACCCTAAACCCTAAACCCTAAACCCTAAACCCTAAACCCTAAACCCTAAACCCTAAACCCTAAACCCTAAACCCTGAACCCTGAACCCTGAACCCTGAACCCTGAACCCTAAACCCAGCCAGAAGAAAGCCAAGGAACCATGGCGGATGCCATGGGCCCGCGCACAGCGGCGAAGTCACCTGCGTGGCTTGGAGGGTTTTGGGGGGTTTTCAAGGGCCAGTTCTCAAGGGTTGAGTTGAGGGTTTAGGGTTTAGGGTTTAGGGTTTAGGGTTTAGGGTTTAGGGTTTAGGGTTTAGGGTTTAGGGTTTAGGGTTTAGGGTTTAGGGTTTAGGGTTTAGGGTTTGGGGGTTTAGGGGTTTAGGCGTTTAGGGTTTTCGGGCTTTAGGGCACAGGACTTGGGGCTTGCTGGGTTCATCGATCTTTCTTGCGCGCGCCCGAAACCCTACTTGGAGGTTCATGGTACGAAGTATCCAATTATAGTTGTTCTTATAGCTGTACATATACCCATATTTAGGGCACTTAAGGGGCTTGCACGAGGGTCATAAGTACAGTTATATAGTTTGTTACTAAGTACCATGAACCCTCAAGTATGCAACCCGGCAACCCGAAGCCTTGAAGGCTCCTGGGCGCTGAAACTGTAAGTTCAAGGAGGCAGCACGGTAACTTGATGCAAGTTCCTTTGCAGCCACCCAGCACGGCTTGAACCCTAAACCCTAAACCCTAAACCCTAAACCCGAAACCCTAAACCCTAAACCCTAAATCCTAAACCCGAACAGGTTCTTGGTAAGGTTTTCGACTGGGCTGCTGAAAAGCAAGGGCCTGGCCGGAGGAAGCCGGCAGACATCAGGAGGGCGCCTTCGGAAGATGTCAATACGCACGCATTTAGGGTTTAGGGTTTAGGGTTTGGGATGTGGGGTTTAGGGGTTGGGGTTTAGGGTTTGGTGTTTAGGGTGTGTAGGGGTTTCGGGGGTGTAGGGGCTTTGGTTTAGGGTACAGGGCTTTAGGCTTCAGGGTTTAGAGGTTTTGGGGTGTATGGGTGTAGGGGTGTAGGGTTTAGGGCTTAGGAAATAAGGTGTAGGGGGGATTAGGGTATAGAGGGTTTTGGGGTTTAGGGGTGTCGGGGTTTAGGGCTTAGGGTTTGGGGTGTATGGATCAGCGTTGAAGGGGTTTGGGGTTTAGCAGCTTAGACTCATGCTTTACAAAAGTTAGCAGCTTGCTCTAGCAGGCCCCGTAGACCTCATGAATGTAGTCTGTAATCACAAAAATCTAACACTCTAAGCTCGTTGATGAGGCACAGGCCTAAACCACAGAAATACAACGATCCTGACTCGAGGATCCAAAAAGTAGATCTGCTCAAGGGTTCCCAAAGATGACCCAATAGCAGTATGGGGTACTGTTTTTTTTTTTGGGGGGGGGGGGGGGGATCCTAAACCCTAAACCCTAAACCCTAAACCCTAAACCCTAAACACGAAACCCTAAACCCTAAACCCTACGCTAGGGCTCGCTGGCATGTTGTCGGTGTTCACTTTTTGAAGCGCGCTAACATAACTTATCCGGGAACTTCGCGAACTTAGCTACTTAGCTTTTGAGGCATGTAAAAACCAGAGTTAAGTAAAAGTTAAGTAAAAGTTAAGTTCAAGTTAAGTTATTTTTTGTGTTTTGTTTTGTTGTTTTGGCACATGAACCATGTCCACATAAGACCTTCTAATTTGATGCACTTTATGTTGTTTTTGCCAGAAAATGCATGCGTTCAAGCCGGAGGCTGAAAAATATACTGGGTTTTATACGTTTTGGGGCAAGTGTAGTGTGTTCCTTCCCGGAGCAGTGAGATTGTCTACCTATACCAGACATGAGATGAAGTCTATCTTTGACCACCTTTATCAGTCATGCAGAAGCGCACTGCGCTCGGTACTCCGTTTCTTCACCACAACGTCAGTAGCGACGGCCCGGCGAACTTCCAGCACGCAGGCAGGAGGACGTTTCTCTGGTCCTCCGCAATCTCGAGGCTTCTTTGTACATCACTGCGCGTCCACTGCATGATTCCTGTATCGATCACTGCAGCCAGGTTGTACATCGCGAGCACCAAGAGGGTTCCTGCTTCTGTTTGCTGCACGTCTTCAATAACCCCACACGTCTCCAGGTTTGACACAACGATAGGATTGCCCACGATGTATCGACGCCAGGCACACACAGCAGCCTTTCGACCATTTTCCACTGTCGTGACGCACAGATTCCATGTCGCAGCCTCCAAGACTTCCTTTTCGTTAAAGAAGGAGCCAGCAAGTACAGCCCACTCCAAGTGCCTGACATCTTTGATTTTGTTGTTGCAGAGTGTCTTGTAGATCTGATGTCTTCGCTCAGTGTTCATGGTGTCTATAATCTCGTCATGTTGGCGAAACTGCTGCACCTGATGTCGGCTGTAGTGATGCTTCGGTCTCATTTCTGCGAGGCCCCACACAGTCGCAAATGCCTCGTGGTGTTCTTTCTCCGCTGACTCCAGCAAGGGAAGTAGTGCACTGTCCCTGCTCATGCGAAGCGCTTCCAAATAAAAAACCCGCTTGCACAGCAGCTGGAAGCAGTGTACTTGCTCAGAAAGCTTGTCTTTGATGGCAACATCGAGGACGGAGACGATGTAAAAATGAAGCAGTGGCATCATGGCCACTTGATCCTGCCCATCTGCTTTCCATAATTTTTCTGAAAAGAAGTTCTTGTCCAGAGTTCTCAACTTTGGGCGGTTGTGCAGAAACTCCAGTGGAGCGCTCAGCTGCTCCTGCAGGGCCTGGTTGCTCAGTCCTTGCTGGTTGAAGGCCTGCAGCAGCATACAAACTTCCTGGGCGACAATCCCCCCCGAGTAGTAGCAGTGCCTCGGATCAATAGCATCTAAAAGGCGACTAGTCCATGCCCACTTTAAGCCAAACATATGCTACATTGCATCCAGTTGCAGCACGTCGAAGACTGTAGCGGCTGGCCGAAGCAAGCTACGCAGTTCTGGCTGTGCCAGGGGTCCTCGCGGTTCGTGTCTCCATCCCAGATTTTTGCTGAGATCTTCGAGAGCGCCTTTGGTCTCCACAGCAGCGCAAGCGCTCAAAGAGTCCAAGGCAGCATATATGCTGGTGTCCGTCGCCGGACTGTACTTTGTCTTGTCCTGAGCATAGACACACGCTGAAACCCGGAACGCCCGAAGCCCAAACACCCAGACCTAAACGGAGAAAACGGCGTAAAGTAAAGAAGCCAAGTCAAGTCCCAGCAACAGCTTCGTCAATGGTCACGAACTTGTTCAGCACATTTGCCTGCCCCCTCTCAAGCAACTGATCACGGCATAGCTTCGAGATGAGGTTGGAGCACAGCCAACACGGTCGTCTACCGGATGCCCCTTTTGCAGCCAGGCACGCTGCTAGACCAGCTTCATCTCCAGAAAAAGCCTCCAGGCGCAGCTTGCAAAATATACGCTGGCCTGCTATCAGCAGTGTGCGACCGTTCCAGCAAGGCGTCAGGGCTCGTAGCAAAACTGTGGTTGCACCAGCGACGCCGCCTATGACATCAGTCAAGAGGTTGGAAGGCAGCGCAGCCACAGTGATCCAGGAACCAGGCCTGGGCCTCATACATTTGTAGCCAATGTAGAACAAGTACGCCTTGCGCTGCACGCATGGGGCTAGGGGATTTCCAGGCGTGGCCTCATCGCAGTATAATATTATGCTGGTCTCCTGACCAACGCGGAAAACCGCTTCCAGTAGCTTTTTTCCGTAGGCGGGGTTCGCTTCAGCCATGGCCTCGGTGGCCTTCAAGACATCCACCACTGGCCACTGGTGCTCCCGATCATCAGTGAGGGGCAGTGTCGCTGTCATTGTTGTTTCTTGTAGCCAGTCCTTTCGGATGCGGTAGTCACGATGTCGCACCGAACCTTTGCTTGGAGGCTTCTCCACGATCCCGGCCTGGTGCAAACGCTGAAGCGTTCGGTCAACGTGACCAGCGTTCGTGCCGGCGTGGCCCAAACAAGGCAGCACGGCATCGCGGATCTCGCGCTGTCTCTTTCTGGCGCTGCTGCTACTAGTCGACTCTGTCATTGCTAGAGCCTGCAAGGAGTCCATTGCATCACGTGTAGCGCAGGCGCTCAAAGCCGAATGTGCTCGACAGTCGACCCTGTCATGGCTGGGGCCTGGACGAGTCCAGTGCATCAGGCGCAGCGCAAGCGCTCAAGGCCTATATATACTCCATATACGACAGATGCACCGCAGCACATTGCGCTTTTTTTGTGCCTCGACTGACCCTGCAGTAGACTTCTTACGACACAGCTGGTCGTGCCTTCTTCCCAGCTTGCGCTTCTTGCTCAGACACGTCTTTCTTGTTCTTCTGTCCTCGGCGGCTGTCTGCTGGGCATGACTTTGCCTTTGCACTCCAAGCGTTCTTCTTCTGTTTCTTGTTTGCCATCTGCAGGCTTTCTTCCAGAGCACACTGCTCGTAGCTAGTGTCCATGCAAGTAGTCAAGTCCTTCTCCCACGCCACTTCGGCATCACCTTGAGCTCTTTGGGCTTCAGCCACTAAGTCCGTCAACTCCCTCGTGAGGCTGTCCGCCTGGCTCGCCTCCTGCGTCTCTTTCAGGCCAGGCTCCTGTTGTTTGGTCTTGGAGCTGCTGGCCTTCTCGGGCGAGTCCTCCACAGCAACCACGTTGCTCTGCTCTTCCTCTTCCTTGGCCCGGGTGTCTACGCAGTACGTGCGCAGGTCGCGCACGACAAGGACCTGACCCGAAACATTTCTATTTTGTGTAAAGTATTACGTATGGTTTTCGGATTTAGGGTTCGGCGTCTATAGGGTCTAGGGTGATTAAATGCTGTATGGTTGGGGGTTCACGCGCAGCACCAGCCTCGCGTTCTCTGCGCGGACCCTTGTTGCCCACGTAGAGTCGAGTTTTCTCGCGGTCGTGTATGTCCGCCCAGACGCCGTAGACCATGGTCAAGCGTGAGGCTCTGGCGGCGGTTCGGTGACGAGGCTTTGAGAAGATAGTGCCAGCAAGTTTTGAATGTCTCCTGCACAGAAGACCTGATTTATACTATCCAGCGGCAGCGCTCCGCGCTCTAGCATCTGTGCTGTGTGCGCATTCGCGAAATGCTTGGCAAAGACGGATGAATTTCACGTCTGGCTAGAAAGCCGGTCCCAGTCCGTCGAGGCCTCTATACTCACGCAGTCTCCTCGCTGTCAACAGCAACCATGCAGGCGTTCTAAGCGCGCAGGTGCAGCTGTGCGTGGGCGCCAGCGGCGATGTTCTTGCTCTGCGTGTTCGAGACAAGCGAGCTCGCAGCCACGCGGGGGACGCCGCGTCTAGAAACCATATAAGCTGCGACAAAACAAACTGTCCGGCGTAGCATCTATGTCAAAATTTACGTACACACTCGGAAGCGCGAGCGCTCGGGAGTTTGGGCCTTGCATGCTTGAAGCATTGTCGCTGTTTCGATGCAGCCGCAAAAGGGTGCCGGTTTTCTTCCTCTGGACTTTCGAACGTTGCAGACCTACCAAAAACAGCATACCGATGGGCAGAGCTGGCACGTCAGTCCGTAAACTCACTCGCCACGTTTATCTCCGCGAGCCCACTGCCCAGCATGCTGAAGTCCCCCTCTCCAACCGCCGCTTGGCCACCGAGTCCAGCAGGTGCGCCAGGAGTATCGGTGACGACCCTCGCGGCCAGCACATCCACGGTCATGGTTGCCAGCAGCCGAAGTGTGTCGGCGGACATGTTCTCGAGCTGATGCCTCAGGTTTTCCTCGGTGGATGCACTTATCACCACGCAGTGCGTCAGCCTCGTGTCAGCCATTGCGGTGACTGTGCGTGAAAGGGAACTGCATGTGCCTTGCAACTGGACCATCCACGGCGTTGGCTCACTTTATGCAGCGCGTGAGGCGCTCAGCATTGAACACAAACGCAACTGTATGACGTGTACCACAAGCGCAAGTACTTAACGTGTAGCAGAAGCGCCAGCGCTCGGATGCGACGCACAAGTTCACCTTTTTCCCCCTCGTTGTTTGCGTGCGTTCGGAGACGAACGCTGTCTTCCACTGACTCGCGTGTGTTCCTTGCCGCGACAGGGGCCCACACATGCCATGCTGAGCTGCATGGTGGGCATGTCGACGACGTCAAACGTGCAAGCAGGCGCGGACTACAGGCCGACTCAGCTGTCGGCGGAGGCCGCGTCAGTGACCTGGGTCTCCTCGGCGGTCTCACACTTGACACTGTCGTCGTCCTTTTCCTTGCTCTCCTCCTTGTCGGACTCTTCCTCGCCGTCCTTGGCGTCCTTCTCTTCGCGAGGTCGCTTCCTGCCGCCGGCACGGGTCTTAGCCTTAGCCTTCGCCAGCGGCTTGACAGTGGCAGCCAGGGTCAAGTGCTCCTGGACCTGCTGCTGCAGCTCCTTGAAGTTGGTGAACGGCAGGTCCTGAAGCTTAGCGTCAGGCGTCTTGGCCCGCTTCAAGACTGTCTGCAGCGCGGCCGTTTGCCACTCCTGCATCTGCGTGTGCGCGGAGCAAATGCTTTCGCGTACAAGCTCCGACGCTGTCTTGTCCTTGGCAACGAGGTCTCTCGCCTTGGTCACTTTGACCAGAGGCTGTGCAAGGAAGCGGTTCGCTTTGCTCGCCAGGTTGAAGAGCTCGTTCTGGCGCTTCCTCTCCTCTTGCTCCTGCTTCTTCTTGGCCTTGGCGGCTTCCTTCTTGTCTTTCGCGGCTTGCTTCTTCTTGTCCTTGGCCTCAGCTTTAGACCGGTTCCGGGCCTCTTGCACTTCCTCTTCGTCCTCCGTCAAGTCCGCAAGGGCCTCCTCTAAGTCCGCTAGGACTTCTGCTGCCGCATCCTTGTCCGCCTCCTCGACGTCGTCCGTGGCCTTGTCCTTCAGGGCACGAGGAACAGGCGCCGCCGGCAGCGTGCGCTTACGGGCCTTCAGCTCGATGCGCATGGACTCCTGCGCCATTTGCTCGCAGATGTTGTTGCTTTCCTCGCTGTGCAAGGAGACTTGGTAGCAGCGGCCAAGACCCTGGGGATGCTCTTCGAAAGGGCAGTTCGCCCGGATCTTCTCTGTGTCGAACCCCATTGTCTTCCAGTAGTCCAACGGACGAAAGGGAGACACAGTGCTATCCTTCATCTGCTGGATCCTCCTCGTTGTGAGGATTCTTGTGACCTCGTTCCTCAACTTGTTGAGGCAAACCTTTCCGGTTGTCGGGTCACGGCACCGCGACGCCTTGGAGAAGAACTCCTCTTTCTCGGCGCCTTCGAATGCCAAGTCTTGCGGCCAGGTTAACCTGGCGACGTAGACCTGCAACGAGTGACAGTCCTTGTGCACATAGGTGTGCGTGCTCTTCTTGACCGCGTCCTCCCTCGCCACACTTCCCTTGCAGCGAGCGCAAAACACGGTGTCGACAGCAGCCATGGCTTCGGTGGCTCGTCGAAAGAGCTGCGGAAACTCAGGAGCTAGGGAGGCTGTGAAAACGAGCCAGCGGAGAAAAAGGAAGGCAGGAAACAGGAAGGATGGAGCAAATTTCGGCGCGTATCCCGCGGTATCGTGTGGTATCGCGGCATGGTTTTGCGCATGGGGCTGCAGGGGGATGCCAAGCGGTATCCCGCGGTATCGCGTTTTTTTTTTTCTGCAAACCTTATATCCAAGAGCCACCAAAACCGGTATCGCGCGGTATCGTGCCTGGTTCCTGTCCGCAAACCTAGAAGAACAAGGCGGGATACCGCGAGATACCGCGCTGGTATCCTCTCAGCTCCCCCGGTATCGCGCGGTATCGCACGGTATCGCGCGGTATCGCGCGGTATCCCGTGGCATCCCGCGGTATCCAGGCCAACCCTACATCCTTGCCCTAAACCCTAAACCCTAAACCCTAAACCCTAAACCCTAAACCCTAAACCCTAAACCCTAAACCCTAAACCCTAAACCCTAAACCCTAAACCCTAAACCCTAAACCCTAAACCCTAAACCCTAAACCCTAAACCCTAAACCCTAAACCCTAAACCCTAAACCCTAAACCCTAAACCCTAAACCCTAAACCCTAAACCCTAAACCAAACCCTCGGGTTGGTGTTTCAAAAGTACCTCCTTTAGAAGTACGATTTTGAAATTTGATGTTTTCAGTTGTTTCGCTTGTTTTTGTCGGTGTTTTCCATATGTTTTGTTTCTGTTTTGTTGTTGGTAAACCCTTTGGGGCTCTCAATGAGTGTCCCCGCTGTCTCTAGATCTGTTCACTCTTGCCCGCTTACGTAGACCGCCGTGCGTGACGCAGCGCTTGCGCTCGTGCGTGAACTGTGAAGTGTCTGCAGCACGTGAGCGTTCACAGGGTTTGGGGTTGAGGGTTTGGGGGTTTAGGGTTTAGGGTTTAGGGCTTAGGGTTGAGGGTGACGGTTTCAGAGTAGCGCAAGCGCTCGTGTGTGAACTGACTGCCCCGCAGCGCAGCAGATGAAGTCCTTTGGTCTGGGTACAGACATTGGCTCGTCATTGGCACCAGCAACACTCCAGCTATGAAGCTTGCACTACCGCTTCCAAGGCGTGAAAGACGCCAGCGAGTCCTGCCTTGAGGCTCTTTACGGAGTACAGAGAAACTCGCGTGCGACCAGCTTGCTTGTCCAGCAGAGCCGTCAGCACGCGCTCCAAGTAAGCCATCTCCTCTGCTAGCTTCTCCGCGTAGGGCTGGGACCACTTGAGAAGGTCGGAAGCACGGGCCAGGAACTTGGCTTCCTTCTTGGACAGTGCCCCTGCACAAGTGGAGCTGTGCATGTGGCAGCCTGCTGTTCTCTGTCGCTTGCTGCTCGAGCCGTCGCAGTCGACGTGGCTCTGAGCAGGTCGCTTCTGGCCGCTGCAGCCCACGTCCACGTAGAAGCCCAAGCTTTCCACTTCGTCGGCAGCTTCCGCCGCGGCAAGGCTGGCCATCTCACTCGCACAGCAGCTGCAAGTCTAGGAACCGGCAGCTCGAGAAGAGATGCTATACACGACACGCTCCTCTGCACGCATCGGTCTATAGCGCCCTGCGCTCAGGCAAGCACACGGTCTACAATGCCATATAAACCTATGCAATGAGTCTGAAGCGCAGGAGGTCAGGGAACACTGCGCCTTTCGACCTCGCGCTGTGCAACCTCCAGCGCGCGCTCTTTGAGTGAGGCATATGAACATGCGACGACGCTGAGAATTCTGCAGCAGAGGGAGCTTCTATGAAAACTCCATGCGCTAAAACGGTGCACAGGTATCAGACCTGGTAGTGTCGCAAAAGCCAGCAGCTACGAGTGCAGCCCGGCCGCTTCCTGCATTTGCTGCAGCCTTTCTTGTACTTCTGCAGGAGACTCGACGGGACGCCGCACGCCTTGCGATACGCGCGCTCCGCCGCCGAACCTGGCTTGAAGTGCTGCCGCTCTTCCATGGTCTTCTTCTTGGACTTGCCCTTGTTCTTTGCCTCTGCACGAGGGTCGGGCTTCGAGGTCGGGTTCTTTCCAGACTTCTTGCCCGTGGCGCTGCTCTCCTTCTTCGTCTTGTTGTTTTTCTTCTTCTTCGGGCTTTGGCCTTTAGTGGGTGGCGTACTCTTCTTTGGCTCCTCCAGCGCATGCGCCGCCAGCTTTGGCAGTTTCGAGCCCATGGCTACCTGTAGCTCCAGAGCCGCATTCAAGACCGAGCTTCGGCCAGATGCCTCGCCGCCCTTTTGCTGAAGGACTGCTGCAGGTCCGCCACGCACACTCGCAGAAGAACCCGGCTGAGGTGCAGCATCAGGCGCCAAACTACCAGTAGCTGGCGCGGCTCCAGAGAGCACGGGCGCAGTCTCTGGCCCACGAGCAACCTGCATGGCAGGCTGGCAGGGCCTGTCCGAGACTTGCAGAGGCGTGGCCGGCAGCGCCAGCGACTGTTTCTCAGAGGAGCACACCTGAAGCAGCCCTGCAGATGGTGAAGAAGTAGCTTTGCTGTCTTCAGCAACACTGAGCGGAGGAACTCCAGATGCGGCAGGAGTCGCAGCCGGCTGCCCAGTCATCGCCTCTGCTCGAGACGCCTCACAGCAGCATGCTTCAGGAGTTCAAGGTATAGCGGGACCTACAGGGGGCTCTCGAGGGCTTCTACAGGTTTAGGATCTCCGGCACCTGAAGCTGCGCATGCTGGCTGGGCTGCAGCGGAGGCGGGGGCAGCAGGGCTGCCGGCGGTTGCCTGCGGCGCTCCTTCAAGAACAGTGGGCTTTCGTCTGAGTCGCAGTCCATTGTCGAGGGGCAGCGAGGCAGTGCAAACTTCATCTCGCTACTGCTGCGGACACAAGGGCCAACCGGAGTCTTGCCCGTACGCATCTTCAGGGTTTGTAGCTGCAGCCGCACCCACTTGTTGCTCATGCGAGCCGGCACGCCGACTGCGTTGAGCCTGAACTCCTCGTCGTCAAAGGGAGCCGCCGCGGGAGCTTCTTGCGCGAAGACACGGTCACGCCAAGCATGGTCAAGGTCGCCCACGTTGCTTGGGAGAGCCACCACGTACGGCAGGTCGGGGAGCTTTGGACACAAACGCGCGTGCTTTTGCAGAGCGTTCTTGACTGAGAGGTACTGCTTGTGCACGGCCAACGCGTCGTTCATGGGCACGTGGTCCGAGCCGTACAGCAAGAAGTACCAGGTCACCACTTGGGCTGTGAACTCGGACGGACAGCGGAGCCCCAAGCTGGCCAGGTAGCTGGACAGCACGTCCAGCTTTTTGAAGTCGCGCAGGCCGGGGTCCTGTAGCTGCTGCCAGACACTTCTCGTCAAGTACCGGAAGGCGTAGGAGAAGTCCTGCTGGTCTCGACGCTTCCGCTTAGTGGAAGGCTTGCTCGGTTTCCCTTCTGCAGTGGCTGTGGGCAGCGCCTGCGCAAGCTGACGCCTTTGCTGCTCTGACAAGCACAGTTTTGCGGCTGCCGAGTCTAGCAGGACCAAAACCTCGGAAGCAGAGGAGCAGTCAAACTCAGTCTCTGTGAGGCTAGCCTGAAGGAGGTCGAACTGCCTCTCACATTCCGCCAGAGCATTCTCCGGCGAGGCCGCCCTGCTGAAGGCTTCCAGGTAACCCAGCACCGCCTGGAGGTGAGCGGCCGCCATGCCGCGAGCGTCAGACTAACTAAGTCCCCCAGGCTTGGAAGCCAACGTGCGTCCCATAAGTGAACCACGGGCTCGAGACGCACGATGTGAGTATGACAGAAGCGCAAGCGCTCAGACATATAACAGAAGCGCGAGCGCTCACACGAGTCACAGAAGCGCAAGCGCTCACACATAGAAGAGCATGATGGAGAGGAGAAAGAACAGTGCATAGGTCGTGAAACACTATATGAGAAAACAACCTGCAAGACAACCGGGAGCCTTGGTGCTTCGCGACTGGCCAAAAAATATGTCTTCTGTACTTACACATATAAATACCTGGAACCTTTGCTCGCTTCTTTTCCTCACACACCACGCACCATGTCGCGCAGCGCATGGTCAGCTGCTGTTGCAAAGCGAACAACCGCGCGAAGAGCTGCCCGTGTCTCGTGCAGGAAATGGCGCAACTGTTCCACCTCCTCTGCCCTCACCACGATGTCGCCTCTGCCAGCATCTCCAGCACCAGCGTCTGGAGGCACTGCAGGAGGTGGCGGAGGTGGCAAGAGCTGAGCGTGACCTGCAGCCGCAGCGCCGCCAGCTAGTGTTGCCCCGGAGCTTGGCAGCGGAGTCGACGCTGTAGGTTCCAAGGCCCCAGTCTTTGCCGCAACAGCTGGCGCAGAGGTAGTCTGCCCAGGCGCTGCCGGCGAGGCCACAGGAGAAGGCGTCCCCGTTTTTTGCTGCTTGAACTGGGGCGCGGCTTGGCCAAGGTCGCTGCCAGGCCGCTTCTGCGACTCGTTGGCGGCAGCGGACACACCAGCAGGCGAAGAAGCGGACTCTTCTTCACGACGACGTGCTTGCAGCCACTGTTCCCATTCCTCCTCGCTCCAGCGACTGTCCCACGCTGCCCAATCTCTAGCTGTCCACATTGGCTTCGAACCAAGAGCAGCTGCGCATGTTTCACCGCGCACTGAAACGCAACCGGCTCGACAGTACACGCACAACTCCAGCAGCGCCGTGCGCTCTTGTGTTGCATTGTTTACATGTTTCCTCCTACACATGCAGTGCAGCAGCGCCCTGCGCTCAACGAGACACCAACAAAAACATTGCCTGAAGGCTTCAACAGCAAAACAGGCCACATGCAGGCATACTCTCAGTCTCCTTGAACCTGAAGCCCAAAACCCAGACCGTAACAGTAGCCCCCTTTGGATTCGCCTGACTCCGTTAAAGCAGTCATGCTAGCCGAAGCACTATGCGCGTGTGCGGACAGATTCTTTTCCCTCGCGTCGGATCATAGTACCACTTGCAGTACCATGACTTCCTCTTCCCACCGCGCTCGCCACGCTCACGCTTGCCAGCGTCTGGAGGTAGGGAAGAAGGCGGAGTGGACTGAGCGCCAGCGTCTGCTGCGGCGCCGGCGCCTTGCGAGCAGGAGCTTGGCATCGCCGGTGAAGCTGTAGCTTCCAAGGCCCCGGTCGTAGCTGGCACGGCGGTCGTGCGCAGCGGCGCAGTTGTGCATGCTGCTTGCTGCATCGCTGGAGAAGAGCCCCCCACTTTCTGCTGCTTCGACTTGGCAGCCGCCTGGAGGCCAATGTCGCTGTTCCACGTCCGCTTCTCTGACTCCAGGCGCTCCATTTCTTCCGCCAATTTTTCCTCGAAGGTGGCCGACCCATAAAGAAGAAGAAAACGAGCCAAAGCCATCTCGAATGCGAGGCACACGTGTGTAGGCTTAAAGGGTTTCATGAAGGAGTTTCACATGTGACCGTCGCTCTTGCTTGGCATGTTGAAACAATGCTGCCATGTAACTTGCTGCTGTTAGGCTAAGCTCTGCCAACAACACGCTTGACGGCGCGCTTGCAGGATATAAGAATTCGGTACTGGCAGAAGCGCGTAGCGCTCAACCGTGTTGACACATTAACAATTTGGATATTTTCTGTTTGACGGCAGAAGCGCACTGCGCTCGATACAGCAGCGCGAAGCGCTCGGCATGACTTTACTGTAGGGGAGGGTGCAGGGTTTAGGGCTGCACATAATGGTTTATAGGGGTTTCAGGTTTAAGGGCTTGGGGCTGAGGATATAGAGTCTCGGGTAGCGCACCACGCAAGAGTTGGGCCAGGTGTTCCTAGACTTCACCTGCAGCTACGAAAATCCGCCGGCAAGCTGCCATCGCTTTGAAGAGACGAAAGCAAACCGTCACGTGCGGATAACATTTGCGACGCGTATACAAGTACATGTTTGTCGCACATAGAACTCTACGTAACGGAATTTGCAATTTGCACTTCACAATCTCATGGCAGCGCAAAGCGCTCGGTGTGTGATGTATACGACTTCTGTCACGTGAGCCTTACAACCCAGAGTCTCAAGAATAAAGTCTGCAGCAAAGACCAGATGTATGTTCGTGACCGTGTTAACATTGAACCCTACGACATAATGAGGCAAGATCGGAAAACCCGAGAAAACACGCATCGTGCTTGCACAAACTAATTTAAGACATCCGCCAGCTTCCAAAGCAGTCCGAGATGTATGAAAACGGACAAAATCTATAAAAAACATACAAAAGCATGGATGAAAAAATGACATGGGGCAGACATGCCTTTGCACGAAATTTGAGCTCCCGAAATCGATCAAAAAGTTAAGTTCAAGTTAAGTAAAAGTTAAGTTTTTTTAAGTTGTTGCATGAACACAGCATGCTGAACTTAGCCAAAAGCTAACTATACTTAGGGTTGCTTAGCTTAAGGCTAAGACGCTTAACTAACCACACAAAAACTTAGAAGTTACACCCATGTTAAACCCATGTTAAACCCATGTTGCTAAGTTGCTAAGTTATCTTAGTGGTCGCGCGAGCCCTAGCGTAAACCCTAAACCCTAAACCTACTTCTTGGATCCTGCCGGGTGTGGGGAAGCCCTCTGTTGGCACCCGTAGCTCTTGTCCTCCTGGCCTTCGTACTGCAGAGGGGTGATGCCTTGCTGCTTTGCATGCTGGGAAGGTTCGGGGTCTTGTGGCTTGGGTTTTACCCTAAACCCTAAACCCTAAACCAAAAACCAAAAACCAAAAACAAATCGGCACGAGGACATGTCTGGCTCGTCTAGCTGCGGCCGCGTGTCCGACATGAACAGAAAAATGTAGGGTTTCGGGTTCAGGGTTCAAGGTTTAGGTTTTAGGGTTTAGGGTTTAGGGTTCAGGGTTTAGGGTTTAGGGTTTAGGGTTTGGGGTTTAGGGGAACCCAGGGGCCTTAATAACTAGAATAGGTTTCTGGGGGCTGATTCAAGTATAATTATTGAGGGGAATACTATTCGCAATTTTGCCGACCCCTATAGCATAGTTGCTGGGTTCAGAAGCCCCAAGAAAGTTTACACTTTCAGTTCTATACAAAAATATAGTAGCCAAAAAGTGTAAAGTGCACTCATTCAGCTACTTTTTTATAGTAAGCCTGAAGCGCCCTACAGCACGCAGAAATCCGGAACCCACCAGCTGTTGCGAGCCACGGCGCCCCCGCGCTCAGAGGCGTAGACCTGCAGCTTCGAGTTCTTACGGCACGAAGATAAGGGGTTTAGGGCTTAGGGTTTAGGGTAACCCATATCCAGCAATCTAAGGTTCGTAAGGCACCTCCATATAAACTACGAGTAGTACTGGAGCTCCCTAAACCCTAAACCCTAAACCCCTAAACCCTAAGCAACTTGCCTTGACCCGTCAACAGGGGACTGCGTCAGGCAGCTCCAAAAAAGACCGGAGATCGAGTTGCTTAGGGTTTAGGTTTTAGGGTTGAGGGTTGAGGGTTTAGAGTTTAGGGTAAGGGTTTAGGGCTAACCCCTGAAGATGCAGCTTGGGGGCTTCAAGGCTTGGGGGTTGAAGTGCCAGGTATTTCCTTGAAGCCCCCAAGGCCCTAAACCCTAAACCCTAACTCAAAAGCATGAGTCTAAAAGCGCCCGGGGGCCTTCTCCGCCACGTCCGGCGGGACCATGGCCGGCAAAGAAGGCCCGTAGATGTCGGCATCCAAAATCCCCACCTGGGGGCTTTACGACATTAGGGGAACCTGATTGGGGGGTTTAGGGCTGGGCTGCGCCTAAGCCCCTCGACCTCGCTGGCGCAAGCCGACCCAGGTCGTTCGCCCGCCTCCCACAGCTCGCGGGTCGGTAGCACCCACGTGGGGCCCGGTACCGGAACCCGTTTTTTTGGGACCAGTACTGGGTCCCTGATTTTTTACCCGAATCTCGTTCCTGGGCGTGGCTGGCCTACCCCCAGGCCTCCGAGGCCAGGAGGGCCCGGATGTAGCTGATGTGCACACTAATGCATCGAAAAAGGTCGGCACTTTTCCTCTATCTGCTTGCACCGCTGTCGGTTGGCCTTGAGCCAAACACGTTCACCCGTTGAATCCTGCGCATGCAATGGAACCTGTCACGTCAATAGGACTGGTGTCTAAATCTTCAAGCGACAGTCCCATCCAATTTAAGTTGACGTGACATACAGGATTGATGAGCCTGAGCACTTTGGCACCGTAGGGAGATTCAGATCTGGAATGAACCAGCTGTACGGAGAACCAAGCCTAGCATACTGCCAAATGGGCATATCAAGTGGCTCAGAAGCAATAGACATTAACTGCGCAGTCTCTTGCAATAACTGACGATCTGACGCCGCCTTGGATCTTAACTTCCTCTTTGGATCTTGAGCTCGCTCAGATAACTCGTCATGTTCAACTACGAGTTGAAGCTTCCCAGAGCCCAGTAGATGTAGTAGAGCTCCAGCTCCTTTGGAAATATCAGCCTTGGTGAGAGCATCTACAAACATTTTGAAATGTGGAACCCACCGAATAGTAGCCTGTGATCTCTTCCATGGCCTCAGAAACAATTGCGAGTTCAATCGCAGTCCGGCGGTCTTGTTTTGATGAGGAGCCTCCCTCTTTTTGAATCACATCAAACACTGATTTTGCATCGATAACATGAACTTGAGGATTGCGATGACATAGTGGGGATGCGGAGGGCATTGCAATCATGTAAGGCGAGAGTTGGTCAGCCCATTCACCTGACACGTCTCCGACCAGAACGCTTCTCAACATAACCTGCATCCACTCTACTTGCGCCATACCCTGACTAAGAGCCAGCGCTTCTCCTGCTAGAGTTGAGGGAACCCGGCGTTTCAACTTGGCTGATCTCCAGCACACCGGTGATACTCGGACCCTTTCAGCTCCAGTAGGGAGCCGCTCGGCAGCTAAGACTAGCCACGCGCCCTGCGTTCCATCAGATGGTAAACCATCGCCTTCGCACGATTGAGGCAGTGATCCCACACCACCTGCGTCTGACCCGACTATGAACGCCATATTTTCGATATCGAACTTCCATAAGATCAAAGGTCTGGACGCTGTATTGCGCAGGTGAGAAACCATTTTGTTCATGGTGTGAATGTCTTCGACTGTGCCTTCGTGTAAGCGGGAGGCTAGGATAGAGCACATGCCGCTAGCTTCAGGACGAGTTTCTTTTGCAACCCAACTGATTTTGTACAAAAGAGATCTGGCAGCTTCGAACTCATCGTCCAACAGCTTCTCCTTTCGTTGTCCGCGCCTGGCCTTGGGGAGCTTGATTGGGAAGAGATTCTCAAGAATGTATTTGTCTTGAAAGACTTCGATGCGATCACTGCGTACACGCACTCTTCGTCCTGCGTAGTCTTCTTCATTAATTACTCACCCAACGCCCAAACTGGAATCTCTTCATAAGACTATCTTTGATTTCGGCCTTGCACTCCTCATCTGAGGCGATTACTAGGTCATCCACCTCCACAAGAATCATGGATGTCACAGCGCCCGCCCTGCGACGAACAAAAAGACAGTTCTCAAAGGGGTTTTGCTCAAACCCCAGCTGATTGATTAAATGATCTTTGACTGTCTCTCGCCATGCCCTTGGAGCGTCCAATAATCCGTAAACAGGCGCAACCAGTTGTATCAGCGTGCCTGGAGGAAGCCCCAATCCAGGACAGGCCTCAGCGTAGACTGGTCCCGCTGCGCGCTGTATGGGATTTGATTGACAAAAGGCATTTTTGACGTCTGCGAAGTCAATCGAAAGACCTAGCCCCAATGCCATGAGCAGGAAGAGATACAAGGACTCAGTCATTGGCGTAGGGCTGAAGGTTTTAAGTTGAGGAGCATCATGATCCTGATGACCATGTACACACCATCTTGACTTGGCCTTCTTGCAGCCTATGCCAGGTTGAGGCTTCCACCGGCGCACGATGCGACTGGTCATGATCCGCTGAGGCATCTGTTTCTTCACACGTTCTGATTCATTTGGAGATAGCACCAACACAGCTCCTGTGTCTACTATAGCCTTCCACTCTGCAGCGTCAGATTTGTCAAACTGAAGTCTTTCTTCAGAGTTTAGATCCTTGAGACTTATCTCGTTTCCACTGCCAACTACAAAACACCAGCCAGAATCCAAATTCTCAAAGATGTACGTTTCTGAAACTGGTATCTCTGCTGAGTTGGAAGCGAACATGGCATCGAAGAGAGCTTGATCTTCGTTGGATGGCTCAGCTCCTGAGCGCCGAGATGCGTGAACGTAGTCTATCATTTCTCGGGCAGCACTTTGCATCCTTTGCTCCAGAGGATCATCATGTCGAAAGGCTGCGTGTTGCGATGAGGGCGTGGCGACTGATGAAGAGGCAGCTGATGGCGCTCGCGCTTGCACACCTGGAGCCAGATCGTGTAGCCTCTGACGTTTAGGATCTGAAGCAGTTTCTGAAGCATCTGAGGATCTGTGCGTAATCGTTGAATGAGGTCGCGAAGGAACATCAGTTTCCCTGGTCACCTGGCGGGCAAATGGTTCAATAGGAACTGGTACTTGTGGAATTTGTGCTTCAGGACTTACTATGGCGGGATGCTGTTCTGGTATGGGAGGTAGAAGCGGCGGCGTCTCGGGCTCATGAATCGGCGTGGGTTCCCAAGCTTCTGCAGGGGGATCACCCTCGCGAGCAACATCTACGGCTGAGGCCCTGACACCTGGAGACACGGACTGCAGAAGTTCACGTAGATCCGATTCCTGCGCCAGCTGAACCCCGAGAATTTCTTCTCTGAGAGCGGGTCTGAGCTGCCTCGTATCGCACTTCCAAAGTCTTGCTCGTACCTGCACCCACACTGTTGAGCCATGCTGTAGCACAACTGTACCAGGTCCTACCCACCTGCTCCTTGGCAATAAGATCTGAGAGGTAGTTGAGCGCACAGACGGAGCAGCCTGACGCCAAACGTACACCCACTGCCCCACGTTCCAGTTCTTAATCTCGTGTCTCTTTGCCCGACCGGCTCTTGCCACACGATCTCGAGCGTCATGTTGAATTGCCCTTTCTCTGGCTTTCTGACGAATCTGAAATCTCTTGCTAAATTCAGCTGCTGGGGTGTCACCATCTAAGGGATCGGCATGAAGATCTGCCAGCCCGAGCTCGCCAGGGCCATCGTCTGTCAAGAGTTCATGGGGGACTCTTGGACCATGCCCAAAAATCAACTGAAGAGGCGAAAAACCACCTCTACTATACCATCGATTCTTGCAGGAAGTCAATGCTGACACGAACTCTTCCAGATCTGACACGGTTTCCAGAACACATGCTCCTGACTCAAGTTCAGCACTCAGTCTGGATTTTAGCCAGCCTCCATGCCGTTCAGCTCGCGCATTTTGCCATGGAGCTTCACGCGCTGCGACCCAGTGAAATACTCCGTGCTGTTCTAGGCCCCGACTAAAGCGCCCTTCAAATTCAGCCCCTTGATCTGTGACAATTATCTCAGGCTCAAAGAAGTATCTCAACCAGGTGGTCTGAAAAGTACGCCATACATCTGCAGAACACGGAGTACCGCCAGATACTTCATGATGCTTGTTGCGCACAACGCAGGTCATCTGAAACCCTGTTCCATGGTCCACAACGTTCAGGAATGGCACTGATTTTTGCATAAAGTTCACATAAAACACATCCATCCCCAAAACTTCGTTAAACCGATATGATGGAGGAATGGCTGCTTTACGTCTGTGCCTGGGTCGACGCTGCAAATCACAGTGCGCACAGGTCATGTCATCGCGGACCCATTTCAGAATGTGAGCCTTTGTGCCCGCCGCCTTGAGGATACGCAAGAACTGATCCCGCGGAGGATGGGACAAGTTCACACGCAACTTGACAATCATTTGAGTCTCCCGGGCCGTGGGCTTCGGCATCTCTCTGGAATTTGGCATCTGCTGTGGTTCTTCTTGCGTTTCGGATTCTGAGTCAGAAGAGGTATCGGAAGATGAAGCTGAGTCAGAACTATCTGAAGAACCGTCTGACATAGCCGGAAAACACAAGCTGTCTGTTGACATCTCTGGAGTTGCATCACACGCTGGAGTCGTAGAGCACACTTGCTTAGCACACCTTTGCTTAACATCAGCTGGAATCTTGACACGATGATCATCACTCACATCTTGATCCAACAGTAACGCATGCAACCCTGGACACCAGCATCTGACATGTGTGGCATCTGAAAGGCCTTGCGCAGTCTGATTGGAACCATCAGGTCGAATCTGCAGCAACACTCGCCTGTCGATATCTTGCTCCCCGGGAAGCTCCACTCTAGACTTGCGCAGCTCTGGAGAAAGTCTGAACAGGAGAAAGCCTCGTTCCGCACTCACCTCGCTCACTCCATGCTCCCACGGAATTACGGTGGAGTTCCAAAATGAGTGGGAGCTGGATGCTCAACGTCCATCCAGGAGCCGCTTTGAGAGCCCAGACCTTGCGGGCTCATGGCTGCCAGAAGTTGTTGCTCTGCAATGGCGGTCAGCTGAGCCTGATGTTGCTGCACTTCCGTGGGTGTGGAGGCCATTGATTGCCCCGCCACTGCCGTCATGGATCGAAGAACCTGCCACTGAGCGGCATTCTCCTGCGTGAGAGCATTCACTGACTGGTCTAGCTTGCGTAGTTGCTTCACTACCTCCTCGATTGACATGGCCAGCAGGGACTCCACCTCCGCCTTGGACACATGCTCCTCGGCCTTGATTTGCTGAGCTGTCTCCCTGGCCGCTCTTGAGGCTGCATCCTTGATGGCTTCCTGAACATCCACGCTTTCGTGGATCGATTTGGTCTCTTTCCCCTTTGACTTGGCTTTGGCTTTGGCCTTGGTGGAAAGTTGTACGACATATGACGTGCGTGCCAGACATAGTCCGCACTGCGTCCATCTTCCCCACTGGTTCCCACCCCTGCGCTGATGCGATTGTGGATGAGAGCAGGCGCGCTGCTCCGGAGTCCACTCCGTCTTGTCGATGGACTTGGAAGGATGTTTCATGGCCTTCTGTTCCAAGTACAGCTTCACCATCTGGGCGGCAGTCGTCATTGCGAACTGCAGCATCGTAATGGCCAGTCGGCGCCACCGAGACTCCACATGAGTGAACATGACAGGACGCGGACTCAGGAGGAGTGAAGGAGGAGTTCGGGAAACTAGCGCTTGCGTTGCTCTCAAGCCCTGAACTCTCACAGCAGGGATCAAGCGTCACTTCAGGCTTCTCAAACCGATTGTCATGAACACCGTGCGGCAAATGCGACTCTGCTTGTAACAGACTGACGGCCTCAATCTTCGCACTAGAACACATCAGGTCCACGGGAACGAGCTCTGCTGCGAACCTCTGCGTGGGCAGGACGTTCACCACCCGGTGTCCCGATCTGCTTCGGGTCACCTTGGCTTCCTGGGGGGCATTCTTGAAATGGACCGTGTTGTTCGGGAGATTGATGCATGCGCCTAGGCTGTCTAACAATCCGACGGACAAGAGGTGCGGGATCGATTCCTCTAGAACTTTGGTCTTCACGAATCCGAGGCGACCGCCAAGTTCAACTGGCAGGATTGCATAGCACTTGGCTCTCGACGATCCACCTACCCCCTTTGCTGGGGGGGAACTTTCTGGAAGAATCACCCCTTGCCAACCCAAGTTGCTCAGGGCAGTCTGATACTGCTCGAAAGCGGAGGCGCCTATAAGATCCTCACCTGCACCGATGTCCAAGATGGCTTGGCCCGGGGCCAAGGAACTCAAGGATAGAAGATTCCACGGCGACATAGTCGAGGACGAACACCCTTGGCGAATCTCACGAACAATCTCCAGGCCCGCAATCGTAACGAATGAAGACGAGGAAGGGTCAAAAGTCGAGAAGACGAACGCCGAGGAAGATGATCGTGCCTCATGCTGCTGCGAGGACCTTGGTTGCGCAGGGTTAGGACACTCCCGAGCCCAGTGGCCCTTCTGACCACACTTAGCGCATTTGGTGACAAGCTTGAGCTTGTCTATGGGAAGCCTTCGGTTATGAGCAGAGGATGTGGAAGACGTCGAAGCGGCGGTCCTGTCGAAGTGCTGGCGGTCCTTTCGGATGGACCGGCGGAGATCTTTGTTTTCTTTCCACGTGCGACGGCGACCTTGCTCAAGCACTGCCCACACCTTGGAACACTCTTCCTCAGAGACATTCAGCTTGTCAAGCTCAAACAGGATCATGGCCTCATCCTCCGAGTCAATGTCCGAGTCCACCTCTTCTTCGAGATAGACGCCCGAAGTGTCGGCATGAAAGGTTTTCTTGAGAAGTTTGGACGAGGCAGCGGGAGCCTCCATCATAAGAAGAGCCCTCCGCACCACCTCGAAGGCTTGGCTTCCCCCTGTGAGAGTGCGAAGGTTCTGAACTCCTTGTTCATTGAGCCCCGCCCCTTCTTCCAACAAAGCTCCTCGGACATCTGAGGGAATAGCAACTCCCACATTTTCCGCCTGAATGAACTGTTGATGTCGTCTATGGACGTATTGAGCTACAGATTCATCACGCTGTCTTGTATGCTCGAACAACGCCTCCCTGACAAGTCTGTGCTTTTCGGTGGTTGCCATGACTCCAGCTTCAAGATCTAAGATCTCCAAAATCTTCTGCAGGTAGTCAGGCCCCTGAAGCTCTTGTTCGCTAAGATGGTCGAACCGAGACATCAGAGTCCAGTCAAAGAGCCTCAGCACCTTCTCTGCTCTTCGCCATGGCTTGACGTCTGTTACGGAATCCCATCGCACCAGAGCCTTCTTGAAAATGCGGTAATGCTGAAATCCTGGAAAAGACGGAGGATCAGAGTAATCTCCTTTCTCCGACTGTCGGGGAAGAGAGCCTGGCCACCCTCTTGGAGGTCCGTCATAGATCTCTGGCGGGGCGCGCTGGCTGGAAGGCATGACCGAAGAAGCCCTGTTCAAGCCCCATGCTTCTTGAACTCCTTGGAGAGGTACTGGCTGTTGCTGAGGCGCCGGTGCTTCCTTCACACTATGCGCCCGTTGCAACAGCCTCAAAGGCACGGGAATGTCGCCTTCGGGAGGCTCGGGAGGCTGCGCTGACGGCTCTTCATAGGCACGGCGGAAATCTTCTCTTGGTTGAGGCAGCCTCAATCCGCCCGGCAACGATGGTACATCAGAGGCCATGGCCTAACCTAATTCTAGCACAATGCGCCCCTCACCTGCTCAGCTGCGCAGCTTCACCCTGGTTGTTGCCAGGGCTCCGCCACCAACTGTAGCTGATGTGCACACTAATGCATCGAAAAAGGTCGGCACTTTTCCTCTATCTGCTTGCACCGCTGTCGGTTGGCCTTGAGCCAAACACGTTCACCCGTTGAATCCTGCGCATGCAATGGAACCTGTCACGTCAATAGGACTGGTGTCTAAATCTTCAAGCGACACCGGACCCCCCGCCGCAGGGTGCTCAAGGGCAGGGCGGGTGCTCAAAAAAGCTGTTTGGGGTTTCTCCTGCCGCCGCTTCTCCCCCTGGCTTCCTTTCCTCGGCCCCCTCCCCCAGACCCTCCTGGAACGCTGGGCCTTCTGCCATCTGTGGGCCTGCACCAGCTTTATGGAAAGTAAGCAGTTGGCTTGAGTTTAGGCCTAAACCCTAGTTGAAAGGAATAGGTTTGGGTGGCTTTGCCGCCTCGGAAGGCGTGGGGTTCCAAAACCTAACCTTCACAGCATCTACGCCCCATCACAGCAAACCCTAAACCCTAAACCCGACACCCTAACCCTAAACCCCAAACCCCAAACCCCAACCGGCCTTCAGTCCCAAGGACTGCTGCATGGTGTAGGCCAAGTTGACACATACCTGGTGCTTCTTCTAGGTTTTTCATCGGGCTTTACGGTATATTTTTCCATCGGGCGTTAAAGGTTTTACGGATTTCGAGGGTTTTTGTAGGGGTTTGTAGGGTTGTTTCTATGGGTTTGTAGGGTTTTGTATTTGGTGTTTATGGGCTTATGGGGCTTTATAGTTGTTTGTTAATGTCCTTGTTTTTTACAGGGGTTCATAGGGTTAGCTATATAGGATTTTATCGCGATTGATGTTTCTCTTTGTTTGAAGAGTTTTATCCGGCCTTATAGGGATTTAATTTTGTTAGAGTTTTGGCGGGTTTTTATAGGGTGGTATGGGGTTTAGCTCCGTTTAGGATGCTCTTCGCTGGATCCTTGGGTTGATGAGGGATGAGTACTAGGTTACCTACAGAACAAGGAGTTATAATCAGTTTGCTAGCCTCAGAGTGCATGAATGTAGAATTTAGGGTTTAGGGTTTGGGTTTTAGGGTTTCGGGTTTCCCTAAACCCTAAACCCTAAACCCTAAACCCTAAACCTTAAACCCTAAACCCTAAACCCTGTGCGTCCCAGCTGCAGAGCTCTTGCCCACGCCGCCTTTCCCGGAAGCCACTGCCAGCAGTGACTTCACCTCCCCCAGGGTCGCTTGTTGTTGGCACACGGCAGGTCTTGCAGATGAGGGTTTAGGGTTTAGGATGTAGGGTTTAGGGTTAGGGTTTAGGGTTTAGGGTTTAGGGTTTAGGGTTTAGGGTTTAGGGTTTAGGGTCTAGGGTCTAGGATTTAGGGTTTAGGGTTTAGGGCTAAGGGTTAGGGTCTAGGGCTTAGGGTTTAGGGCTGAGGGTCCCCCCCACCCTGCCTGGCTCAAGCCATTCCTTGGCTTTTTGGTTTCTTTCTTTCGGTTTTTTTTTGGGTGTGGGGTTTGGGGTTGGGGTTCCTGCAGTCCCTCTCTCCCTCTCTCCCCCTCAGCCTCTCACCCTTTCCCCCTCACTCGCTCTCTCCCCACTCTCCCTCTCTCTCTCTCTCTGACTCTCTCTGGCTCTCTCTCTCTCTCTCTTTCTGATGTGTTTTTGGTTTTGGCGGGGGGGCAGGGTTCCTGACTTGATTGTCGAGTTCGAAACGGCTGTTGCGGATGAGGTGCACAAGTTCCTGCGAAAAAACAAAATCGAACAAGCCGCCGCTTCTCGAATCGAAGGAAAGATGCCCTTTTCAGGGATGTAGGGCTATTTTAGCCCTAAACCCTAAATCCTAACCCTATGCCCTTGGAGGGCTTCTTCTGTTCTTTGGGGGACTGGGGGCTTCGGGTCCAGGCGGTTTAGGGTTGAGGGGTCTGGGGGGTTTGGGCCCCCTACGCCCCCCGAGAAACCACAAATCTAAGAAATATTCAACATACCCCTCGGGCATACCCTGTAAAAGAAGTTAAGGGGTATGGGAAAGCCCATCTTTTCATTCTCCTTGTAGAGGCTAAGGGGTATGGGTTGGGGTATGTTGTATGATTCTCAGAACAAAAGGCCCCTGCACCCTAACTAGGAACTCTCTGAATTCCCAACAGAGACTAACAACTGAAGACTAATCTGCAGCCAAAGGCCCGGACCCTGAAGAAGGCAACAGCAGTACACAACCCTAAGCACTAAGACCCTAAACCCTACGTTTACGCTTCCTAAGCCCCACACCCTAAACCTAAAACACTCGAACCCTATAACCCTAAGACCCTAAAACCATCGAACCCTGTAACCCTAAGACCCGAAAACCCTAGAACAATAAAACCCTAAGACCCTAAGACCCTAAGACCCTGGAACCCTATGACCCTGAAAACCCTAAGACCCTAAAACCCTATAACCTTGACAAAACCTAAGAACCGAAAACCCGCGAACGAAACCCTAAAACCCTAGAACCCTATCACCTTGCAACCCTAAACCCTAAACCCTACACCCTAAACCCTAAACCCTAAACCCTAAACCCTGAACCCTACACCCCAACATGCTCTTCAAGTCTCGGGCTGCGAGCCGAGGCTGCAAACGGTCGGCAGGCCCTTGTCCTGGTTAAAGGTTGGCCCAGGGTTTAGGGTTTAGGGTTTAGGGGCCCGCACACCCTTCAAAAGTTTGGGGCTTACAAGGCTTACGGCATCCGAACCCCCAAGGCCTAAAGCCCTAAAGCCTTAAAGCCCTAAAGCCCTAAAGCCCTAAAGCCCTAAAGCCCTAAAGCCCTGAAGCCCTAAAGCCCTAAAGCCCTAAAACCCTAAAACCCTAAAACCCTAAACCCTAAACCCTAAACCAAACCTAAACCCTAAACCCTAAACCCTAAAGCCCTAAAGCCCTAAAGCCCTAAACCCGAACAGAGAGAACGAACCCCTCCCAAAACCCTAGAAACCCCGGCCTTGCGGAACCGCTTTGGACTTCAAAGTCAGGGTTGAGGCTTATGCTTAGGGTTTAGGGTTTCGGGTTTGAAGTGTAGGGTTTTGGGGTTTAGGGTTTAGGGTTTAGGGCTAGTTTAGGGTTTAGGGTTTAGGGCTAGGGTTTAGGAGCCAACTTCCCGGTCGGACATGGCTCCACGGTGTGCGCGCATGCCGGATCCCACATCGCCAGAGGAGCTTCATGGCGGAGCTTGATAGGGTTTAGGGTTTAGGGTTTAGGGTTTAGGGTTTAGGGTTTAGGGTTTAGGGTTTAGGGTTTAGGGTTTAGGGTTTAGGGTTTAGGGTTTAGGGTTTAGGGTTTAGGGTTTAGGGCTACCTTGAGCCTTGCGAGGGGTGGATCGACCTTTCGGCTATGTAGGGTACTCTAAGTAAGCCCCAAAACACTAAACTACTGTTTGATTCAGAACAACCAAAGAACCAACGAGGACCCTAAACCCTCAATGAGGAAGAATAACCTGTGGTTTGTTTGTGAGGTTCTAAAGCAAATAGTAGTAAACCGGTGAGGCTTAATTTCGTGTTTCGGGTTTCGGGTTTCCGGCACGACTCAGTCAGTTCCTGCCACGAGCAAATCGCCAGGGTTGAGCGATGAGGCTTGAGGGCGATGCTATGAAAAGGTAGGTTTAGGGTCTAGGGTCTAGGGTTTAGGGTTGAGGGTTTAGGCTTCGGATTTGAGGTTTGGGGGTCCACATGTCCACCGACCGCTTGGGAACCGAAATGTCTGTGATAGCCATTGGCTGCCTGAGAGATTCTGAAAGTACTATGGGCCCTGAAAGGGTTTTGTTAGGGTTTAGGGTTTAGGGTCTAAGGTTTAGTTACGTGTATTTAAGGGTAGTTTTTTTGGGCCCTTAATATGGCCCCTTACCGGGTTCAGAAGGGGTTCCCCTTTCAAGGGCCCATACTAAGGGACCATGTAACTACCTTAAGGGACGTACACACCGCAGACTCCAGACTTGTAAAAGTTAGGTTACTGTAGGATGAACAAAAAAAGGAGGCGAACCTAAGACCCTCAGTCTTAAAACCCAACCCTCAGCACAAAGCACTGAAACGTATAAACCAAAGCCCTAAACCCTAAACTCCATAAAGGAAAGCCAAACCCTAAACCCTAAACCCTGAAGCCTAAACCCTAAACCCTAAACCCTAAACCCTAAACCCTAAACCCTAAACCCTAAACCCTAAACCCTAAACCCTAACCCTAAACCCTAAACCCTAAACCCTAAACCCTAAACCCTAAACCCTAAACCCTAAACCCCCGAAGTCTGGGCCCCCAACTCCCCACGCTATCCGAGAAGGACCCAGGAGTCGCTCGGTCGCCGCAAAGGCTGCCACCTCCTGGAGGTATGAAACATGATTATCCCTAAACCCTAAACCCTAAACCCTAAACCCTAAACCCTAAACCCTAAACCCTAAACCTATATACTACTCCAAAAATATAGCATATGACACATGAAGCATGTAAATCGTGTGAATTTGGGTTGGGCCTTGAGGCCTGAGAATGAATGCGAAGGCCCATACTTGGAGGCTCATGGCTACTTACAACTAAAGAGTTGTAAGTACCCTGAATAAGGTTATAACCATGGTTACCCTACTTCTAACCGTACTTATTCTCCTAAGTACTCATGAACCAGCAAGTAACTTAGATCAACCCCCGCACGCACTTAGGGCCTAGGGTTGAAGAGATCGGGCTTGCGTAGGTAGCAAGTACCCGGTCGCCAGTACACTGGGCGTACAGTTCTGACAACAGTATACAAGCATAGGTACGCAAAAGTGTGAGTATATATGCGCATGTATATATATATATATATACATACACATATACGCATACGTATACGTATACGTATACATATACTGCGACAAAAGCATATTTACCTTTGCAGATAATAAGAATACACATACATATACATTCTGATACACATACACAGATACAGATACATATACATATGCATATACATATGCATACACATATACCAAATTGCACGCACATGCGTATAACTAGTTCAGCCGGGCACATCGGGGTCCCCCGCCCCCCCGAGCTGTGCCTGTGACTGTCTGGGGTCCAGCAGAAAGCAGTCCCCCTTCTCTCCAGTCGCCGCCAAGAGCCTAGGCGGAGCCTTAAGAATTAGAACAGGGTTTTTTCTTGGGGGGGGATATTATGATATAATATAAATAAATAAAGAGATAGATAGATATATATATATATATATATGTATATATCTATATATATATATATATATATATATGATATATGTAAAGGGACCGTAAGGGACTACAAAAGGAAGTTATTCCGAGCCCTATATTACGCACAAACCTCTCCCCACTGTGCTGACGTAGGGTTGCGAAGGACTCGGGTTTGGGGGCTTCATGTGTGTAAAGCACCCGCAATGGAGGGTTTAGGGTTTAGGGTTTAGGGTTTAGGGTTTAGGGGTTTAGGGGTTTAGGGGTTTAGGGTTTAGGGTTTAGGGTTTAGGGTTTAGGGTTTAGGGTCGCACTCCACCCCCCCCCCCCCAGTTGTCACCGCTTCCAACTGTCGTTTACCCCACTCACTTGGACCCCAAACCCAGACCTCCAATACCTGAACTGTAAACCCACAGCCCTAAACCCTGAACCCTGAACCCTGAACCCTGAACCCTGAACCCTGAACCCTAAACCCTAAACCCTAAACCCCAAACCCTCAACCCTCAACCCTCAACCCTCAACCCTAAACCCTAAACCCTAAACCCTAAACCCTGAACCCTAAACCCTAAACCCTAAACCTAGGGGCCCGAGCCGGTTTGGCCCGAAGGCCACGTCGGTCAGCGGCTGTCCCAGGTCGAAGGCCTTCTCTTCGCAAAGGCTCAGGATTTAGGGCGTCTTAGGGGGTTGAGGGTTTAGGGTTTAGGGCTAGGGTTTAGGGTTTAGGGTTTAGGGTTTAGGGTTTAGGGTTTAGGGTTTAGGGTTTAGGGTTTAGGGTTTAGGGTTTAGGGCTTTAGGGCTTTAGGGCTTAGGGTTTAGTGGTTTAGGGCTTAGGGTTTAGGGGTTTAGGTGTTTAGGGTTTAGGGTTTTACTAAAACCCAAAATTTAGGGTTTCGGCTCTGCATTTGGGGCTTTGTGTTGTAGGGTTGAGGATTTCGGAATGTAGGGCGCTAGGGCTTTAGGTTTTTTGTCCTTTACAGTTTTAGGGCTTTAGGGCTAGGGTTTCAGGATTTAGGGCTTAGCGTTTTAGGCTTAGGGTTCAGGGTGGTTTCTGGCTTTATGTTTACAGGGTTTAGGGTGGGGTGCACGCTTGGGCGTGGGGTGGGGGAATTCAGACGCATTGATCAGGGTTGAGAGGTCTAGAATTGTTTTCTGTTTGTATCAAGGCCCTTGGGCGGCGGCTTATAACTATGAGGGCTTAAGATTCCCAAGAACCCTTCAAACACAAAACCCAAAACCCAAAACCCTAAACCCCAACCTAAACCCTAAACCCTAAACCCCAAACCCTAAACCCTAAACCCCAAACCCGAAACCCTAAACCCCAAACCCGAAACCCTAAACCCCAAACCCTAAACCCTAAACCCTAAACCCCAAACCCTAAACCCCAAACCCCAACTCCTGAACCCCACGCCGAAGGCCTGCTGCATGGAACCCATCTCCACATCCCACAAGGCACAGATGCCGTAGACGTCGCATGACCTGGGCTTCGGGTTCTAGGATTTTCGGGTTTCTAGGGAACCCCAAAAAAGGGGAAAAAAGGGGTCCCCAGGTTTCTTGGGGTTTCTAGGGTTTTTAGGGTTTCTAGGGCTTTTAGGGCTTTAACTCTTCAGGGCTGTAGAAGTTCAGGGTTTAGGGTTTTAGGGCTTCTAGGGTTTCTATATAGGGCTTTAAGTTTTCAGGGCTTAAGGAGTTCAGGGTTTAGGGTTTTAGCGTTTTAAGGCTTTAGGTTTAGCATTTTGGGGCTGTAGGGTTGTAGGGCTTTAAGGTTTTAGGGCTTCAGGGTTTTGGGGCTTCAGGGTTTCAGGGTTTTGGGGCTTTAGGGTTTAGGCTTTAGGGTTTTAGTGTTTAGGGTGTTAGGGTTGCGAGTTGAGGGCTTTAGGGTGTAGGTTTTGGGGTTTAGGGGTTTACCTGCATGCCGTATACACCCCAGAAGCGACCCTATAAAGGGCCTTTTTGAGGGATTCTGGGATGTCATATCCTGGCATTGGTTTGAGAGAGCCTTTTGACTAGTGAACTCCATGTCCTGGTCGCAGAGCCTTCAGAGGGCCCTTACTTTCGTTGACCCCTTAGACTCCAGGGGTTTAGGGTTTAGGGACTAGGGTTTAGGGTTTAGGGTTAGTTCTAGAACTCGGTGTATACTGACAGTATACACCGTAAGGCGTAATCAGTAGGTTCCCTCACCCTTATCGTGTCCCCAGGGTCAAGCACAAGCACTGCGCCTGCCACCTACAGGGTCCAAAACCCAAAACCCAAAACCCAAAACCCAAAACCCAAATCCCAAAACCCAAACCCTAAACCCTAAACCCTAAACCCTAAACTCTAAACCCTAAACCCTAAACCCTAAACCCTAAACCCTAAACCCTAAACCTAAACCCTAAACCCTAAACCCTAAACCCTAAACCCTAAACCCTAAACCCTAAACCCTAAACCCTAAACCCTAAACCCTAAACCCTAAACCCCAGGGATCTGGTGTCGAGGGCGGGACGCCATCTGTGCTCCAGTGGATGCAGTGCTGATTGGCCTGCTCTCTGGGCTTTGGGCATCGCTCCTCTTAGAGCTACTCAGACATCGATAACAAGAAGAACCAGGACTAAGTAGGCACTAGAAGTAAGGGCAAAGTCGAACCATGAACCGAGTCGCACGAACATCGTTCAAAAAAGCCCGAGATAAACCCAAAACCCTAAACGTTAAGCCCAAACCCTAAACCATCACCCCCTCAACCACCCCCTCAACCCCAATATCACTCTCCCTGGCTGGTTCTCTGTGGGGAATGCGGGAAGGAGGCACCCTTTGAAGTCTAAAGGGTGCATATAGGGCCCCTACTTCCCCGATTCCCTACCAAGAACCCGGGGGACTTCCGTGAGGCTCTGGCGACTCAGATGAGTCCACTGAGGTTATCGGAGTGCAACGTCCCTGGCGCGGCCAGGTTGTTTGGAGGTTTTAGGGGGGCTTCGGGTTTTCTGAAAGGAGCCGCTGACGCAGTGCTACATATGAGGATGTGGAAGGCTTTCTTCCCCGAATTGAGTACAGTATCCAAGCCTCTGAAACCCCGATGTTTTTGACAAGTCCTGAAGCTTGAGTGGCCAATTCTGACAGGACCGCTTGCGGCATCTCAGCCCAAACCCCTGCCTTTACACTGAGATCCACAAGCTTACGTAGGGTTTAGGGTTTAGGGTCCAAAAGTCACTTGAGAACCTCTTGGACCTTTGTGAGGCTGTTTATGCAGCATTAAGGTATGCGGGGCTCTGCCCGAAAAAAAACACCCTAACCCCTAAACCCCGAACGAATGCGCCCAGCCAGCATCACGCCGGAGTTGCCCCCTTTTTTCTCTCATCCAAGCAACGCTGGATTGCCTTTCTTCGGCGCTCGACTCAACAGTTCCGGACCCAAACAAGCCATGTTACGAGGCTAACCCTAAACCCTAAACCCTAAACCCCAAACCCTAAACCCTAAACCCTAAACACTAAACCTAAACCCTAAACCCTAAACCGCTTCAAGAACCCAAAGTTTGGGGCAGCTTCCTGGAGTCCCTTTTTGGGATCTCTGTTTTAAAGGGTGCCGCCTTATCATGGGTACCACCCCCAAAATAAGGGGACCATAAACTACCCCACATCGGGGTTTCCCGAAATTCGGGGCACCTTATTGAGGTCCTTAAACCCTGCTATTTGGGATCTAAATAAGAGGTCAATTATTGTCGTAAACCACCCCACATAGCAAGTTCGCTTGCGAAACCCTAAACCCTAAACCCCAACCCCTAAACCCTACACCCTAAGCCGCAAACCCTAAACCCTAAACCCTAAACCCTAAACCCTAAACCCCCCAAAGCAAGTTCGCAAAAAAAAACAGCTTCTCATCTCCTGCCTGCGGATTGGACTCATGGCGAAGAAGCCGGCACAGTTCGCCGTCCGCTCTCCACACCTTCTCAGAAGATGACTTGGGGTTTAGGGTTTAGGGTTTAGGGTTTAGGGTTTAGGGTTTAGGGTTTAGGGTTTAGGGTTTAGGGTTTAGGGGGTTTACGAAACTAGGGGATCTCAAAAGCAGAGCCCCAAATAGTAGGATTCCCTTAGAATCTAAGGACCCCAATAAGGTACCCCTAGTTTCGGAAACGAGCACCTCGTTTTCTCGTCATTTTTGGCCATGACGAAGATTTAGTGTTTAGGGCTTGGGGTTCGGGTTAGGGGTCAGGGGGGGGGGGGGGTTGGGGGGGGTTCAGGTGTTGTTAAGTTAAGGTATTAAGGTACTTGGAACTGGGAATCAAAATGCCGCACACACACTGCATGCTTGCCCTGCCTTGACAAGAAAGGTCAACCCACAAGGGAAAGAAAGGACCTGCGAGATCCACCCCAGCGACTTTCTATTACTTCTGGTTTAGGTTTTAGGTTCCAGAGAACCCTAAACCCTAAACCCTAAACCCTAAACCCTAAACCCTAAACCCTAAACCCTAAACCCTAAACCCTAAACCCTAAACCCGAATCCATAACCCAGCTAACATGCTGGCCACGGATACTCAAAAAAGCCGGAGCAGCGAGTTTAGGGTTTAGGGTTTAGGGTTTAGGGATTAGGGTTTAGGATTTAGGGTTTAGGGTTTAGGATTAGGGTTTAGGGTTTAGGGTCTAGGGGTCCACTTTGCGCTCCGTACCCATCTTCCTGCTATACTCCATACTCTAAACCATGTCTCGTCCAAGCTGGAAAGTATACGAGCTAGAAACCTTTAACTTCCTTGCCCATGGCCTTTTCAGCAAGTGCCCAAAACCCTAAACCCTAAACCCTAAACCCTAAACCCTAATCCCTAAACCCTACTTTTCAGCAAGTGAAGTGAAGCGGTCGGTTCCATGGCGTGCTTGGCAAGCCGGCATCGGTGACACCCACAGAGAGTCAGGCCTCTGAGCTGTAGCGAGGCCTTCACAGGTACTCTAGACCCAAGAGTAACCTATCGCAATGGTTTAGGGTTTAGGCTTTAGGGCTTAGGGTTTAGGGTTTAGGATTTAGGATTTAGGGTTTGATTGTTCACCCTTTTTGGCTTTAAGGGGCTTAGGAGGGAGCCTGAACACTGGGTCCTTGTAGTTAGCTCCTGTTGGATGGGTAGGCTGGGGTTCCCCAGGCAAGGGTTCAACAACATGGCGTGAAACAGCAAAACTACCCCGAAAGAGCCCCCAGCTCCCTTAGGGAGGAGATGCCCGAACAGTTGTCTTCAAAGTGCCAATCACGACGGGCAGTTGCTCTCGCCCATGCTGCGCCAGCTTTCTGATGGCCTGCAAGAGATCCTTGACTTCCTCTCCGTCGCACGCTGCCGTTTAGGGCTTAGGGTTTAGTTTCGGAAGCTAGTAAGGGAGTAGCGGGTTTAGGGTTCAGGGTTTAGGGGTGAGCTTTCTCTCACTCTCCCAAGACACACAGATGCACATGTAGATGTGTACGTTTATGTACGCACGTATCTACATGCATGAAAGACATCTCCGCTTCGCAGGCCAGCTCCACTTGGCGAGCGTAAGCTCTAAACGCTGATGAAGAAACCAACTAATACCAAAAAAGACTAAACTCCTTAGCAGGACTTCTTTTAGCAAACACGAAATATCTGCGAACTCCGGTGCACGCCCAAAACAAAGCTGAAACCCTGGAAACCACCCAAACCAGGCAGGCACTGCAAACGGAAAGTGAGAAGCAACAACAATGCCTTGGACGACACATTCAACCCTAAACCTTACACCCTAACCCTAATTAAACCCTAAACCCTTGAGAAGACAAGATGGCACAAAGTTTCAGTTTTCTTCTACACGTCC
The DNA here is from genome assembly GCA_905221605.1 of Symbiodinium natans. Classification (NCBI taxonomy): domain Eukaryota; class Dinophyceae; order Suessiales; family Symbiodiniaceae; genus Symbiodinium; species Symbiodinium natans. The sequence goes on from CAJNDS010000339.1 coordinate 137,677, forward strand.
GCTGCGTGCTCAGGGGGCCATGCTTTGCTCAGGCGAGTGAGGTCTACCGCTCAGAATCCCTAAACCCTAAACCCTAAACCCTAAACCCTAAACCCCTAAACCGTTGATCTTTCAGGGTTCGGGGGTTGAAGACTTCTTCGGGAATTTACTAGGTTTGGAGTTTACTTTACGGTCTGTTCCAAAGTCTATTCGTCTAAAGACATGGCTTCTGGGGTTTCGTGTTTAGGAGTCTGTGGGTTTTGGGTTTTGGGTTTAGGGTTTAGGGTTCACCTACTTGTCCAATAACCAAGGGGGGAAAAGGTGAAACTTTATGATTCCTACTAAATACGGAAGCCCAAAACATCTATAAAGTTCGGCTGTTGGAGAAGTAAGCCTAAACCGGCCCGTACCCGAAACCCGGTCCAGACCCCCCAATGTTTCAGGTTTCTAGGTTCTGGGTTTTTGGGTTTTTCGGACACCCCCACACAAAACCTTTAAACCAAACCCGTCCTGGTGGTAAACCTGGAGCTTTGCATTCAAGGAGAGGTGCAGGCCATCGACGAAGTTCGTTACCTGGGCAGACGGGGGTGGGTGGGTGTAGCTACTCTTGTATAAGGGCTAGGGGTTGAAGGAACACTAAACCCTAAACCGGTCAACTAGGTGTTCAAGGCTACGGGAGAAGGCTTCATGGCGCCGTGTCTTGCCATAAATGGAAGGTACGCCCCGCAAGTACCCCAAGTCAACCATGTAGTACGGTCTAGGGCGTGGCTACACTCCGTTGGCATCCCCACCCCATGGAACAGCTTCCTGCAAGGCTCCTCATGGTGAGAACCCTCAAGAGACGGAACAACCCAGCCGCACTGTGTAGAAGATACTACAGCCTACGCTCTTCATCAACAAGATTGCCGTTGAGGGTCCTTGCTCGCATCGGACTTCTCGTCCGAGCCCATGCTTGTGATGCGGGCGGCCAAAGTGACGCTAACCTATACTCCGCTCAGAAAAACAAGCAAACATAAAAAAAATAAAGTAAGCCTAAATAGCTTAATGTGAAAGACGCCACGAGCCCAAAACCAGAAAACGCCGCCAGCCGTATAAGGACCGCAGAGCAACGTTTGAAATGGCATCACGCACGCGGTGCAGATCTTTGCGCACCTCATCCTGCGAAGACTGCACAGCTTGCAGCACGGTTGTGAAGCCAATGTCGAACTGCCTGTCTCCGATGCTCTTGCCTGGGTTGTCCAGTAAACTGGGGGAAGTTCAAGGTTAACCTTTGGGCTTTTTGGGGGATTAGAATACCCCAAAGAGGTTAAAGGTTGCCGACTCTACTACCAAGTTGCCCAGATCTGTGACCTTCGATTCGAGGTGCTGGACCAGCGAAGCACACTCGGCATGGCATGTCTGGCTTTGTATTGCGTGCAGCACCTTGCCCAAGTCCACGCTGTGTTTGGCATTTACCTGGGGGGGTCTGAATTAGGGGTCCCTTATTGGGGCCCTTATGATACTTTAATGGAATCCTACTATTTGGTTGTTTTTGTTTGTTATAAGGGGTCCCTTATTTTCGTCAAATTCCCGCCTCGTGAATTGCCGCCAATGCTGTTTCGACTGACAGCTGCTTGTCTTTGATATCTGCCAGCACTGCAGAGCTATAGGTGTCAGACCTTTCCTGACAGATGGCGACCAGAGCTTGCTGATTGGCTTGCATGACGCCGAGGAGAGCAGAATGGTGATCGCTAGATTTCGACTCGATGCTCGACTGTGCACTTTGAATGAGATCAAGAACAGGCTTCCTGTCATCGTGAAGAACCCTCAGCGTGGTTTTTACTTCTGTAACAGCTTTCAAGAGCTCCGAAACGTCTACGCCAACCTTTGGAAGGATCACGTTCAACTTGGTCTCAATCTCAACCAGTCGAACGTCATGTTCGCTCTTCTGATCACGAATGGCGCGCAGCACCTCTGGCCAAGCCGACTCAGACCTGGCCAGGACAAGGGCTGTCAGAGCGGCGCTGATCTCTGCTAATGCTTTGGGAACGTCATGGCCCCGCATCGCATCGCAAGTGGCTTGTGCCTTTCGGTCCAGAACTTCGATGACTGTGGCACGCACCTCCGCCACGATCCTGGGAGCATCAATAGCCGATTTCACCTCCTCTGGGTCAATGCCAGGCTTCATGTCCTGCGAGAAAGCTGTCCGCACGGCCGAAATCTCCCCGAAGATTCTGGCCAGCATGGCCTTCATCTCTGTCAGCGTCGACACGCATTTCTTCTCAAGCGCGTCTTCGACCACGCCTGACAACTCCATGCTGCGCTTCTTGTCCTCGACGAAAGACGTCTGCATAGCCCTGACCTCACCCAAGATAACGTGAATGGCCCTCAACTCCTCTGGCATATCCACGCAGGGCTTCTTGTCATCTCGGATGGCAACTAACGTTTTCGTCATCTCCGCCAAAGTCGCCGCAATGGCGTCCACGCCATGCTTCTTCCTGTCTTCGAGGATGCCTGTGAGTGCGGCCTTCATCTCTGTCAGCGTCGACACGCATTTCTTCTCAAGCGCGTCTTCGACCACGCCTGACAACTCCATGCTGCGCTTCTTGTCCTCGACGAAAGACGTCTGCATAGCCCTGACCTCACCCAAGATAACGTGAATGGCCCTCAACTCCTCTGGCATATCCACGCAGGGCTTCTTGTCATCTCGGATGGCAACTAACGTTTTCATCATCTCCGCCAAAGTCGCCGCAATGACGACCACGCCATGCTTCCTGTCTTCGAGGATGCCGGTGAGTGTGGCCTTCATCTCTGTCAGCGCCGGCATACACTTCTTCTCGAGCGCCGAGTCAACTACATCTGACGAAAACATGCCAAGCTTTTTCTCATCTTGAGCAGTATTTAACATGCTCGTAGTCTCTTTGAAAGTCGTTGTGATGCGTTGTTCGCACTTTTCAGGAAGGACTTTCACCAACTCCAGAATGTCCACGACAAGCTTCCTGTCTTCGAGGATGCTGGTGAGTGTGGCCTTCATCTCTGTCAGCGTCGACACGCATTTCTTATCAAGCGCGTCTTCGACCACGCCTGACAACTCCATGCTGCGCTTCTTGTCCTCGACGAAAGACGTCTGCATAGCCCTGACCTCACCCAAGATAACGTGAATGGCCCTCAACTCCTCTGGCATATCCACGCAGGGCTTCTTGTCATCTCGGATGGCAACTAACGTTTTCGTCATCTCCGCCAAAGCCGCCGCAATGACGTCCACGCCATGCTTCCTGTCTTCGAGGATGCCGGTGAGTGTGGCCTTCATCTCTGTCAGCGTCGACACGCATTTCTTCTCAAGCGCGTCTTCGACCACGCCTGACAACTCCATGCTGCGCTTCTTGTCCTCGACGAAAGACGTCTGCATAGCCCTGACCTCACCCAAGATAACGTGAATGGCCCTCAACTCTGGCATATCCACGCAGGGCTTCTTGTCATCTCGGATGGCAACTAACGTTTTCATCATCTCCGCCAAAGTCGCCGCAATGACGACCACGCCATGCTTCCTGTCTTCGAGGATGCCGGTGAGTGTGGCCTTCATCTCTGTCAGCGTCGACACGCATTTCTTCTCAAGCGCGTCTTCGACCACGCCTGACAACTCCATGCTGCGCTTCTTGTCCTCGACGAAAGACGTCTGCATAGCCCTGACCTCATCCAAGATAGCGTGAATGGCCTTCAGCTCCTCTGGCATATCCACGCCGGGCTTCTTGTCATCACGCACGGCAGCCCGTACCTCTGCGCATATTCTGGGTAGATCAATGGCTTTCACCACCTCCGACAAGTCCAGCGTAGGCTTGTGGCCGTCAAATACAGTCTTCATTGTCTTCGTCGTTTCCCGAATCTCTGCTAGAACAGTTGGGATGTCATGAGCGTGCTTTTCATCACGAAGTGCTTCCACCACCTCCAACATCGTTTCTACCTTCACGTGCAATGCGTCCACTTGAACCTGCAAAGGGTCGATCCGTGTGTGCAACTCTGGCGGGCTGGAAAGGCCTGGCTCCACCGGGCCTGGGCCTGGGCCTGGGCCTGGGCCTGGGCCTGGGCCTGGGCCTGGGCCTGGGCCTGAGTCTGGCACCACCGGCAGCGCTGGCACCACTGGCATCGCTGGGCCTGGGTCCGGTGGGTCCGGGCCTGGGCCTGATGGGCCTGGCGGCACTGGATGGAACTCCTGAATGGCCTTGATTATCGAGATTTCGGTCTTCCGCAGCATGTCTGCCATCATGTCTGCCATCACGCACTGCAATGTCTCCAAGCTGTAGTGGCAACGCCCACAGGTCGCCTTGCCCAGATCCTCCACGTCCGGACACTTCTCACTGCCAAGATGTCCAAATGGTGTCTGGAAGGTATCCTAGGATGACCTTTAAAACCCTGTTAAAAAATATTCCTGAGCATGATCCTCCTAATACCAATAAGGGAATAATGGGAAACATATCCCCAATCCTACCTAGTATCAATCTTCTGCCAGTTGTGGCGGCCACGATTGAGTTTGGACACATCCAAAGTGCGGAATTGCGCGAGTGAGCGGAACGTTGATGAACACCCCATGCTGTAGGGTGACGACTTGGCCAAGCCTGCTGGAATGCTGGAATGGGACAAGTTCGGTAATTATTTGGGGCGGGGTTTCCGAAATTAAAGGGGTGGGGGTACCTTATTGGGAGTCCTTATTATCAGGGAATCCTTCTCTTTGGGGATCTAGATAAACTCCCATGTTGCGGGCTTGCCGAGGGCCGAGCTCTGGAATACAGTGTGGTAGGAGTAGATGATCCCTGAAGCTAATGAAGTTCTAAAGCCTGGCATTTCCAAAATGAATCAAAACAAATCTGCTGAGGCCATGGCGCTTGTCACAAAACCCGAAGATTAGTTCTTGCTACTTTGCCCCCCCACTCGTCAAAAGGTTCTACCCAGGCCAAGAAACTTTCACGGATGGCATGCTTCGCTATGCCTTAGTTGTCCAGTACCTAGAAAAACTAAAGGTTAACCTCTGCTACAAGGGGGTTATATTACCCCAAAAAGGTTAAAAGGCTACCTACTCTACTACCCTAAACCCTATAAACCCTAAACCCTAAACCCTAAACCCTAAACCCTAAACCCTAAACCCTAAACCCTAAACCCTAAACCCTAAACCCTAAACCCTAAACCCGAGTTAAAGGTCACATACTCTACTACTCCGAGATGCCTTCGGCGTGCTTGACGAGGCCTTCCTGGATCCCGTGCTTCAGCGGGTCGAGCTCATTGTACTTCGAGGCAGGGCCGAAGATCCGGAACTCTCCTGAAGTAGGGTTTAGGGTTTAGGGTTTAGGGTTTAGGGTTTAGGGTTTAGGGTTTAGGGTTTAGGGTTTAGGGTTTAGGGTTTAGGGCAAGTTTCAACAAAGTCCAAGAGAGCAGCTGTTGATGTGGAAATGCTGCTGCAAGTCTTAGGGCGTGGGGTTCACGATGTCAAGCTTGCAAGAAAGCTTGCGGAACCAGGGGAGCCCGCGTGAAGGCCATACCCGAGTGCAGAGCGGATGAAAGATCTACAAACAACCCCCACAACCCTGAATAAAAAATCGACCATAGAAACCGCCCTAAACCCTAACCCCTGAAACATGACGATACCCCGACCAGCCCGAGCAATTTGACCTCGAAGCCATCGACGAAATAGTCAGAGATATCAAACCCCAACCCCTAAACCCTAAATCCTTAACCCTAACGGGGGTTTCGGGTTGAGGGCTCAGGGAAAGCTTCATAGCCTCAACCCTATACTTCCTAGACTCTGAACATTGAGTCCTAAACCCTAAACCCTAAACCCTAAACCCTAAACCCTAAACCCTAAACCCTAAACCCTAAACCCTAAACCCTAAACCCTAAACCCTTTTGAGACTCGGATGCCTGGGCCTGCTGCAACTGCTCCAGGGTCCGGTGGTGGGCTGCTGCAGCCGTGATGAATCCTTCAGTCTTGAAGGCTCTCGCGCACGTAGGGTCTAGGGTTTAGCGTTTAGGGTTTGGGGTTTAGGGTTTAGGGTTTGGGGTTTAGGGTTTAGGGTTTGGGGTTTCGGGTTTGGGCTTAGGATTTATTAGGGTTTAGGGTTAGGGTAACGTTAAGGGGTACAAAGAGGGACCCCTGGAAGAGACCCTTAATCTTATTTCCCTATGTATATTTATGTAGAAATAGAAAACAAACATATAAATACACACCTAACACCTAACCCCTATATACCTGGAAAGTAGCCCCTAAATAACTCCCAAATGACGCCGAAACCTTATAAGTGTCCCTTAGTCACATGCGATGGGCTACAGCTTGCGTTTGTGCCTTCAACACCTTCAGCAACCCGGTGCCGATGCACATTGTACCTTTTGTGAGCTTCTTTGTCCCCTCAAGTGCCTAGAGGGTCCCTGTCAGGGACCTCAAGGGGGTTGTTCCTAAGGCATATCGGGAGTGCATACGGTATGCAAAGGGGGTTTTGTCGGGGAATAAGATCAAGGGTCGCTTCTAGGGGTGCCTCCTGATACCCCGTAATCCCCCTAGATGGAGGAGGCATTCCCTACTCAGAATTAGGGCCCTAAATGTACCCGTTAAGGGAGTATATAGGGTACCTCATTCCCAAAGAACCAGCCAGCCTAAGTCGAGAGTCTCCCGGGCACCATGCGCAGAGGCTGGCCTCTGTTTGCCGGAGGGCCGAGGCATCATGTCAGTCTGCGGAGCCTCACTGCCACGGCAGCCGCGGATGGCAAAGCGAGGGCGGCCCTAAACCCTAGCCCTAAACCCTAAACCCTAAACCCTAAACCCGAAACCCTAAACCCTATAAATTAATAAACCCTAAACCCTAAACTTACCCACCTGCAGCATGCTGCAGAGCCTGAATGAGCTGCGCAGGTTCTGGCTACAAGCTGCTCCAGCGTAGCATGCACTGGCAGGGCTCAGAAGAGCTCAGAAGGCCGACTGAGAGCGCCGGATGGCTGGTGGGCCAAGTACCGGCGATACAGGGTTTAGTAATCTATAGGGTTTAGGGTTTAGGAATTTATAGGGTTTAGGGTTTAGGGTTTAGGGTTTAGGGTTTAGGGTTTAGGGCTAGAGTTTAGGGCCGCCTACGACAGCCTAGGCCTAAGCGCTCCAACCCGTCAGGCGGTTGCTGCAGCGCATGTGGTGGACTGCAGTGGCCAGCATAAATATCCTTCCCCCGGCCCTGGCAGCTGTATCTGCTGTCTAACTTGTTAAATCAACGTTACCCTTCACTTTCAAACTCTGACGGAGAACGTAAACACCCTAAACCCTAACCCCTACACCCTAATGAAACCCTAAACCCTAACCCCCCCCCCCCCCTAAACACAGAGCTTGAAAGAGACTGCATGGCGGACACGCAGGTAGTCGCCGCTCGTCGCGAGCAGCTCACGTGAGCTGCCGCCCCCCAGCCAGCGCACCCTGTTGCCAGGGTTCAGGGTTTAGGGTTTAGGGTTTTGGGTTAGGGTTTAGGTTATTTTAGGTTTAGGGGTTTATAGGGTCTATAGGGTTTAGGGTCGGGTTTCAGAGGTTCAGGTCAGGTTTATTCGTAGTGGTTTTTAGAGTTTAGGATTTTAGGGTTTAGGGTTTAGAGTTTGGAGTTTTGGTTTCGGGGGGGGGGGGGGGGGGGGGGGGGGGGGGGGGGTGTTCGCGGTTTGCGTGCTTAGGGTTTGGGGGCTTGTCAGGGCTTCGGATTGTTTAGGGCTTAGGGTTCCGGGCTGAGGGTTTGGGGCTTGGGGTTTGACTGTTTCAGAGTAGCACCAAGTACAACACATACACACATTTGGGGTTTGCATGTTGGTGCTCTTGGGGCTTTGTGTTGTTCTTGTGTATTACAGTTTAGGTAGGGTTCAGGGCAACTCCCCACGGCAACAGCATGGTGTCTCTGCCTCAACCAGGTCCTTGCAGATTGGAACTCTGCACCGTGTTCCTACAGCACTTCCCCCACGCCCCAGCTTGTGTTGGGGTGTAAGGTTCAAGGCTCAAAGGCCCCGTAATGATTTCCATAAGTCCACGGGGGTTTAATATGGGGCTGCGCAGGAGCTTTCGTCATAGGGGGTATACAGCCTATGCTGTCCGGAGCGCGCCCCAGAAAAATGGCTGGTGCGAAACCCTGCAGTAAGCGAACAGCTTACCCCTTGAAGTAGCCTAAACCCTAAACCTTAAACCCTAAACCATGCTAAGACCCTGAGCCCCACCTCGTCGGAGGGTAGTAGTGTGGGAGGCGCATGGCGCTGCGGACTTCCTCGGACGCCAGAAAAAAAACTGTCGCAACCCACCACCTACAAAGATAGAGCGAGGCCTAGGGAGGTCTGGGGTTTAGGGTTTAGGGTTCAGGGAACTCGTGCCGAGATGAAGGTAGATGAACTCGTAGCCGGATGGGGCCTTATTTTCAAAAACACAGAGAGGCCCGGAGACAGTCACCATCTTCAGAGCTAAACCCTAAACCCTAAACCCTAAACCCTAAACCCTAAACCCTAAACCCTAAACCCTAAACCCTAAACCCTAAACCCTAAGCCCTAAACCCTAAACCCCAGAAATCTGGGGTGGCGGCTGTGCGGCCCTCGATGCCAATGGCCAGGACCTCCACAAAATTGGCTGCCTCCAGCTCGACTCAAGGCTCTACTTGGGGGTTCATGGTACTTATTAACCAATTATAACTGTACTTGTAACTGTACTTCTAAGCCCCTGAAGTGCCCTCATATGGTTATAAGTACAGCTATAAGTACAGTTATAATTGGTTAATAAGTAGCATGAACCTCCAAGCACTTGGAGGTTCATGGGTTACTTCTAGGTAGGGTTATAGGTGTGGTAACTACTGTACAGATATACTTAACTTTCAGGGTAATTACAACCCGACTTATAACTACCATGAGGTTTCAAGATAGGGATTAGGGTTCTGTAGGGCTACATACATGGTGGCCACATAGCCCTACTCATGTGTACCTTGTAGAGGTGCACTGGCTGCCATACCGCAAACTTTCGAGTGTACTGGTGCCACGATCACCGGGAGGATGCTATCATGCGTACGTAAATACAACATTACCTACAAGATATTGTGCATCTTATGTACAAGGGTCAGATTTTCTATGGGGATCCACGAGAGAGCCATGCCTCTGTGCTGCTTAGTCTTCATACCTACTGCATGTCAGGCGCCTGCCTCCTCGAGAAATTGCTCACTTGCCCTCAACACAGGGTCATATAGATAAAGCCTCTTCTCTATCGGCCCTAACATTCAACATCGTCGACTCAAATACAAAATATGACCCAAGTTCAATATTGGAGAGGGGGCCGGGCATTGTAGATTTGTTGCATGCGTGCCACCTGGTAGCCCAGTAACCATACTGGAACAAGGGTACGGCCCAGGAGTGTGTTAAGAGATTTTATTAATTAAGAAATCTGGACCTGGACCGGCCACACATTTTAAAATCCAGGGCCTCGCGGGCTCGCCCCAAAAAATTCCGCCGAGGAAGTATTAAGTAACGTTCTCTGTCATATTTACCAAGAACCCAAGAAACTGCAAGCCTCAAACCCTCTAATCCCTTAAGCCCCGTAGTCTCAACCTAAAGCCTCTGGGAAGAGGCCCGGCACAAAAAGTCACCTTTTTTGAGGTGTTTCAGGCCGGAAAGGCCCAAAACAGGTGACTTTTTGTGCCGGGCTCTTGCGGGGAAGAGGGCCGGCACAAAAAGTCACCTTTTTTGAGGTGTTTCAGGCCGGAAAGGCCCAAAAAAGGTGACTTTTTGTGCCGGGCTCTTGCCCTTTTTTGAGGTGTTTGAGGCCGGAAGGTGACTTTTTGTGCCGGGCTCATGCGGGGAAGAGGCCCGGCACAAAAAGTCACCTTTTTTGAGGTGCTTGGAGCCGGAAAGGCCCAAAAAAGGTGACTTTTTGTGCCGGGCTCTTGTGGGGATGCCGGGCTCTTGCGGGGAAGCCTTTAAGGGCTCAGGGCTCAGGGCTCAGGGCTCAGGGCTTAGGAACTGGTCCGGAAGAAGCACCTTTAGCTGCGGAGGGTAGAGTTTTTTAGGTTTCATTAGCCGAGTGGCATAAGGCGCAGCTCTTATAACCGAAAGGTTGCCAGTTCAAACCCCCCTCCGGCGCCTTAGGGCTTAGGGCTTAGGGGAAGAGGCCCGGCACAAAAAGTCACCTTTTTTGAGGTGTTTCAGGCCGGAAAGGCCAAAAAAAGGTGACTTTTTGTGCCGGGCTCTTGCGGGGAAGAGGCCCGGCACAAAAAGTCACCTTTTTTGAGGTGTTTCAGGCCGGAAAGGCCCAAAAAAGGTGACTTTTTGTGCCGGGCTCTTGCGGGGAAGAGGCCCGGCACAAAAAGTCACCTTTTTTGAGGTGTTTCAGGCCGGAAAGGCCCAAAAAAGGTGACTTTTTGTGCCGGGCTCTTGCGGGGAAGAGGCCCGGCACAAAAAGTCACCTTTCTTGAGGTGTTTCAGGCCGGAAAGGCCCAAAAAAGGTGACTTTTTGTGCCGGGCTCTTGCGGGGAAGAGGCCCGGCACAAAAAGTCACCTTTTTTGAGGTGTTTGAGGCCGGAAGGTGACTTTTTGCGGGGAAGAGGCCCGGCACAAAAAGTCACCTTTTTTGAGGTGCTTGGGGCCGGAAAGGCCCAAAAAAGGTGACTTTTTGTGCCGGGCTCTTGCGGGGATGCCGGGCTCTTGCGGGGAAGCCTTTAAGGGCTCACGGCTCAGGGCTCAGGGCTCAGGGCTCAGGGCTCAGGGCTCAGGGCTCAGGGCTCAGGGCTTAGGAACTGGTCCGGGAGAAGCACCTTTAGCTGCGGAGGGCAGAGGTTTTTAGGTTTCATTAGCCGAGTGGCATAAGGCGCAGCTCTTATAGCCGAAAGGTTGCCAGTTCAAACCCCCCTCCTGCGCCTTAGGGCTTAGGGCTTAGGGGAAGAGGCCCGGCACAAAAAGTCACCTTTTTTGAGGTGTTTCAGGCCGGAAAGGCCCAAAAAAGGTGACTTTTTGTGCCGGGCTCTTGTGGGGAAGAGGCCCGGCACAAAAAGTCACCTTTTTTGAGGTGTTTCAGGCGGGCTCAGGGCTTAGGGCTTAGGGCTTAGGGGAAGAGGCCCGGCACAACATTTCACCTTTTTTGAGGTGTTTCAAGCCGGAAAGGCCCAAAAAAGGTGACTTTTTGTGCCGGGCCTCTTCCCCGCGTTTAGGGTTTAGGGTTTAGGGTTTAGAGCTTAGAGCACACCGAAAAGCTCTACACTGGTGAGGAGTTACATGTTCCCCAACTCTGTCCCTATACTCACCTCTAATCAACCCTCGAATAAGAAATATATTTCAGGGTCTGGTTCAAACCTAACTTTCTTATTTCCATTTGGGGTTTTAAGAAATTTCGAAACCCTGGCTGAAAAAGGCAGATTTCGTGTTAGAAGCCTCAGCCGTAGCCTTTTTGGGGTTGGTTACATTCTAAGGGAGCCCAGTGCCACAAAAATACGGGGGCAAGAGGGTACCACTGGGCTGCCAAGGCCACCGACACCCCGAGACCATGAACCTTACCTTACTTCTCCAGTAACCAAGGGGAAAAAAAGGCTAAACTTTATGATTCCTACTAAATAAGGACACCCAAAAAGTTTAAAGTTCAACTATTGGCTGAGTAAGTTACACACGCATGGCCTCTGGGATGAAAGAGCTGCATGCGATCAGCAACTGGCTCGAATCCGCATTGGACCTCACCGCCTCCGGGCATTTCCATGCAGATGTTGCTTCAGGTCCAGGACTCATGTGATTCAACGACTCTTGGCAACACACGGCTTGGGGCTTCTGATTTCTGGGGGCCTGAGAGGGTGGACATGTGCAGACTTCAGGCTGCAGGGTTCCTGGGATCATCCCGCGAAAGCTCCTCCTGGGATCCTGGCCATGTCGTGCACTGCATAATCCAGCTCTCGCGGGCCCCATACCTGAAGGACCCGAGTGCTTCTTTGACGCGTTTTTTCGACATGTGCCCACTGCTGGGATACGCTCAGCCGCTAAGTGGCCACAGACCCCCTCCACTTCTTGGTCTAGGAACCGAAATTTATATGTAAATATAAATAAAAATATTAACAATAATAATAATAATAATAATAATAATAATAATAATAATAATAATAATAATAATAATAATAATAATAATAATAATAATAATAATAATATATATATATGCATACACACCACACACACATATATATATATATACAGACAAATAAAAACAATTAAATGAATGAATAAATAAATAATTATAAATCTATATATATATATATATATTCGGAGGTACACATTCAGGGCTACACCTGTTTGGCCAGACGCATTTGGCGAGGGGTCCCTGAGCTGGAACGCATGCACACGGGAAACAACACACCAGAACGCACACACACAGGCACACCCTAAACCCTAAACCCTAAACCCTAAACCCTAAACCCTAAACCCTAAACCCTAAACCACAGGCCGGGCGAACCGCCAACGAAGGCTCCGCCATGGCGGAGCCGACTCAGGATGCGAGGGGCCGCTGGGCCGAAACAGCGAGAAGGGAGGGGGGGCTTGGGGTTTAGGGGTGTAGGGTTCAGGGTTTCTGGTTCGGGGTTCAAGGCTAGGGTTTAGGGTTTAGGGTTTAGGGTTTTAGGGTTTGGGGTTTGGGGTTTAGGGCTAGGGTTTAGGGTTTAGGGTTGGGGTTTAGGGTTTGGGGTTTGGGGTTTAGGGCTAGGGTTTTAGGGTTTAGGGTTTGGGGTTTAGGGCTAGGGTTTAGGGTTTAGGGTTTAGGGTTTTAGGGTTTTAGTGTTTAGGGTTTGGGGTTTAGGCTAGGGTTTGGGGGCTAGGGCTTATTGTTTAGGGGCTTAGAGCTCCGCCATTTTGGCTTCGTTGTGAGGGGCGGCATAGGATTGGGGTTCTGGGTTTGCAGTTTCCAGGGGCTTTTGGATTGCACACGCCGGTCGTAGAGCTTCCCTGGAGGAACCTGCTACCTGCAAGAAGGCAAGACTACGGTACCCAACAGTCAGGGAACGTGTCCCTTTCTCTATACTGTCCTCGGAAACCTAGCAAAATGAAACTTTGAGTTGTTTCTTAAGAATTAAAGTGGCTAACAATCAAAGTTATTTCCAAGTATCCCCAAGTTCTAAGGATAGAGGCAGGGTTGAGAAAGGCCAGGCCTCGGGTGCTGTTGAGTTTCCCGGGGTTTTGGGATGTTGGCCCCAAAACCCCAAACCCACAATCCAAAAAAACCTAACCCTAAACCCTAAACCCTAAACCCTAAACCCTAAACCCTAAACCCCAACGTCCCCACATAGCGAGTCCGGGAGCAGGGTTGCTCAAAGCTCAAGGGGTGACCCGAAAGCCTAATTCTTGAGTCTTAAGTTCAACAGGCTTGGGTTTAGGGTTTAGGGTTTAGGGTTTAGGATTTAGGGTTTAGGGTGTAGGGTTAAGGTTTAGGGTTCAGGGTTTACGGTTTAGGGTTTAGGGAACAGCAAACGTTTCATGCCGCAAACTCAGGTCGGAGCGCATGGATTAGGGTACCGGTATGACAGGTACACCTTGCATCCTGGGACTCGAGCACGGGTTTAGGGTTTAGGGTTTAGGGTTTAGGGTTTAAGGTTTAGGGTTACCCTGAATTGCTGCTTCTGCCCTTGGTTTCTTGCTGCCAGCAGCGGAGATGGCTCATCCAGCATCGCCCTTCTGAGCCGACAGAAAGTCTGAAGACTACCCTGTTCAGAGCTAACCCATCATGCTAAACCCTAAACTACTATTTGCTTAAGAACCCCAAAAGAATGAAAAACAAAAAAAACAACAATCCTATGTTACCCATAATAAGGAAGAATATTTTCTGGGGGGTTCTTAAGCAATTAGTAGTAAACAATAGCCATCCCATGAGCGGCCAGTGGTAAGCCTTCCAAGAGCTCAACCCTAAACCCCAAAAACCAAACCATGCAGCGACTGGCAGATGGTTGATGTGCCCTAAACCCTAAAACCTAAACCCTAAATCCCAAACCCTAAACCCTAAACCACGTCTGAACAGGGGCCTTGATTCTTCTATGGACCCTGGGGAAGCAGCCAGACTTTGCTCTCACACAAGCCTCGGGTCTGCATTTGCTACATGGTTTAGGGTTTAAAGGCTTCAAGGGTTACAGGGTTATAGGATGATCGGGTTTCAGGTTCAAGGGCCCAGGAGCTGTACTTTAACTCCAAACCCAAAACACCAGGGTCCGTGTAAGCAGTGCTCCATCATTCTTTGGTTCGCGCGTTTTTGCGCGACGCGTGGCGCACCACTCAAGCACCGAGGGACACTCTCCGTGGCTGGGGTCAACCTCCTGCGACTTCTTGATGTCCGAACCCTACACTCCATAAACCCCTGAACCCTAAACTCTAAACCCTAGGCGCTAATGCCTAACCCTAAACCGTAGGCCCTAAACCCTAAACCCTAAACACTAAACACTAAACCCTAAACCCTAAAACCTAAACCCCCACTCTGGGTCATCTGTCAGGTCCTTATTTGTATACAAGGGATCCTACGAGCAAAAAAAGCGACGTGAAAATGGGAACCTCAGTTAGAGCAACACGAAAAGCTCTGCGAAGTGCCTAAACTCTGAGCCTAAGCCCTAAACCCTTAACCCTAAACCCTAAAGACTCTAAACCCTAAACCCTGAACCCTAAACCCTAAACCCAACACGCTCTTGTCATGCGTGAGGTCGCGGAGGAGTCCTAAGCGACGATGGTGAGCGAAGGGGGAGCCTGAGCTCGGACATGGGGTTTAGGCTTATGCACAAGGGTTTAGGGTTTAGGGTTTAGGGTTTAGGGTTTAGGGTTTAGGGTTCCAATGATAGGCTACCCTAAACCCCAATAGGGTTTAGGGTTAGGGTTTGTGGTTGAGGGTCTAGGGTTTAGGGTTTTATAGGGTTTAAGGGGCCCAGATCGCCTGCAAGTTTCCAAACTGCACCATTGTTGGGGTAGTTTTGAAATTCATCATTTGAGTTCCTTCTTGGGTCTAAGTATTCATATAAATGTAACATGATGTTCATCGATGACCCAGAAACGGGGGGGGGGGGGGGGGGGCAGACCATAGATCAAGGCCTCGGATACAGAGGGCTTAGATGTCTGCGCCAGGATCGGCTGTGTGGGGCGGGAGCTGAGGGGTTCAGAGTTTAGGGCTTCGGATTTAGGGTTTAGGTTTTAGGCTTTAGGGGAGCTGCCACAGGCTCCTTTGTATTATGGGGAACTTTAACCAGTGGATTCTTGCACAACTCTCTATAGACCATGGGTGTGCGAAGATTGGTGCAGAGCCACCTCGGCAAAAATGCGATGGGTGAGTCAGACATAGGGCTACTCAGACCATGCGCTTACTAAGCCGTCAGAGAAACTGTTTCTAAAGGGCTTCTCTTGGGCTACTATAGGGGTTTAAAAAGACCCATGTTTAGCTGACTATCCACAGCGGGTCCATTACGGTATGGGCTTCGCTGAAATCCTAAACCCTAGACGTGTCAACCGTAGATCACTACGTGGGGTCAGCCTTGGGCTACGACAAGGAGCGGGATCTAACACCAAAGCTAGATTGAGCTTTCAGGGTTGTAGGGCCTGAGTGCTGGTAGAAACCCAACGTTTTGGGTCCAGTTTGGGTTTGGGGTGAGGTCCTTGAGGGCTGGCAGGAGCCCCAAAACCCTAAACCCTAAACCCTAAACCCTAAACCCTAAACCCAAAACCCAAAACCCAAAACCCTAAACCCAAAACCTTAAACCCAAAACCTTGGGTTGAGGGTTTCGGAGTCCACGGTTTAGGGTTCCCCAGGGCTTCGAAACCCCTGGACCCGAAGCCCTGAATCCCAAATCCCTTCCGCACCTCTGGGCATGGCTCCTGGGCCGGGATTCTCAAGGTTTAGGGTTTAGGGTTTAGGGTTTAGGGTTTAGGGTTTAGGGTTTAGGGTTTAGGGTTTAGGGTTTAGGGTTTAGGGTTTAGGGTTTGGGGTTTTGGGTTTAGGGTTTAGGGTTTACGGGGGGGTTCAGGGTTTAGGGTCCAGGGTTTAGGGCATTTCATGCTGTTGCCTTTGGCAGCTTTCTTCTTTGCAAGGGCCCATCGGCCTAAATGGTATCTACTTCCGCCCCAGACTCACTAAACAAGCAGCCTTTGTCTAGGCACAAGTACATGTAGGGTTCGTAGTGCTGGTATCCCCAGGAGACGGAAACAGATAAACGCTCCATAATACAAAACGACCTTTCAACTAGCTGTCGCGATGAGCCCTAAACCCTAAACTTTAAACCCCCAAACTCTACACCCTAAACCGGATTCCCTTGCTTTCAATGTGGCCAATCCCACTCAAGGACGTTTAAGAACAACCCCCCACGGGGATCCTCAGGTTTTGGGGATCCTCAGGTTTTGGGGGGTATCGGGGAACTCCAAAGTTTAAAGGTTTAGGGTTGAGGGCGCGGGCTGCGAACTGAGAACGCCTGCTGCTCACGATTGCTAAACCCTCAATCCGAAACCCTAAGCCCTAGGTCGTGCGCACGGAAAAGATGCCGGCCATGGAGGGAAGCAAACTCAGGGAGAGCTCGGGTTGTTAAACAAGCACATAGTAAGACTGAAGACTTGTTGAAAGCCTTGCAGTAAAAACTGAGCTCTATCTCGGTATCCTGCACCAGCCTTGACGTTTCTTATCTTAGCAAAACTGCCTAAAGTCTTAGCACTGAGGATTCCGGCCTCATCCGCCGGCATCATTTCCTGCGGGGGCTGGGACGGGTAACTGCAGATACGAGTACACGCAGCCACGATGTCACCACACCTGTCGTACGGCTCTCCGTTTAACGTTAGATTTCGTTTGCGGCATGGCACTGCACCGATCGAGGGATTACAATTGAACCAAATGACTTGAACCTCTTAATGAGCAGAAATGTGGTTCTTAATATCGTTGTTTTCTGCATATGCTGGTTATTGATATGGTTACTAGTTATTCATACGGCTATTCTTAGTACGGTTATGAGAAGGGTTGCTAGTCATATGTGATGAACATGGTTGCTATGAAGTTATTCATGTTAGTTTGCAAAACATCGCTGCCTCGGCATCTGCGTCTCCGCCTTCCTCAGGCACTTCTGCGGCGACCAAAGTGACCTGCGGTGGGTTTAGGGCCCAGGGTTTCGGGTTTAGGGTTTGCTTGCGGAGAGGTGTCTGCAAGGTCGAGCAAGGACTTGCTCGTGGTGAGGTATGGAGGTAGGGCGGTGGGCTGGGGCAGCGTCATGACTGGCAGAGCTCACATGTTGCCGTTGCTTCTTTCCCACGCTCTCGCAGGAGCAGGAAACCCTAAACCCTGCAAACCCTGAACCCCAAGCCCCCAACCCTAAACCCTAAACCCTAAACCCCAAACCCTAAGCCCAAAGTCCGAAACCCTAAACCCTAAACCCTAAACCCTAAACCCGAAACCCGAAACCCGAACCCGAAACCCGAAACCCGAACCCTAATCCCTAAACCCTAAACCCTAAACCCTAAACCCGAAACCCGAAACCCTAAACCCTAAACCCTAAACCCCAAACCCTAAACCCCAAAGCCTGCCTCGGCGATGGGATCCGCGTGGCCGAAGGCGATCTCAGCTCGCGTTAGCCCCAAAGCCTGGTGTGGCAGCTGGGCTCAGGGTAGGGGATCCTTAGGGTTTAGGGTCTAGGGTTTCGGGCTTGGGGTTTAGGCAGGGTTTAGGGTTTCGGGTTTCGGGTCTCGGGTTTAGGGTTTAGGGTGTAGGGTTTAGGGTTTAGGGTTTAGGGTTTAGGGTTTAGGGTTTAGGGTTTAGGGTTTAGGGTTTAGGGTCTAGGGGGAACCGGCTGCACCTTCAGGGTTTAGGGTAGTGTGATTGCTTGAGGATTTAGGGCTTTAGGGTTTGGGGCTTTTCGATTTAGGGTTTGGGGGTCTTAGGGTTGTAGGTTAGGGATTGAAGGATTTAAGGACTCTTCGGGGTCTGGGGTTGAAGCGGTTTAGGGCTTCAGGGGCTGCGGATTTAGGTTTCGGGTTTTGGAGTAAATCTTCTTCTCGCGCTACCTTGCTTTGACGGCTACAGGTCTGTGCAGCGCATGTGTGTCCGGTGCTGTGCGTTCGCTGAAATGTTGGGTGCGAGGGCCGTGCCAACAAAGGCTGCAGCGACTTTGGGGGGACGGGGGGGGGGACCCTCAAAGCCCACAATTTAACCCTAGAACCCGACAAGGGCAGAAATCAGTGAGTTCTTGGGGTTCGACTGTACGTAGGGACTCAGACTTCGCAGGGGGTTTAAGGCATTTAAGGTGTGTAGGGTATACTGCATAGGGTACCCTAAACTTTCAGGAATCCCTCGTCCGAAGCCCCCCAGCCTCGAACTTTGCCACGAGAAGCGAGTCGGCGCCCTCGTATGACATCGAGACCCCTAAACCCTAAACCCTGAACCCTAAACCCTAAACCCGAAACCCTCGGACACCCCGCGCAACACACATATACACACACACACACACCCACACACACACACACACACACACACACAAACACATACGCACAAAAAAAAAAAAAAACACGTCCACAGTGCCTACTCCGCTACGTTTATGGAGCTGCGCAAGCACTTTCAACGGCAACAAACGGCCCCAGCGGACGCTGTAGTATAGACTAGTATGTGTGGTCAGTACAAAAACTAATATTTATGAATATATATATATATATACATATATGTATATATATATATAATTAGTATATTTTTCTATATAATATATATATATGTATATATTCGTACCTTTTAGTATACATTGTAGTACATACTAGCGTATATGAATATCAACAAAAGAACTGACAACTTACAACAAGAGAGTGCTTCGGCACGATCGCCGCTTCAGGCTCTAACCGAGAAGCCTACTTCCTACATGCCTTGAACCACCGAACCCTAAAACCTAAACCCTAAACCCCAAACCCCAAACCCTAAACCCTAATGTTAACCTAGTATTACTAAAGCCCCTAACATTAAAGTACGCCAGGTGTCCCGGCCGCAATAATAAAGCCCTGGAAATAAAGTACGCCAGTCGGGGCTTTTTTTTTTGGGGGGGTCCGTTTTTCCCTCCGCTGATCCTTTCTGATCCTCTCTGATTCTCTCTGATCCTCTCTAATTCTCTCTAAGGAAAGGAATCCTGAGTGATTCTCTCTGATCCTCTCTAATTCTCTCTAAGGAAAGGAATCCTTATTCAAAGGGGCCTCACTCTATTTGGGGGGGTTTGATTGAAGGGGGGGGGAGGGGGGGGTTTATTCTTACTAGGTCAACATTAAACCCCAAACTCCAAACCCTAAACCCCAAACCATCGCATCTCAAGGGCCGGACCTTGGGGAACTCACACTTCTCTGGCAGCCGACCGGGGCCCTGCAGCAACGGCAGCGCGTTCGCCTCTGGGCTGCCTTTCCTTGGCTTGCAGGGCTTGGGGTTTAGGGTTTAGGGTTTAGGGTTTAGGGTTTAGGATCTATGGGGTTAAGATCACTCGGTTTAGGGTTTATATAGGGTTCAGGGTAAAATAAGTTTAAGGCATCGAAGCAGTAACGAAGAGCAGTTGAGGCTACTCCTGAGGAAGCAGACTTCAGACCTTTGGGGTTCAGGGACAGGGCGTAGGTCTTTGGGTTCAGGGCAACAAAAAGACAAAGGCTTTATGGGGTTCAGAATTCACAGGTTTGGGGGGGGGGGGGAGGGCTGCATCTCTTTCTAAGAGTCTGAAGCAAGCCCAGGCAATCATCCCTCCCTTCCTCAACATCTAAACATCTATCTATGCGCCCCCAATTCCCGGAACAGTTCTTCGGCCGCATTGTCAGGATCTTGAAACCTGAAGCCTCTCAGCCGTTCATGATAAGCCCACAACCAGAAACCAACCCTAAACCCTACTTATTTCGCAGGTATCCCCAGAGATAGAGTCCAGGTAAACCCCAAGCCCTGCCAGTTCTTCATCTCTGGGGGAAATGAGGGTTTCCGAGATTAGGGGCACCGTATTGGGGTCCTTCTGGTAAGAGAATCCTACTATTTGGGGATCTATATTGGGGGCCCGCTATTTTCGTAAACCGCCAAATCTGACGCGCAGTGCTGGGAGGCTATGGAGCTTGCACATCGGACCGAAGTTCACGGTGCCCTTGCCCCAAACCTACTTGCTACTTGATGAGGGTCACTATGGTAATGCACTTGTTGAGGGTGCTTATGACCCTACTTGTAAGTATCCATGAACCTTCAAGTACACTCTAAGCCCTAAACCCGAAACCTTAAATCCTAACCCCCCATGATGTCCTTATAATAACTTTATTTAGGTAGCAGTGCTTGATGGTGGCAACAGGAGCCTGCAATGCAGAAGAAGCTTCTTGGGCAGCAGGACGTGCGCTCCGCCGTCCGACTCCTATACAAGATCAGGAAGTTTCAGGGTGTTTGGGCTTTTGGGGAGCCAGCACAGTTTAGGGTTTAGGGTTTAGGGTTTAGGGCTTAGGGCCTAGGGCTTTGGGCTTAGGGCTTGGGATTTTGGGGTTTGGGGTTTAGGGTTTAGGGTGGCACATCGTACGAAACAGACAATTACAATTGAGTGAGACCTTTCGGAAATCCTGAGGTGAAGAGCTTGCTGCTCTGCGTGCCTCCGCGTGTTGGTAAACGTTCTCAGACTTGTCTGAACCCCTAAACCTTAAACCCAACAAACCCAAAACACCCTAAAGACCGTAAAAAGAAAAATACTAAAAACACCTAAACCCTAAAAACCCTAAACCCTAAAAACCCCAAACCCTAAACCCTAAAAGCCCGAAACTGCCCGAAACCCTAAAAACCCTGAATGAACCCTAAACCCTAAACCCTAAGCCCTAAGCCCTAAACCCTAAACCCTGCCAAACCCTAGCTCGATTCACCTTGTCGATGACGATCTGCAGGCCGTGGAAGGCCAGGAAGGTTTTGGCATGGTCGTCGCTGACAAATGCGAGGATGTTCCTCGGGGTGACTACGCAAAGGAAGTAGGGTTTAGGGTTTAGGGTTTAGGGTTTAGGGTTTACGGTTTGAACTTCTGGTATTCTCAAAAGAACACCCAACACATTCACTCACCAATGCTTTGGAGGAGCCATATATACACTCACCAAGAGCAGTAACATAAACCCGTAGCCACATGCACCTTGTGCCAGAGGCAAGTACATGGAAAGCAAACTCATCCTTCAGCGTCTCTTACATCTTCTTATCGACATACTTGCACAGCACCGCATTTGTCAACCCTCTATGTGAATCACAGAATGGGGGCCTGTACGGAAAGCGGCATTAAATGGGACAAGGGGAGAATCTCGTTAACCATTGAGGCCCCCTGAATTAGTCCTTGAGCCCGAAGCCGGGCACCCTAAACCCTCAATTGGGGGTTTACGAACACAAGGGACCCCTTGATATAGACTCCCCGATAATCGGGTCTCCTCATAAAAAAGGAGCCAAGAAGGTACCCCTAGTATCATAAACCCCCCACACCCTAAACCCCAAACCCCCCTGAACCCTAAACCCCAAACCCGAAACCCTAAACCCTAAACCCTACAAATTCTGAAGAGCATGCAAGGCTCTTGAGCTTCGCCAAGGAGATCCGATCTCCCACCTGTGATGGATAAGTTCGGACCTGCAAAAAGCTGGCAGCTTTGGGTTTAGGGTTTAGGGTTTAGGGTTTAGGGTTTAGGGTTTAGGGTTTGGGTTTAGGGTTTAGGGTTTAGGGTTTAGGGTTTAGGGTTTAGGGTTTAGGGTTTAGGGTTTTGGGTTTAGGGTTTAGGGTTTAGGGCATGTTTCAAGGTTTGAGGCTCAAGGGGAAGGTTTGCATGCTCAAGTGGGTTTTGGGGTTTCGGGTTTACAGGGTTTGTTTTTCTTTTTTGAAGGGCACCTGCTACTGCAAAACCCATCCACAGCCAACGACTGGGACTTCAGGATCTAGTGGTTGAGGAAGCACTAGGGTTAACCCTAAGTCTAAGCCCTAAGCCCTAAGCCCTAAGCCCTAAGCCCTAAACCCTATAAACCTCAACCCTATATTCTGGCCGCTTCTCTGGTGGTGCAACGCTGAGGGTCCCAACCAGCAGCCACAGTGCTCTTAGTCTGGCCTCAAGCGGGTTTAGGGTTTAGGGCTTGTGGTTTTAGGGTTAAGGGTTTAGAGGTTTAGTGTTTAGGGTTTAGGGTTTCATAAATATAGGGCTTTAGGTTCTAGGGTTTTAGGGTTTAGGGTTAGGGTTTAGGAGCAAGATACGGGTGCACGCCTGTTTCATCACTGATTCCTGCTAGGTTGTCAAGCAACCCAATAACAAAAGGGTGCGCAACATGGAGCAAACCCTAAACCCTAAACTCTAAACTCTAAACCCTAAACCCTAACCTGCTAGGCCGTTTTTTGGTGTTTCCGGCTCAGAAAGTCCCAGATTTACGATACCTTGGGCAACCTTCACGGTCATCAATGGAAACGCCCCTTGGTACGCTCTTAGTGCCCTTAATAGTTCTTTGGGTTTAGTTTAGGGCATCTTTTGCACCCCGAAACCTGGGAAGCCTCAACCCTGGTAATTAGATCTGGGTATCTTGTGCCGGGAATGGGTGGGATAGACTACCTTCAGGTGCGATCTGCAATAATCAGGGTCTTGGGTTGAGAGTTTAGGATTTACTAGTTCATGGTTGGTATAGTGTTATGAAAATCAAGTTTTCTACTCTTTAAGTACCCTTACAAAATGTAAAATGCTACCCCACTATGACAAAGTTTAGGGTTTAGGGTTTAGGAGCCTAGGGTTTGGGGGTTTTAGGGTTTAGGCCGTGTAGGGGCTCCAGGGTTTAGCATGCAGCTCTCTGGGGAAGCCGCCAGGTCTGCGACACCACTCATTGCAACGGCCGAGAGGAAGTCGGCTTCACGATAGAATCCTGAGCACGGCCAACACCCCCCCAAGCACCTGACTTGAAGGTGCGTGGATACTTGCGGGAAGGGTTCTAAGGCCCCCGTTTCATGAAGGTAATAAGTACTAACCAGTGATAACTATAGTTCCCCTACTCCTAGCCCCAGTTCGACCCCAGTTCGAGCTAACCATGAAGTCTCCAAGGAAGCCATATCTCAGACGACAGCAACGGGCGAAACCCTAAGCCCTAAACCCGAAACCCTAAGCCCTAAAGTCCATGAGGCCCGCGCGGAGAAATCTGGCGTAGTCCTCCGTGTGATAGGCAGCATACACCTCTCCATGTGCGGCTTGTCGGCGGCTTCCAGTGTGACATAGGTTTAGGGTGTAGGGTTTAGGGTTTGGGATTGGGGTTTAGGGTTTGAGGTTTAGGGTTTAGGGTTAGCCCTCCGTGTGAAGGGGCCCATAGGGTTCAGGGCCCAGAGGAACCTACCTAAAGTCCTCCAACAAGGTTGCTCCAGGTAAAGTTAAGGGAGCTTTGGGCAGGTCAAGTCCTGCCGCTCCTAAGCGCTTCTACAACCATCTTGGCTGTTTAGGGTTTAGGGTTTAGGGTTTAGGGTGATTGGGGTGTAGGTGTTAATGGGAAGTAGTGATGGTGCCGAACACACCCCAAACGATCGGTGATTACCATTCATTATAAGGACTGTTGGTATAAGGGGGAACAGCCCAAATCCGCACCCTTGAAGCTCTCAATGTGTGGGGATTAGAATGCCGGGGGGGGGGGGGAAGGTACTACAATCCCAATTAAGCACGGTTCGTCTAAGGGGGAAGTTCCCAAGCGCGCATGGTTAAGTACTAACAATGCAATCCCCATGATGGGGATTAGAGTGGGGGGGGGG